>CAWUFW010012555.1:0-534129 GCA_963921515.1 Calotriton arnoldi
ATCCCAACATACATCATCATGAGGCACAACTACATGAAGTGTGCAGTACCGGAACGACATTTATGGTACATACATGGCCAACATCTGTCAACACGGTCCTACAGGTGGCATCAATTTGTCCCAGGTTGGCCCATTGGATATCATGATGCTGTGTCACAGTCACCCCCCAGTGACATGTGAGGACAGATGTGCCCCAGGCACCACAGCTCAACGACAGGCACATTCCCAGGGACCCTGTAATGCCACATGGACACTGGCATCACCTGGAGTATCATGTGTACACCACAACAAAACAAACATGACCCCCACAGGTAGTGGCCACACTTGCCATGGCAGGAGAGCCATGGACGTCTGTGACACACACGCACAACATCAGAGTCCATGCACACACAACGTGGATGTGGAGACTGTCTCCCATTGTGCACATGAAATCAGAGACATTGTAAACACTACATGCACAAAGACTGTGGAGGGCCATCACTATTGTGCCACTGGGACACCCTGGCTCAAACATACCGTCCCACATGGGACTCACGGGGTATGTGACATGACATACACAAACACCACTGTGAAATGTGACCATGGCACATGCACAGATATGAACAGTTGCACATCACAGTGGTCACGTACACGTAACACCCAGGATCCTGTCCCCATGAACACGTGCACAGCCTGGGGGTGGCTGCCCACAGGTGACACCCACAGGACAACATGTACACCAACATACACACAATAGGAAATGCAGCCTTACATGCCTTATGATAAGGTTTGGACAGGCTGTCGTGATGTAGGTGTGCCCCTCACTCCCTGGGAGCTATCTGTGGCTGGCATATGTCCATCTGAGACAGGCATGCTGACATATGCCAGTCACATGTACAGTGATGCGTTGTACTGCAATGGACCGATCGGTGCCTCCGGCCGGCCCATTGCATTCAATGTGTGCGGGTACGCGTTGTACCCCTGTGCGCGTTGTACTGCAATGGACCGATCGGTGCCTCCGGCCGGCCCATTGCATTCAATGTGTGCGGGTACGCGTTGTACCCCTGTGCGCGTTGAACAGCAATGGACCGATCGGTGCCTCCGGCCGGCCCATTGCATTCAATGTGTGCGTGGTACGCGTTGTACCCCTGTGCGCGTTGAACAGCAATGGACCGATCGGTGCCTCCGGCCGGCCCATTGCATTCAATGTGTGCGGGTACGCGTTGTACCCCTGTGCGCGTTGAACAGCAATGGACCGATCGGTGCCTCCGGCCGGCCCATTGCATTCAATGTGTCGGGTACGCGTTGTACCCCTGTGCGCGTTGAACAGCAATGGACCGATCGGTGCCTCCGGCCGGCCCATTGCATTCAATGTGTGCGGGTACGCGTTGTACCCCTGTGCGCGTTGAACAGCAATGGACCGATCGGTGCCTCCGGCCGGCCCATTGCATTCAATGTGTGCGGAGTACGCGTTGTACCCCTGTGCGCGTTGAACAGCAATGGACCGATCGGTGCGCACCCATTGACAATGGGCTTGCCTGGCAACGGACGCGTTTTTGAATATTCGAGCGAGTCGGTTGCTGGAAAATCAGTTGGTCACCCACAACAATGTTGCAAAATAATGTATGTCATGAAGTTGAAGATTTGAAGGATGCTGTGGGCGTGTTTTGGTGCTGCTATTCCATGGATTGGCCAGATTCAGAAGATGCAAACGACTTGGACCTATCACTTTGGACACAAGGGACAGTATCTGCCTCTCCAGCACATATATATTGCTGCATGTTCCCCTGAGAGCCCACTTGCCTGCACTACATGCTCCAGGACGACATCTGCCACTGCACTGCTGCTGTCTCTGCCCCTCTGGACCCTGCAATGGCACGTACTGTGGAGAGAGCCCCAGCCTTCAGCCTTGAAGAGAACCAGGCCCTGCTGGACAGCCTACTTCCACAGTACAGCAAGCTGTATGGGACACCAGGGGAGCAGGTGAGTGTTCTGTGCACTGCCTTTCTGAATGTGCATTTTGTCTGACTAGCAAGGCTGAGAGTCAGCACACCACTGGCTAGCAGGCTCACTGAGTAGTTGTCACCCCCCATAGTGTGTAGTGACTTGCACTGGACAGGTATGGTGCAGTGACAGTGCTTCTGAACAGGGTTTTACTCCCCATGCTATGATACCATGTAGTGACTTCTGGAAAACTGTCCATGGGCAGCCGTGCACTGCCTGGGTACACCATGTGCCCCTGTGATTGCGACATGTATATGCAACTGTGTCATGCACGGATATGTTGCATGTGTAGTAATGTCCTTATCACTTTGTCATCCTGACAGGCTTCTGCCCATCGGAAGCATGAGATCTGGAAGGACATCGTCCGGGCTGTCCGGTCCGTGGGGGTCTACCAGCGCCGGATCCGCAACTGCCAAAGAGGTGGCAGGACCTTCGGGGCTGGACCCGGAGGATTGCACGGGTCCAGCTGAAGCTGTCGCCTCCTCGCAGGAGGGGCGGAACACGGACCCTGACCCCCACATGCTCAGGATCCTGGCGGTGGTCTTTCCAGACCTGGATGGGCAGCTGAAGGCCAGAGAGCAGCAAGGAGGGGTGAGTCAAAGACTGCACTGTGTACTCTGTCTAACATGTTATGTGCCCTCCTCAGGCCAGGTTGAACTGCCACAGTACAGCAGTCATGTTGTCCAGGAGCCATGTCCCTCTATTGTGCACTGCCCACTCCTCATCTGATACCCAGGTGTGGCCCTTACATGCAGGGAATTCTGTCACTTAGGACTGTGTCCTTGCAGTTTGCTTGACTCAAGGTGGGAGACAGCATCTGTTTCCTGACTCTGTGGTGGGCATCATGGGTGGGTCCATTGCTTACACAATGCCTGTATTCTGACATGTAGGGTAGTGTCACAGGTCTCCCATATGTCCAATAGGTATGACCTGGACAGATGAGGGTTAAGAGGATGTGTTGTGGGGGGGATGTACATGTGCACTTGTGCAGCTCCAGGACTTGCATTCCCCATGACCTACTATTGTGACACAGTGCAGAGTGTTGTTGTCTGGCTGCAAAGTCATACATCACTGAGACAGTGATGTATGACTTTGCAGTCATGCCTCCGCCATGGCATGTGTCTACTGATTGGTGATCCTGCAGGGGAGTGACATGTGCTACATGCACACCATAGTGGCGCTGGCTATCAGGACATGGGTGCATCATGGTGTCTGTCGCTGGTATGCATCACATGCATTTCCTATTTGACTCTGGGCATCCCTTACATCCGTAAACCTGTACTGACTCAGTGGCAAGAGCTGTGATGTGTCCACACCGTGTCCTCTGCACTGTCCAACTACTGTGTACTTGGTGCATGTGTCAACACTGGGGTGTTGCAATCCAACAGACACCAGACAGATGGGTGCAAGGCCATGTGGGATGTGAGTGCCATGCTTGGCATCAGACTGACAATTGACTTCTCCTGTTCAATTAGTGCACTTTTAGCAATGTACAACTAATGATGCCAGGGCTTGCTCTGGGATGTGCTGTGCTCACAGTGGTGTGTGCGTTATGTGCAGGTGACTGATGTCTGTCTGTTTCCCCATTGTTTGCAGATACATCCACGGCCACGGAAGGGGACAGCTCCACGGACCAGGAGGAGCCGGAGAGCCAGACTGGGTCAGCAGCCGAGGAGTGGTCGGAGGGACCCAGTGGCACGGAGGGCGAGGGGAGCCACACCGAGGAGTCCTCAGCAGCATCCACCTCAGCTGAGGACCAGAGCAACTCGGAGGATGACTCCCTTGTGGAGGCGGGTGTCAGCAGCCACCACACCCCAGCTAGTGTTGCTGTCCCCGCCACCACCAGCACCACCACCGCCCTCCCATGGGCTCCCATTCCCCAGGTCCGTGGAGGCTCCCATGTCCGGGAGCGTGTCTCCTTTGGGCCAGGCACCGCACCCCCTGCCCCTGTGTCCCCTGCTGCCCTGAGTGAGGAGTCTGTGTACCTCCTTCGCCAGCTCCATGTAGGGCAGACAGCCATGCTGAGTGTCCTCCATGCGCACACCGCGCTGTTGACTCAGCTGGTGTCGTTCATGGAGGGCATCTCATCGGGCATGTCTGACCTACAGAGGGGCAATAGGTCCATGGACTCCTCCCTGACGGCAGCAGTGTCCCTCCTCAAACGGTCCCTCACCCCTCCTGCCTCTGCTCCATCCACACTCCCCAGCACCTTACCCATCCCAGGCACACACACACTGGCACACACCAGCACACACACATCCAGCACACTGACACACACGCCAATGACAAAACGCACACGCAAGCACATTCAGGGGACTGAAGCCAGACTCACAGGGGATGGGGCCCTGGAACACACACACGCATCCACATGCACTGCGCAGTCCTCAGTTCCCTCTCCCTCCAAAGCACCCTCCCTTGCCTCACCTGCAACCCCAAAGTCACAGCAGCTCTTCCTCTGTGACCTCGGCCTCTTCCCCACCGATGAAGCTGCTCCAGCATCCCGGGGGAAGAGGAAGCCCACCCACACGGAGCAGAGTGCCCTCGCCCCCGGACACCCTCCCCCAGGCGCAGACGGACTGAGGCCCCCACCCGCAAGTCCCCCGGAGTGCTAAGAGCAAGACCCCGCCACCGCCCTGCAGCTCAGGCACAAGGTCTCCGTCCTCCATCCCTCAGGCCCCCACTGCACAGGTGCCCCCACCACACCCTGCCCCAGGTTCCCCCACCCACAGATATACCATCCCCAAGATGCTCCGGCCTTCTCCCCTGCCACTTGCTCTCCCAGCACCACACCCCCGCTGCGCTTGTCTGTGCCACTGATGTGGTGAGGGTGTCCTCCCCCTCTGTCCAACCCACCTTGCCTGTTCCCCATTCTCCTCCCCTGGAGGTAGGCACTGCAGTGGAGTCCACTACCGCCCTGTCTGACTTGGGCACTGCAGTGGCGGACCTGTCCACCCCATCTGCAGGGTCCACTGCAGTTGTGCCGGCACCCACGACATCTGTGTCATGCCCCCCAGTTGTGCCGGCACACACCATGTCAGACACCTCCACTGCAGTTGTCAGTGGCTCTCCAGCACCCACCACCCCTTCCCTGACTCCCCTGGTGAGCCCTGATCCTGTCCCTGCGGTGCCTGGCCTGCCCCCCGGTTGCCCCTCCTAGTGGATTGTCCCTGGTATTGTGCAGGCATGCGTAGGGTGACATCTGCCAGTGTCACCCTGTTTGAACTTTGACAATGGACTGGCCATTGGCCTTTGCTCTTTTTCAGGACTTTGTTTGGCCTCAACACATATGCTGAATAAAGCAACTTTCTTTTCTCTAGTGCTCATGCTTCAGATGTACATGTTGTTGGTGCAGCTAACCATGCCCTTGCTGCAGTGATGGTGATATCTGGTCTCATGATTATGAAGTGTTACTGTGCAGGAACCCATGTGGTCCAGGGGGAATGTGTCCTATCATGTGGTGTATCCATGTCATCAATAGCAGCATCTGAGGGTGTCATGTGTTCAGTATTTGGCAATGGGTTTCCTACTTACATTGGCAATTTCACATCTGTGGCTTCCACCCCTGCACATCTGTTGTGCCTGCCATCGTTGCATTTGTCTACTTCCCTGACCGTGTTGCCATCTCCAGTGGACATGCAGGTTTGGGCATCAATGGGGAGGGACTCATCCGTGTAGTCAGTGCAACATTGCTATACAAGTGTGTTGGATCTGTGCTGATGATTCCGTTGGCACATCCATGACCAGGCTGATGTGATGGGAGCCCTCATTTGGTGCTAATTGTTGATTGTGTGACCAAGTGCTCAGCTGACATGATGGGGCCCTACTGAGGCAACATATGGCACAGCTTTCCTCACACAGGAGTGGAGTCCCCTCATGGCAGTGTGTACACGTGTGACATTGCCTGCGCCCAAGGTGTGTGTTGTATGTGCATGTCTGTGTGTTCACTTCCATTCATCTGCGCATGCTGTGATCCCTAGTGTTGTACCTGTTTGTGATGCTTGCTGACTTGAGCTATGTTCCCCAAAGTCTTCTCCCTGTGTTCTCTGTGATGTGGGTGCATGGCACATTACTGGTCATCAGGGTGTCACCCATAGGTGTGTTTGCTGTCAGGGCAGAGTTTGTGTGCTGACGCAGATGGGTCACAGTCAGGTTTCCCTTTGGCACTTGTTGTTTGCCCCTGTCATGTGATTTCCAGTTTGTGTTATCTTTCAGTGATTGTGACACGTTGTGTGTGTGACTGCTGGCACTCCTTAGGGTCCGGGCTGCAATGTTGGTTGTTGTCTATGTGTGTTCTTTGTGGGTGACCTTGGCTTCTTCATTGGTGTGTGACTGTGGCTGGGATCCCATTGGTCGGTGTGGTATTGCCGTCATGTCCATGTACAGCGTAGTGTGCAGTGTGTCAGACATTCAGGAGTCTTGTTGAGTGTCCATGTGTGATGTGTTTCTACACCTTGGTTCCCACCCACCACCCTGGAATAGTAATGGGTGCATGTGCAATGTCACCAGTGCATGTGTACTTCACTGCTGCACATTGTTGGAGGTCGAGGGTGTGGTGTTGAGTGTGTGCAGATGAGAGTTGTTGCCCGGCTAGTCCCCTGCCGCCATGTTGGCCTTGGCTTACTGGCCATGCTGATTGATTTGTGCTTGTGTAGGTGTGATGGTAGTTAGTTGCTCAGGACACCTGACTGTGGTTCACAGTGTGAACGACATTTAGCTTTGTCATCACAGTGGTATTTTTCTTCAGCCCAGGGTCACCACATTGTGGGGGCCCTGGGGGTGGTGCTGTGGTGTGTCTGTGACTTGCTGTGTCAGTTGTTGTTCCTACGTGCCTGTGTGACATGTGTGTTTTGTGCTCCCTCTCACCTGTCAATGCCTGCTTGCCCACATAGGGGATTTGGATCCATGAGTTACCTTAGTGTGGCAGTGTATGCACATCTGTATGATTGGTATTCAGCTCTCCTCATGTGTTGTGTTGTTGCCTGGGGACAATGGCACCTCCACCCCTCACCTGCTGTGTATGATGACAGTGTTGGTCTGCCTGTTTGTGTTTGTGCATCTGCACCACTGCATTGGCATATCTTGGGTGTGCCAGTGGCTGTATGTTGTTTGGTGTGTTTCCCCTGCTGTCCCTGGGACTCCTAGGTCATCGGTCAGCACAGTGATCATGGTTTGTGTGTCCCATTGCTGCCATGGTATGGTATCTGTTCACCTCACATCTGCTGTCTCCACAGGGTATCTGCATTTGTGTGCCCATTGGTGCAAATATGTGGTTCTGCATTCTGATGGTCACTTCTGTCATTGTGTCATTGATGACTGTTGACGGTCTCAGCCACCATGGGTGTTGTTTGTCTGCACATGGCCAAAGGAATGTTTCATTTGCACTGCAGTATTTGGCTCCCCCAATTTATGTTGCAATGGGACACATACACTACTTTGCCACAGATGAGTTTTTGGTTCTGTGACCAGGAATGATCCATGCAGTTTGGCAGTTGCAGCTCTTTCTTTGTCAACAATTACCTTTTGGTCACTGTGATGATGAGGGTGTAGACCCCATTGCCACAATGGTCAAAATGTGCTTCAGCTATGGACCCCACACTTGCCTTTTGGTCACTGTGATGATGGGGGTTTAGACCCCATTGCCACAATGGTCAAACTGTGCTTCAGCTATGGACCCCACACTTACCTTTTGGTCACTGTGATGATGGGGGTTTAGACCCCATTGCCACAATGGTCAAAATGTGCTTCAGCTATGGACCCCACACTTACCTTTTGGTCACTGTGATGATGGGGGTTTAGGCCCCATTGCCACAATGGTCAAAATGTGCTTCAGCTATGGACCCCACACTTGCCTTTTGGTTACTGTGATGATGGGGGTTTAGACCCCATTGCCACAATGGTCAAAATGTGCTTCAGCTATGGACCCCACACTTACCTTTTGGTCACTGTGATGATGGGGGTTTAGGCCCCATTGCCACAATGGTCAAAATGTGCTTCAGCTATGGACCCCACACTTGCCTTTTGGTCACTGTGATGATGGGGGTTTAGGCCCCATTGCCACAATGGTCATGGGCTGCTTGCATTGTGGGTGCCACACACATATATGTGTGGCACATGTGCTAGGGGGTCACATTGTATGTTCAATGTCATGTTCGGTGTTGTAGGCATTTGACACAGCCTGCTCACACGCTTGTCATGGTGGTGGGGGGATGTCTTAATCTTGCATTCCCTAGGTTGTGGTGTGCTTGTTGTGTCATGCATTGTCCATCCTATGAGTGGGGGTGGTAGTAGTGGTAGGCATCCTGCCCCCTGGCTAAGGGTGGTAGTAGTGGTGGGCATCCAGCCCCCTGGCTAAGGGTGGTGGTAGGCATCCAGCCCCCTGGCTAAGGGTGGTAGTAGTGGTGGGCATCCTGCCCCCTGGGTGAGGGTGGTAGTAGTGGTAGGCATCCTGCCCCCCTGGTTGAGGGTGGTAGTAGTGGTAGGCATCCAGCCCCCCTGGCTAAGGGTGGTGGTAGGCATCCAGCCCCCTGGCTAAGGGTGGTAGTAGTGGTGGGCATCCTGCCCCCCTGGGTGAGGGTGGTAGTAGTGGTAGGCATCCTGCCCCCCTGGTTGAGGGTGGTAGTAGTGGTAGGCATCCAGCCCCCCTGGCTAAGGGTGGTGGTAGGCATCCAGCCCCCTGGCTAAGGGTGGTAGTAGTGGTGGGCATCCTGCCCCCTGGCTAAGGGTGGTAGTAGTGGTGGGCATCCTGCCCCCCTGGGTGAGGGTGGTAGTAGTGGTAGGCATCCTGCCCCCTGGGTGAGGGTGGTAGTAGTGGTAGGCATCCAGCCCCCTGGCTAAGGGTGGTGGTAGGCATCCAGCCCCCTGGCTAAGGGTGGTAGTAGTGGTGGGCATCCTGCCCCCTGGCTAAGGGTGGTAGTAGTGGTAGGCATCCTGCCCCCTGGTTGAGGGTGGTAGTAGTGGTAGGCATCCAGCCCCCTGGCTAAGGGTGGTAGTAGTGGTGGGCATCCTGCCCCCTGGTTGAGGGTGGTAGTAGTGGTAGGCATCCAGCCCCCTGGCTAAGGGTGGTAGTAGTGGTGGGCATCCAGCCCCCCTGGCTAAGGGTGGTGGTAGGCATCCAGCCCCCCTGGCTAAGGGTGGTAGTAGTGGTGGGCATCCTGCCCCCTGGGTGAGGGTGGTAGTAGTGGTAGGCATCCTGCCCCCCTGGTTGAGGGTGGTAGTAGTGGTAGGCATCCAGCCCCCCTGGCTAAGGGTGGTGGTAGGCATCCAGCCCCCTGGCTAAGGGTGGTGGTAGGCATCCAGCCCCCTGGCTAAGGGTGGTAGTAGTGGTGGGCATCCTGCCCCCTGGCTAAGGGTGGTAGTAGTGGTAGGCATCCTGCCCCCCTGGTTGAGGGTGGTAGTAGTGGTAGGCATCCAGCCCCCGTGGCTAAGGGTGGTAGTAGTGGTGGGCATCCTGGCCCCCTGGTTGAGGGTGGTAGTAGTGGTAGGCATCCAGCCCCCTGGCTAAGGGTGGTAGTAGTGGTGGGCATCCTGCCCCCCTGGGTGAGGGTGGTAGTAGTGGTAGGCATCCTGCCCCCCTGGGTGGGGGTGGTAGTAGTGGTAGGCATCCAGCCCCCTGGCTAAGGGTGGTGGTAGGCATCCAGCCCCCTGGCTAAGGGTGGTAGTAGTGGTGGGCATCCTGCCCCCTGGGTGAGGGTGGTAGTAGTGGTAGGCATCCTGCCCCCTGGCTAAGGGTAGTAGTAGTGGTGGGCATCCTGCCCCCTGGCTAAGGGTGGTAGTAGTGGTAGGCATCCTGCCCCCTGGTTGAGGGTGGTAGTAGTGGTAGGCATCCAGCCCCCTGGCTAAGGGTGGTAGTAGTGGTGGGCATCCTGCCCCCCTGGTTGAGGGTGGTAGTAGTGGTAGGCATCCAGCCCCCTGGCTAAGGGTGGTAGTAGTGGTGGGCATCCAGCCCCCCTGGCTAAGGGGTGGTGGTAGGCATCCAGCCCCCCTGGCTAAGGGTGGTAGTAGTGGTGGGCATCCTGCCCCCCTGGGTGAGGGTGGTAGTAGTGGTAGGCATCCTGCCCCCTGGTTGAGGGTGGTAGTAGTGGTAGGCATCCAGCCCCCTGGCTAAGGGTGGTGGTGAGGCATCCAGCCCCCTGGCTAAGGGTGAGTGGTAGGCATCCAGCCCCCCTGGCTAAGGGTGGTAGTAGTGGTGGGCATCCTGCCCCCTGGCTAAGGGTGGTAGTAGTGGTAGGCATCCTGCCCCCTGGTTGAGGGTGGTAGTAGTGGTAGGCATCCAGCCCCCGTGGCTAAGGGTGGTAGTAGTGGTGGGCATCCTGCCCCCCTGGTTGAGGGTGGTAGTAGTGGTAGGCATCCAGCCCCCCTGGCTAAGGGTGGTAGTAGTGGTGGGCATCCTGCCCCCTGGGTGAGGGTGGTAGTAGTGGTAGGCATCCTGCCCCCTGGGTGAGGGTGGTAGTAGTGGTAGGCATCCAGCCCCCCTGGCTAAGGGTGGTGGTAGGCATCCAGCCCCCTGGCTAAGGGTGGTAGTAGTGGTGGGCATCCTGCCCCCTGGGTGAGGGTGGTAGTAGTGGTAGGCATCCTGCCCCCTGGCTAAGGGTGGTAGTAGTGGTGGGCATCCTGCCCCCTGGCTAAGGGTGGTAGTAGTGGTAGGCATCCTGCCCCCTGGTTGAGGGTGGTAGTAGTGGTAGGCATCCAGCCCCCTGGCTAAGGGTGGTAGTAGTGGTGGGCATCCAGCCCCCTGGCTAAGGGTGGTGGTAGGCATCCAGCCCCCTGGCTAAGGGTGGTAGTAGTGGTGGGCATCCTGCCCCCCTGGGTGAGGGTGGTAGTAGTGGTAGGCATCCTGCCCCCTGGTTGAGGGTGGTAGTAGTGGTAGGCATCCTGCCCCCCTGGTTGAGGGTGGTAGTAGTGGTAGGCATCCTGCCCCCCTGGTTGAGGGTGGTTGTGGTGGTTGGCATCCAGCCCCCCTGGGTTGGGGTGGTGGCGCGCATTCAGGCCCCTGTGTGCATATGTGGCATTGGTGATGGGCATCCCGCCCCTATGGTGCTGCTGTTGCTGGTGTAAGTATATTCAGATTCCCAGTGTATGTGTGTGATGTGTCGTGTACGTGTTGTATGTGTTTTGTGGTTGGTGTCTGACTTACCTTCTGCGCCGTACGCGTCCGTGCCTGTTCCGGTAGTAGATGTAGAATATTGGTATGATCGGGACGAAGGGATTCATGGTTGGTTCGTGTCGTTCGTCCTTCTCGTTGCTTCGCGTCGTCCTCGTCGCTTGGCTTCGTCCTCGTCGCTTCGCGTCGTCCTCGTCGGTGCTGTGTTCGTCTCGTAGCCGTGGATCGTGTTGTGGCGCGATTCGGAGCTTATGTGCGCCTCTCCCGGATGCTTTGACGTGCCGTGCGTAGCGACGGGTTCGGCGCGTACGGAAAGCGCATCGTACTTGTCCGGCCGGACGGGGCTGCATTTTCCCTTCCGTGCGACTCGATTCGGCGTTTCCGGATTCGCCTCGGTCGGAGAACAGGACCTGGTTTGGGTGAGTACGGCTCGGCCGGGATTTTTGCTGTTGTGCGCATCGTACTTGCTCGTTCGGTGTACTGTACGGATCGGTCGGGAAACTGGCTTTCGCATGGCTTTTTTCCCGACCGAATAGTATTGGGTGCGCCTCCGACCGAGATCGGAATCGGCCCCTATGTGTAATCTCTGCAGGAGAGTGTGCGTGACCGGGGGAAGATAAATATGCAATGCACATGGACATGTGCGGAGGGTGCATTAAAGCTGTTGATTAAGCGCCCCCCCACCAAGTAACAAAGAGGGGGTGAACAGCAGGCCACTATCGCCCCAATGTGTGCATCACAACCTGTAATTAAAACGGTAGGGGAGGAGGCGGTGAGGGGAGTTTGGGAATGGAGTTAAGGGAGGGGAATGTCTCTGATACAATTGGGGTATCGGAGTGGGCGGAGGGAGGATTCTTGTTGGGACAGGGAATGGTTCATACTTGCACCAGCCAATATGCAGCACCTGAGGCACTGTTCACCTTTAACACACAAACCTTCACATACCAAAAGATCATCATGACTAAAACACGCAATGGCACTGACTAGTAGACCCCTGACCCTACTCACCTGGAACGTAAGAGGCCTAAACAATCCACGAAAAGTTAGACAGATAATGGCCTACTTAGACAGATATGGAGTGGAAGTAGCCTGTCTGTAGGAGACACACCTGGCGGCACATACAGAACTGAAGATGGGGGCTCGATGGGCATTCACACGCATTGCATCTTCATACTCGTCATACGCCAGGGGGGTATTGTTGATGGTCAGGAAAAGCACTCCATTCACACTGCTCCATTCGATCACAGACTCTTATGGCCGATACATTATTGTGAAGGGAGTCTTTAGTGGGACGACGTTGACACTTGTCAACGTCTACGACACTGATAAGGACGACCCAACCATTTTTGCGCAAATATGGGCGCGGTTGCATGAACTACCTCCAGCTGCAAAATATTGTGGGATGGGGATTTTAACACATGCATAGACACAGCGCTCGACAGGTCGACTAAGACCGATAGATATGGCAAACAAGCAGCTAGGGTCCTCAAAGAAGGCATGGAAGAGCAGAACTTAATTGATATCTGGAGGCTAAGGCATCCGGGGAGACAGGAAGGCACATGCTCTTCTGCCACTCACAATACATGGTCTAGGATAGACTTCTGGTTGGCATCACAGGAGGTCAGCACATGGACGCACACTGTGGAACACCTGCCTAGAACCCTCTCAGATCACGCCCCGGTCCGCTTAGTGTTGGACCTCCCCACACATACACCTAGACAATTTACATAGTGCTTCCCAGCAGCGGCATTGTTAGACCAGGTTTTTAATGTTGAGATACGTCTGGCCATCAAAGAATATTTTGAATATAATACGGGATCAGTCACTAGCGCGTCCACACTATGGGAAGCCTTCAAAGTGACAGTGCGAGGGGCATGCATAAGTAAACAAAATGGTGTGTTACAGGAAATTCGCCAGCAACTTGCTAAATTAGAAAAAGCAATCCAGTCGCTGGAGAGAGAGCATGTGCGAACATCGAATGCTGCACTATTGGCCATAATTAGGGAGAAAATGACCGAATACCAAGAGGTTGCAGACCGAGAGGTCAGATTCCTATCACGCAGGTACACAGCGTGCAGATATGGGGAAGGGGGTCGCCCAGGGCACACACTTGCAGCACATAGTTAAGATAGTGGATGCTCAAGGTGGTGAGCACTACAACACGCCGGCGATCGCAAGGGTGTTCACAGACTACTACACACAGCTTTATGCCTCGCGACAACCTGCCCCAGACAATGAAACTACAGAGTATTTGGAGGAGGTGGCCCTAGCGTGGCTGTCTGATGCACAAAGGGAATATTTTATGCAACCGATAACTGAGGATGAGGTTATGGAAGCGATAAGGTCCCTACCCAATGGGAAAGCCCCTGGCACAGATGGCCTAACAGGCGAATTTTATAAAGAATACAGTAAAATTCTGGTACCCTAACTCCTCATGCTGTATACGGAGGCCTATGAGCAGAGCGTGCTCCCACTGACCCTCAGAGAGGCCCTGCTAATAACACTCCTTAAACCAGATAAAAGCCCTGATCAATGCGACTCATATAGACCTCTCTCACTCATCAACACTGATGCTAAGATCTTAGCTAAGATATTGGCCACTAGAATGCAACCCCTAATGCAACATTTAATCCTAACAGATCATTCAGGATTTATCCCCTCACGTTCTACAACTCATAGCCTATGCACGATCTTTGCCCTTTTTCACCGGCTGGATCCCGAGTTGCTTGCTGCCGTGGCGTTTCTCGACGCTGCCAAGGCATTCGACTCTGTTGAATGGGCGTACATGTTCATGGTCCTCCAGCGAATGGGGTTCCCGCAGAGCTATCTCTGTTGGATCCAATTATTATATAGTGGACCGGTTGTGAGAATACGGGTGAATGGCACTACAACGGATACCCTGACCATCAATAGAGGAACCCGGCAGGGTTGTCACCTATCGTGGCTGCTATTCACCCTGGCTCTGGAGCCCCTGGCATGCAAAATATGGCAGCGCCACGCAGCTGTGGCACTCCAATTCCGGACGAGGCCTATAGGAATATCACTATACGTGGGCGACATGGTTTTGTACGTTAGCAACCCAGAGGAAAATCTGATGCCCTTTCTAAGGGAATATGTCCAATTCGAGTGATACTCCGGATTATGTATAAATTGGTCCAAATCGGCGGTCATTCCGCTGACGCCCTGTACCACGCAGTTCCCGTTGGACTTTCCTTTGCTTTGGCAATTAAACCCAGTTAAATATTTAGGAATTTGGGTGCATAGGGATCCAGAGCTGGTGGTCCGGGAAAACTATGGAAGAGCCCTTACTAAGTTGGAGCATCAGGTGGCCCACTGGATCCGACTACCACTGACATTGTCGGACCGCATAGCGATTAAAAAAATCATTTTACCGCGCTTTTTGTACCGATTCCTCACCATCCTTATCCCACTTACGCAGCAATTTTCCGACAAGTACAATCACAGCTTAACACACTCACGTGGGCAGGCCGCCAAGCACAAATCAGCTGGAAAGAGCTGAAGCGCCCCTATGCCCAAGGGTGGTTCGGAGCTCCAGACTTACAACTATATTATCTGTGCGCTCAGGCACACTATGCACATTATTGGCTGCGCCCACATAACTACCTCCCACACGTTGCGATCGAAAACGATATTACGCATCCCATTCCCCCTGCTGCCCTCATTCCACAAGCAACCACTGGAGCAGTCCATGCGGGGATGAACCCGGTTCAAAGCACTATGGCGGCTTGGCGGGTACTGGGAAGGCGAGCCCAAAAGCTCCCACTCTACGCCCTGGCCCTCTCACTAACACAGCACCCAAATATATCCGTAACACACAGAGGGCGAGGACAATATTGGCTGAGAATGGTTTGCATACTATGGGCGACCTGTTCCATGAAGAACAATTTATTAATCCCCCAGTTACTGCCCAGGACACTAGGACTGCTCCGCTGACTATCTTCACCTACTTAGGACTGCACCTGGCGATTAAACAATTATAGCCATCATTTCCCCGGGAACCCCCAACGCTCTATACCCTGCAGGTACTGCTGCAAGCACCCACGCGTGCCCACCTCGTCATTAAACTCTATGCTGCAACACAGCAAGAGCAGTACAGGCAAGCTGAAAAGGCGATGGATAAGTGGAATACCATGTTGGGCACACCATTATCAGCTGCAGACTGGGCTTTCTGCTGCTCACTAACTAAGATACTCACGCCTAACTGTAACCTGCGCATTATCCATTTCAAATTTCTGCAGCAAACATACTGCACCCCAATGCAATTGCAAAGATATGTCCTTGGTGAACATAATACATGCACGCGCTGCGCAGCCGCGCAAGCAGACTTTTTACACGTAGCGTAGGCATGTCCTACAATAACAGAATATTGGGATGAGGTGTTGATGGTGCTACGGGATATACTTTCAGAATCATTAACCAACACTCCGCAACTCTATCTACTAGGATTGTTAAGGGTTAAGTCATTGTTAAATCGCAGGCTGATATCCATCGCTCTTCTGCTGGCCAAACGACAAGTTGCAATGAAATGTGGTAGCAGGAAAGCTCCCAATGTTAAAGACTGGATAACAGACTTGGTCTATTGCAAAGAGCAGTTAATGACGTATGTGGAAGAACTACCAACAGCCTCACGACCAAAAGACATTTGGGGGCCTCTGAGGCAATATTTACAAACACAGGGAATGGTTTGGATAGAGAGGGTGGGTAGGGGCCGAATACATACTGTCTGCTCGTATGATATGTATTGTGTATGTGAGCAGGTTCAGTACGCAAGCCATTGTCAGCAGCTCTCGGGCTATATCATCCTGTACAGTGCATGTAATGGTGGTGCAAAGGTATGCATAATTGAAATGTGTTAATAATTTGTAAAACTACAAATAAAAATAAAAAATTAAGTTGAGTTCTTCTATTTAAAGACTAAGGGGCCGATTAATAGTTTGGTAGCCCGACCACCGGACCGCCGTTGGGGCGGTCGGGAGAACGCCGCCAAGCCGGCAGCATCCCGGCTGCCCCATTACGATATTACTGGGGGTGTTGTATCGGCGGTGCCACGGCGGCAGCATGCTTCAGCTCATAGAAAGAGCCTGAAGCATATGCACCCAATGTTGCAGCGCCGCTTGCACATCGGTGCACTGTGTACCATGCACCATGTTGTGCATGGAACACAGTGCACACATGACAGTGCAAGAAGAGGGAGACACAACATGTGCACCCATGCACAACACCCCCATGGGCAAATTGATCCTGGGGCCCTGTATGGGGCCACTTCCCTGCCGACACTTTCATGGCGGGGTCCCCGCCATGAATAGGTCAGTGAAAAGGCATGTCGTGATCAGCAAGGCACAGCCACCATTGATCACTGCTTTCCCCACTGCTGCCCTGTCGGGATCCAGGATCCTGGTGGTGGCGGCATTCTTGCATCCGGCTTGTGGCGGTCCGACCGCCAACCTCGTAATTGGGCGGTCGGACCGTTGAGGAGGCGGTGGTCAGGCTGCTACCGCCGGCACGGCGATCTTGGGACCGCTGTACTCGAAATCAGGCCCTAAATATTTCCATCCAGCATGCCTTCACAGATTCAGTGTGATTGTTGCATTACTGACTTCACAATTGGTTACATTGTTGGAAAAAATTAAACATAAGTTTAAAAATATATATATATATATTTTTCGTGATATTTTTTCTTCTTACTGATTTATAATAATTCTTGTTAGGTCGCACTTACTCACTTTGTCCGCCAGATGGCAGTGTAGGTTTTGGAAATGTTGTGTCACTGCAGCAGTCGTGCTCTCAATTGACATTGACTGGTTTAACCTCTTAAGTGCAGCCGCCGGCGAATGCCCACTCTCCCTCCCCAGTGCGTTTATCAGCCATTAGCAGACACTGGGGAGAGCTATAAAGGATTTCTTTTTTTGGGATTTTTGCTTTGGCTGCTCGGGAAGAGCTTCCGGAGCAGCATGGGCTTTTTGTAAAAATTATTTTTTAATTACGATCAGTGCGCAGGGCGTGCTGACGTCATTACATTCAAAAGTGAAAGTAAAACGAGCCGAAGGGCTCCTTTCACTTTTACTGCATCCGTGCTTGTGGGCATATCTCAGCCTCCCGAGCACTAATTGTCTTGGGAGAGGTATTATTGGAAAGGCTAGAATCTCCACTTTCCAATGGCATCCCTGCCCAGTGGATCCCTGCTTGGGATCGCCACAGTAGGGGGATCTCAAGCAGGGATCTACCTTGGGGGAGCCGCCCCTTAGGCAAGGGATTGTACTCCACCCCACCTAATATTTAAGTCTTTCTGTTGGGTGTTGGGGGTGATTACCCTCAATCTACCCCTGAGGGGGCAGAAATCCCACTAGACACTAGGAAAAATAAAATAAATAAATATAGGGGTGGGGGCTGCCCACCCTGGGCATGGCCATGACCCGACCCCAAACAGGCCTCAACTGTCTTTCTGCCCCCCCTCCCGCCCCCCCAGGGGGCAGTCGGGGGTGATCACCCCAATCTGCCCCCCTTGGAATGGCAGATACCCCACTAGACACCAGGAAGCAGGTATATAAAAAAAACTTAGAGGTGGGGGCTGCCCACTATGCCTCTACCCCAAAAAGGACTCATTCTTTCAGCCCTCCCTGGACAGGTGTGGGGTGGTTGGAGTGATTAGCCTCAATCTGCCCACCACCTGGGGGCAGAAATCCCACTAGACTCCTGGGAAAATAAATACATTATAAATATAGGGGTAGGGGCTGCCCACCATGCGTATACCCCAAACAGGCTTCAATAGTCTTTCTGCCCCCCTGGGGAGCGGTGGGGGTGATCATCTGGCCCCCGGGGGGGGGGGCAGAAAGCCCACACAAGGGAATAGCACTATAAAAAGGACACAGAGGTGGGGGTGGCCCACCCTCGGCATAGCCATGCCCCCACCCTAAAAAGAACTCAGTCTTTCAGCCCCCCATGGGGGGTGGTTGGGGGTGATTACCGCCAATCTGCCTCCTTCGGGTGGGCAGTAAGCCCACTAGACACCAGGGCATATTATAGAAATAGGAGGCTGCCCACCATGGGCATGGCCATCCCACCCCAAAAATAAATATGGTGATGGTCTTTCTACATCCCCTGGTGGGTGGATGGGGGTGATTACTCCCAATCTGCCTCCTGGGGGAGGGGCATAAAGTCCACTAGACTCCGGGGGAAAAATAATATAGGGGTGGAGACTGCCCACCAAGGGCATGGCCATTCCCCCACCCTAAAAGGGCAGTCTTTCTGCCCCCCTGTGGGGCAGATTTGGGTAATGACCTCAATTTGCCCCCCTGGGTGGCAGGAGGCCTACTAGACACCAGGGACTGCATTTATGCAGTATTTTTTTGGGGGGGGGGGTAAGTGGCCCCCTAGGCATGGGCCCATGCTCTCCCCCACATCGCGGCCCAATAGACTTTCTGGGGGTTAAATAGGTCTATTTATTCCCATTCTGCCCCCTCAGGGGGCAGAAAGCCCACTAAACACCAGGCATTTCAAAACAGAGCCAAAACAAACAACAGAACTAAGCCATACCACTGCCCTAGGAGTGGCAATAATGTATTTCTGCCGCACTGGAGGCAGGTAGAAGGCTTTTCCCAGTTGGGGAGGTTGCCCCGAATGGGAGTAGGGGAGGAGAAAGTCCACCTGAAACCATGGATTTTGCCTTTGGGGCAAAATAAAGTGGTGCGGTGTTGCACTCTAGTTCGTCCCATTTGGGGTGGGGGTGTGGCCAATGCCAGAGTGCAACACAACACCGCACCACTTTCTTTTGCCCCAATGGCAAAATCCATTGTGTCAGGTGGACTTTCTATTCCTAGGGGGAACCTCCCCCATTGGGGAAAACCTCCTATCTGCCGCTGGGGGGGCAGAAAGACACTATTTCCCCTTCTGGGACAGGTGTATGACTCGATGCCAGGGTAGGAGGCACCCTCCTTTTTTTGGTTTGTCACCATTATGAATTCTCTGGTGTGTAGTGGACTTTCTGCCCCCATCAGGGGCAAACTGAATGCTGGGTGGAAGGAGGTTTGTGACTCCCCATAGATTCCAGAACCTTCCATCACAGAAATGTGAGGAAAATGTGTTTTATTAGTGAAAGTTTGAAGTTTGCAAGCGATTCTGGTGGAAAAAACCTGGTGAAATTCACGCAAGTCATCCCACCCTGGATTCCCCCAGGTGTCTATTCTTCAAATATGTGCAAGTTTGCTAGGTTTCCCAAGATGCCGGCTGAGCTAAGGCCTAAAATCCACAGCTACTCACTTTTTAAAAAAAGGGTCAGCTTTGAGTGAAAAATGTGATGTATCCATGTTGTGTTTTGGACCATTTCCTGTCACGGGCACTAGGCCTACCCACAAAAGTAAGGTACCATTTTTATCGGGAGACTTTGGGGAATGCTGGGTGGATGGAAATTTGTGGCTCCTTGCAGATTCCAGAACTTTCCATTGCAGATATGTAAGGAAAATGTGTTCCTTGGTCAATGTTTTAGGTTTGAAAGGGACTCTGGGTAAAAAAAAACTGATGAGTCATGCATGTCACCCCACTCTGGAATCCCCAGGTGTCTAGTTTTCGAAAATGTGCAAGTTTGCTAGGTTTCCCTAGGTGCTGGCTCAGCTAAGGCCCAAAATCCACAGCTGCCCCCCTTTCCCAAAAAAAGGTCAGTTTTGAGAGGAAAAATATGATGCATCCATGTTGCGTTTTGGGCTGTTTCCTGTTGCTGCCACTAGGTCTACCCACACACGTGAGGTACCATTGTTATCAGAAGACATATGGGAGCATAGAACATTTGTTATTACCAATTGGATTTTGCTGCATTTGTGCATTCTATATGTAAGCCTGTGAAAAGAAAGAAGACATTTTGAAAAATACCCTCCAAATCATGTTAGTACAGGTACCCACAAATTCAGACAAATAACCACTGCTTTTGAACTCCATACCTTGTGCCCATTTCAGAAATACCCAAGCTTCCTCCAGACCCATTTTTCACTCTACATATTTCACCATATGAATTGGTCTATACTCGGTACACAATGAAAAACCATTTTATGGTGCCGCGCAGTTGTTTGCACTGCGTACCTTGGGTTGTTGTAGAATCTACAAACCCTATATATCCCCACAACCCGAAGGGTCTAGCGGACGTAATGGTATATTGGTTTCGTAAATCGGCCATTGTGACAGTTACAAATAAAAGCGTTGTCACAATTATCTGTTTCTTCCCAATTCATTTTCAATATTTTTTTCAAAAGTTAGTTTCTTTGGGAAAACCTTGAGGGTTCTACACATATGACCCATTGCTGAATTTGGAATTTTGTCTACTTTTCATAAATCTATAGCTTTCTTGGATCACCCTTGGGTCTTTCCAACACAAACTGGAAGTAGGTTGAGAGTACAAAAAATAGGTAAAATGGCCTACCTCTTTGAAAAATGCCGTAGATGTGCGAAAAAAGTAGGTGTTTTATTCAGCTCTGCATGTTCATGAAGGCTGGGAAGATGGTGACTTTAGCACAGTTAAACTTTTGTTGATGCCAATTTTAGGAAGAAAACAGACACCTTTATCCAGAGCATGTTTTCCCTATTTTTCGCCAAAAACTCAACATTATAGAGTCCACAAACCTGTGTACCTTTAGAATCCCTAGGATGTTGGAAGAATAGGATTCAAATCTGGCCTGAATAACTTATGTGAAAAAAAGGTTATGTAGCCCTAAGCAAGAACTACCCCCAAATAGCCCAAAAAAGGACTCAGCAATGAGGTGAAAGCACCAGCAGTTAGTAGCTAAGTTGAGCTCCAGCCTCGCCCCCTGCTTCGATAGGGGTGTTGGCCTGGGTTACGAATGCGACTCTCTGAATTATAACTTACCTTCATTGCCCTCACCCAGTTACGACTGGCCAGTGTGCACATCATCAGTGATGGCCCTCCACTGGGCAATCACAACAAGAATAGAATAACGTGGTGGCTTTTGCAGAGCACTTGCACAAGGAAGACACGTAGAGAGTGTGTAACAAGCCGGCCATTCCCTTGGGTCCCTGCCATCACTAGCTCATTCAAGGCTGCTGGATTTTTTTCAAATTTGATTACTTTCCTGATGGCATACCGAGTCAGATGGAGAGGTGGGGGCTTGGGGGGAGGGGGTAAGGGGCGTTTAGAAAGGACTTGGTTAGAAGAGAACTCTGCACCTTGGCCCATTCATAATTATCCGGACAGAGGAGAGAACTGTAGCATCACACACCTGCATGTAAGTGAACCCTTCCCCCTCTTTCTTCCTCCTACTTGCGCCCCATCCTATGGTATGATGTGGCTGATGCCTATGATATGTAGTATGTTGTTGCTTTCTATGCTGTTAGCTATCTGCTGTCTATGCTGTCAAGCCATGTAGTTAGCAGCCAGAAACTGTTATGTATCTCGTGTGTCCTATGCTATGTTGTGTGAATGTTATGTTATGTAATAGGTAGCTGCTACAATCTATGTTGTAAGGTAGCTTATTTATTATGTAGCAGGGGTATGCTATGTTTTGTAGCTGCTGCCTATTATTTACTATGCCACTACTATTATGTTGTAAGGCTGCTGTTTACATTGTATTTTACTATTTCAGGATTCAAATGTCAATTTTTTGTGGGCTCGTCTTGTATTTAGGCTTTTAAAGCCAAGCTGGATGCTTGGTTCGGCTCTGGCTTGGCTCTTCCCATGAATTCTCTGGCTCGCACACCTCTACAACTCTTGTTGACTTCCCTTAGACTACTTCCCTCACTGGTGACCTCTTGATAGCTGGTTTCCCCTGTGGCCAGGTCCCTCTAGAGCAGATCTGATGGCCCCGCCGCAATCCTGCAGGTTGGGCCTACTGCAAGTGAAGATAGTGCCAGGTGCCACAGGGTAGGCCACGCGTTGGCCATGTCTCTGTTACGTGACCACTCAGCTTTGTACCATGACTGCAGGCCGACTGCTTTGGCTGTTTTGGACAGTGGGTTGTTTGTTGGCTGATGTACACACTTACATCGGACCGACTCAGTAACCACAGCAGATTAGGCTCTGTTCCAGATACCTGAAGCAGTTCCCACTAGGAACCAGCTGGGAATCCTACATGACCCTCTGCAGCATGAAGCACAAGTTACTAACTTGTGTAACGATATATATGTGAGAGACAGTAGTTAGTGACAGATTCCTTACCTTAGAATATCACCAGGCGTCAGGCTGGATCCGGAAAGTTTTTGCGTAGCAGTACCCTTACCTTAGATTAGATACCCCAGCAATACCAACCCCGGCGGTGGGTCTGCGAACAAAGATCAGACAAGGAAGTCCCGGAGGACAGAACGGCCAAAGAAGCCGTCCCTCCGGACCTGACTGTCAAGGCAGTAATGCTTGGTAAATGTGTGCAGCGAGGCCCACGTAGCTGCCTGACAGATATCCTGCAGCGGAACACCGCGGCCTAAGGCCGTGGTAGCAGCCGTTGCCCTGGTGGAATGGGCACGCAGCCCAACAGGAGGCTCCTTTTTAGCCAAAGAATAGCAGGCTTTGATACACAAGGTGACCCAGCGGGAGATGGTTCTCTTGTGCACCGCCCGACCTTTTTTGGTGCCCACGTAGCCAACAAAGAGCTGGTCATCCACCCGGAAGTGTTGTGTGCGGTTGATATAAAAGGAAAGCGCACGTTTTGGGTCCAGACGGTGGAGCCTCTCTTCCTCTCTGGAAGGATGCGGAGGCGGAAAGAAGGTGGGCAAAGTGATGGTCTGCCCAATATGGAAGGCAGTAACCACCTTTGGCAAGAAGGACGGTCGCGTCCTAAGAACAACCTTGTCTCGATGGACAGACAGAAAGGGAGGTTTGCATGATAGGGCCTGGAGCTCACTCACCCGCGGAGCGGAGGTGATGGCCACCAGAAAGGCTGTCTTCAAAGTAAGAAGACGAAGAGGACAGTTATGTAGAGGCTCAAAGGGAGCGCACATTAAAAAGGTAAGAACCAAGTTTAAGTCCCACTGAGGCATGACAAACGGAACAGGAGGGAAGAGGTGTGTAATGCCTTTTAGAAACCTGTTAACAACAGGGGACTTAAAAAGAGAGAGCTGATCAGGGAGCCCGAGGAAGGCCGAGATTGCACAAAGATAGCGCTTGATGGTACCCAGGGCAGAATCCTGTTGGGCCAGAGAAAGAAGGAACAGAAGAACCTCAGAAAGAGGGGCAGAGAGGGGATTCACAGCCTTTGCTGTGCACCATGCCACAAACTTGTTCCACCTGCAGGCGTATACCACCTTAGTGGAGGGACGCCTGGCTGCCAGAATCACATCACAAACTTCGGGAGGCAAGTCGAAAGGAATCAACTGCCGCCGCTCAATCTCCACGCAAGCAGGTGGAGACTGGACAGGTTCGGGTGGAGGACCGTCCCCTGCTGCTGCGACAGAAGATCCTCCCGAAGAGGCAGACGGATCGGGGATCGACGCTCATACTGAGTAGCTCGGGATACCAAACTCTTCCAGCCCAGTCCGGAGCCACAAGGATGACTTGGGCCCGGTCGCGCCGAATCTTCTTCAACACTCTGGGTAGAAGTGGTATAGGCGGAAAAGCGTAAAACAGACCGCAACTCCACTCGCGACGAAAAGCGTCGTCGAGCGAGTGCCGCCTTGGAAATTCCAACGCGCAGAACTGATGACATTGCGCGTTCTCTTCGGTGGCGAATAGATCTAACCAAGGCTCTCCCCACTGTAGAAAGAGTCCTTGCGCCACTTCCGAGTGAAGACGCCATTCGTGATCCATCATGCACCTGCGGCTGAGTTCGTCCGCCCTGGCGTTCAGGGAACCTGCCAGGTGTTGAACCATCAGGAATATGCCCTGATGTTCCAGCCATGTCCAGAGGTGCAGAGCCTCCTGACATAGGGTCCACGACCCCACCCCGCCTTGTTTGTTGCAGTACCACATGGCGGTGGTGTTGTCTGTGAACACCTGCACTACCTTCCCTTTGACAGAGGGAAGGAATGCCTTGAGTGCAAGTCGGATTGCCCGGAGCTCCAGAAGGTTGATATGGAGCCGGGACTCCGTCGGAGACCAGAGGCCTCTGATCTCCGCCTCTCCCATGTGACTGCCCCATCCCAGAAGGGACGCGTCCGTCACGACAGTGTGCTCTGGCTGGGGAAGGGAGAGGGATCTGCCCATGACCCATTGCCGGTTCGAGAGCCACCACTGCAACTGTTTTGCAGTCCCCTCCGAGATCTGGACGTGATCGGACAGGTTGCCCTGGTGCTGCGCCCACTGGAACTTCAGGTCCCACTGCAGAGCCCGCATATGCCATCTGGCATGATCGACCAGCAGGATGCAGGAGGCCATGAGGCCCAGCAGCCTCAGGGTCATCCGTACCGAAACCCAGGATAAAGGCTGAAAGATCGGAATCATAGCCTGAATATCCCGGACTCGCCGTTCGGGAGGATAGGCCCGAAACTGCGTCATGTCCAGAACTGCTCCGATGAAAAGGAGCTGTGGAGAAGGAATCGGGTGCGACTTCGGCACATTGATGGAGAACCCCAGCGAGTGCAGGAGTTCGGCCGTAGTCTGGAGGTGGGAGAAGACTGCCTGGGACGAGCCCGCCTTCAGCAGCCAGTCGTCGAGGTAGGGGAAGACTGGAACCCCTGCCCGGCGCAGATGAGCTGCGACCACCGCCAACACTTTCGTGAACACCCGAGGGGCACTTGTGAGGCCAAAGGGGAGCACGGTGAATTGAAAATGCTCGAGGCCCACCATGAACCGCAGGTAACGCCGGTGGGCCGGCAGGACGGGGATGTAGAAATAAGCGTCCTGCAAGTCCAACGCCACCATCCAGTCTCCAGGGTCGAGGGCAGTCAAGACCTGAGCTAAGGTGAGCATCTTGAACTTCTCCTTCCGGAGGAAGCGATTGACGTTCCGGAGGTCCAAGATAGGACGCATGTCCTCCTTGTCCTTTTTGGGCACCAGAAAGTAGTGGGAGTAGCAACCACGTCCTACTTCTGGGGTCGGAACATGCTCGATGGCCCTCTTGGCCAAGAGGGCCGTGACTTCCTTCTGCAGAAGCACCAAGTGATCCCCTGACATGCGGTGGAATTGAGGTGGCATTGCTGGGGGGGGTGGTCTCGAAGGGGAGGGAGTAGCCCCTTTGGACAATGTCCAAGACCCACCTGTCCGAGTGGATGGCACGCCAGTGGTGAAGGTGATGGCGGACCCTGCCCCCTACTGGCGTGCTGTGCACCTGAAAAGAAGGACTAGGAGGGCTTGGAGGCCGCGGACGGGGCGGGGTTAGTGGCCTGACCCGCACGCTGGTTGCCCGATCCGCCACGGCGGAAGCCACGTCCTCGGCCACGCGAAGACGCTTGCTGCGCGGGCCGGTGGCTGGGCAGCGGACGTGACTGGGCGCCCCTTCCGTGGCCACGAAAGGGGCGAAAAGCAGAGGTTAGCGGAGGGCGCACAGGAGAAAGGCCCAGGGACTTGGCAGTAGCCTGTGAGTCCTTAAAGCGCTCCAGCGCATGGTCTGCTTTGGAACCAAAAAGACCGACTCCATCAAAGGGCATGTCCATGAGTGTATTTTGGACATCACCCGAGAAACCAGTTGTTCTCAGCCAGGCGTGGCGACGCAGCGCCACCGTCGTTGCAAGCGATCTGCCCAGCGAGTCGGCGGTATCAAGGCCACAACGGATAGTGTACTTTGCCGCATCCCTTCATTCTGCAATGGCGCGGGAAAGCAGTGTCTGGACCTCCTCAGGACACTGGGGCAAAACGAGCGCCACCGAATCCCACAGAGAGTGGGAGCATCGGCCCAAAAGGCAAGCGGTGTTGACGGACCGCAAGCCAGCACTGGAGGAAGAAAAGGCCTTCTTCCCAAATTGATCCAGGCGTTTGGATTCCCTATCCGGAGGGGCGATAGGGAAGGCGGTTTGGGAGGCAGAGGCTTGGACAACCAAGCTCTCGGGGGTGGGATGTTGAGAGAGAAACAAGGGGTCGCCCGGAGCAGGGCGATGGCGTCGGGCCACGTTCCTATCCACAGGAGCCCTTGTGGCGTGCTTGGACCAGGTGCCCAAAAGAACGTCAGAAAGTGCATCATTAAACGCCAGCAATGGCTCCGAGGAGGTAGCTGCCGGCTGAAGCACTTCCGTCAGGAGGTTAGTCCTGACAGCCACTGTAGGCAATTGGAGGTGTAAGGCTCCAGCTGCTCTACGCAACACCGTTGCGAAATTTGCTCCCTCCTCCGTAGCCACGGAAGGAGGAGACAGCATGCCAGTGTCAGGGGAAGTGTCCAGACCACTGGCATCCCCAAGTTCCTCTGCCCAGTCCTGATCATAGTCACACTGCTGTGTGAGAGGGTCATCCGACCCCTCCCAGCTCTCCTGGTCCTCCTCCGGTTGAAAATAAGGAGGAGGAGGGACGTCCGGGACCCAAGGTCTCATGGGCGCCGGAGCCGGCGTCGGGCGACGTCGGTCCGACGCCGCGTCCGGATCCGGAGAGAACCGGGGAACGACGCCGCCCAGAGCCCCGGACGGCGTCAGGAACGGCACCGGGGACGTCGGCGGAGGCGTAGTTAGGTCAACCGGCATCGATGGGGGTTGCGGTACCACCGGAGCCGGGATCGAGGCCGGGGCCGAGAGCGAGGCTGGTGAGACAGGCGGCGCCGGGACCGGAGTCGTCGTCGGCGCCGGGGCAACCCCATCAGGGCCCGCGGGGCCTGAAGGCACACCGGAGGGGCCTTGAGGCCCGAAGAGGCGGGCCATGGCCGACAGGAATTTCTGTATCTCGGCCGGAGTCGCCCCCGAACCCGGGAAAGATGGGTAATGCGGGGGCGGGGGCGGCTCCACAGGCACCTCTGGAGCCGCGGGGACGGTGCCGACAGGGGCCTCAGCTGAGTCGCGAGACCGGCGAGGCGAAGTCTTAGAGCGATGGTGCTGCTTAGACTTTTTGTGCTTCGACTTACCCGAAGAGTGCGAAGACTTGAACTCCGATGACGGGCGAGGACTCCGCGACCGGCCCCTCGACCTCTCCCGTGACCGGGGCTTGGTGCGGCGCGGAGCCGACTGCCGGACCTCGAGTAGCTTTCGAGACCGCTCTCGCAAAGCCTTCGGGTGTAAGACCCGGCAGTCGGAACACGACTTTGTGTCGTGGTCGCGGCCGAGACAGTAGAGACACTCTAAGTGCGGGTCTGTGATCGACATCATTCGACCACAGGCATCGCATGGCTTGAAGCCGGGCATCCCTACCGACACCTTGGAGCCTACATGACTCGAAGAAAAACAGTGAAAAAAATCACCAAAAAGTTTAGTCAAAAATGACTAGGGCACTGCTCTTCCCGGATCTGCGCTTACTGGCGCGGAAAAAGAAGAACTGACGTCAGCGCGCAGGGGCGGCGTCGAAGTACTGCCCGCGACGTCATCCCAGCGATCACGACACCGACGACGGACGCGGAGCCGCACGACGCCGCCTACCGACGCGCAAGGGTACTGCTACGCAAAAACTTTCCGGATCCAGCCTGACGCCTGGGGATATTCTAAGGTAAGGAATCTGTCACTAACGTGTCTCTTTCAGATTCTCTCATTCTCAGGTAGTCAGTTCTCCCTCTGGATGCCACTCAGTCCCCAAGACACCCTGGGAATTTCTCCTCCTGGACAGCCTCTTCTCCTGCAGGGCGAGACAGACTCACTTCTCTCTGCAGGAAGGGAGGCTTCTAGTACTTCAGGCAGATCCTCAGATCCTCTACCAGAAAGTGCGTACTTCAGGTGAAGTCTCCTTACTTCTGGTAGTCTGGGTCCCAGGCACATGCCAGCCTTTTTTCACAAAGCTGTCCACGGAGAACTCCGGGGCGCACTCTCTTCCCAGGTCATGAAAGACGTAAACCTAGAATAAATTGGGGTGATTTGGGGCTCACTTTTTATACACATTTTCCAGTCATTGGATGTTTATACATTGTCTCAAACTACAGAACTGGTTTGGGGTGGTTCTCCTTTAAAGTATCCTCAGGCTGTTCTCCAGACACAACCTTTGTGTAGAGTGATGCTTCTCACAGCAGGTAGCACTGGGGCTGTCTCAACACTGGAGCATCCACAACACATTCACAGTGAGGTTTCGCCACCTGGCTGTCATCATTGCAACTTAAGCAGTAAACGGGTAGAGGAAAGAGCAGGCCTAACCTAGAAAGCTACTCAACTTTCACAACAGCAACTGTATTCTTACCTCTTATCCTTACCATCCACTAAATAGCAGTGCCTAAGAACTAATTAGCAGCTCCTTGCTACCGAAATGCCTCAAGGAATTTCTTTTGCTAGATCGGTCTTCAATCTCCTCACTTCAATGTTTACATCTTCACTCTCGAGCCACAGGAATAAAGGCAAAACACTTCCACTGTCTCGGAGAGCAGTCCTCACCCTCAATCTTGTGGTATGCCAGGTCAAGGGTATCCAAAATAGAGCCCATAGGCCTTAGTACTTCATTCAGACACACAACCCATTCACTGTACATGCGCTACACATGTACACACACTCAAAAGACACAGGGAATGCAAGTGCAAGATTCTAGTCCACCATATAACCTATGTGGTTCTGTGAGTCACAATTGTGTGAGTCAGATTTATAGAGTAAAGAGATCAAGAATTGATAGGTGTGCCTCATACCATGGCACGAATGTAACACAGTGTTTTAACTGTATTTTAATGTACCCCAATTGCGCTTACATAGCACTTACTACCCATGATGAGGTGTTGAAGCGCTTTATGGTCAGTAGCACACAACTGTGTAGCTCAAGGTTAGTGGTTAAATCCGGTGGTTAATTCATTATTACGTCTAAACTTCTGCTCTCAGAGAAAGCATTGCCTGTATTCACCTCTGTTTATTTTGTGGTAAATTCAATTAATAGGAGTTAGATTACACATTAGTATGAGCTTTCTAGCATTGTGCAAATGGCCAGTGAGAAGAACAGGGGGCTGGAAGAGATTAGGCATTATTGTGTTCATGGAAAGGAGAGGTTGTGATCTAGATGAGGCTGCAAAATTCCAGGAATGAAGAATGGGGGTCAATATCCCAATGCAAAGCTCACAGTAGTAGTAAAATAAAGCATTACATTAGCTGCAGCGTGTATGAATCATTCAATGGATGAACAAGTTTTTCCTTTGCCTCGCATGCATCCCTGCGGTGACGCCAACAGCTGGCAGCTGAGAGATGCAAAGTATTAGGTCTGTTCCTTAAGGTAGAAAATGCTCCCTGATTGTGTCCATTAGTTACTAGACACCCTCTCCATCATCTTTTCTGGTAGCCAGTATTCACTTTGAATGGCCTTTGAAATTGAAGCCCCCCGCTTTAGAAGAAAAGGCATTATGAATGACTTTATCAGCCATTTATTTGGCCTCAGCGGCTCAAATTACTTATGTAGAAAGCAATGTCACTAGTTCTTGCTTTCAGATCCAATATCTCTTCTCCCTGTTTGGCCTATTCAGGCCATGTACACTTACATTTCTCATGTTCAGTTCACGCATTCTCAAACATGGAAATAATTTTTACAGAGGTAGTAATATAGTAGGGCTGCCTTTACTAAATAACTGTCAGGGCTTATTCACAGCATAAGCACAGGATTAGGTGTGGGTCTGGAAGGCCTTGAAAACTCCGGAGAACATGTCTTTGGAAACCAAGAACTCACAAACACGAGACCACATAATAAAGAGCACACATTAGATCACACAACAGCCTGAATTTAGGCAGAGCCAGTATTTCAAGCCAAAACAATATGCAACAGATGCCTGGAAACATGTCATTTGGTTGTAACGTCTCCCAGCTTTGCTCAGTTTGCATTTGATTATTATGTTCCCCCAGGGTTGTTACTTTTACCCTTTACAGTTTCCACGTAGGCAGGGCTTAACCCTTTTGTCCTTTACCTGTTCCAGTATTTTTTTCTCAAGGTACCTCTGGTATCTACATACCTTTAACCTTCTTAGCAAATGCCCAGCTGGTCTTCTTGGCATCCTGGGTGTCCGATTGGTATCCCGGGAGGTCAGAAACTCATGAAGATGACTTTCGCTGATAATATTGGCAAAGGCTGATTCGACCTCTCCTAACACAGTTCTCACTCTGGTAGGCACATTATTTTCAGTGCATGTGTACTGCTGTTTATAGCTGTTTCTCAGGCCCTTGAAATTCGCGGTCTACCAATGGCCAAGCTAAATCAATAGTCCCTGAAATTCTTTTACCCACCTGTACCCAAGACTAATCCACTGGAGGGAGAATCCAGTCTAGCCTTTATCACCCGTTTCCCAGTTTTTCCTGCAGTTTCCACTTTGTTACACGGACATATCTGCCTAGGGATTCCTGGACGACATTAAGGGCATTCAGTCTGTCCCTGCACACAGAATTGGACAATAACTCGATTATAGTGAATCATAGAAATGAACAGCTGCACTTGTAGGAACCAGGGAAAAAAAAACTTATCTTACATACCCATTCCCATAACTGCCCTCCTCTCATATTGCAGAATCAATACATACTCTATAACATGGTTGATTTAGAAAACTTCATAAAGCAAGACAACTTCGGTAATGAAAAGAACGTGAAATAAATATACAAACCTATTTAAAAATATAATACATTCATATAATATCTTACATGCATGAAAATGCATGACCAATAGGGAGAGTGGCCACGGAGTCCAAGATGGCAAACACGTTTCAATAATGCTCCGAGAACTCCTCTTCCATCTGCTGGCATGTTGGGGTCACAAGCGGAAAAATCCTCACCTGCTCCCAGCTACTAGAGAATCTCCTGCCGCTGCTTGGTTCTTGGACCGGACTATGGATCTTGGGGACCGAGACCAGCCAGTGGTCCCATTGGACTTGGGCATGGCATAAGATGGCGGCCCCCTGGCTTTGAAATACAGATCCCCTGAAAGACACCACGGGGCCGGAGAGTCGAGCTGCCTGGGAGCGAGGCCACCATACTGCACAGCTGAGGTTCCGGAATTGGCTCGCTAGGAGCCAGAGATGGCAAATGAGAGCACGATGGAGTGATGACCGCAGGCCGCGGTGGTGGGGTGGTCCTGTGCGGGTGACGGGGACTGCTGTCATGCCACTGGCAACTGCGCCTCTTATAGATTCATTTCGGTGATTAATACTGAACTGAAGATTTTCACCAAACTCCTGGCAAATAGGCTCCAACGAGTCTTGTCACATCTTATTCATCCCAACCAATGTCGCTTCATGCCTAACTGGAGCACACGCCACTGTATTAGATGGGTCAACGTGGGGCTTGCCCGCAGCCACGAGGTGACCAGATTCTGTGCTCTTCTCTTAGTTGACTTTGAAAAGATACACAAACTGGCGGTGAGGGTAGCAAGCAAAGTGTGCACTGGCGTCTGTTCTGGGATGCTTATTCTCAAAGATATGATCACGCTCTACTTTATGTGGTCCCACTGCCACTAGGCCACCAACAATAACTACAATCCATACAAAAGGAGCGTTGATTCATCAAAATAATGATGGCGTTCCAAGCAGTATGCTTATATATTGATATATGAGCGTACTGCTTGGATCGCCATCATTATTTTGGTGAATCCCACGCTCCTTTTGTATGGATTGTAGTTGACTTTGAAAAGAAGTTCGATACTGTAGACTGGTTGTACCTGGATCACATCCTCAACTATAGGGGCTTTGGCCCTAAATACTGCAGGTACGTTCAGCTCCTCTATAAGGCACCCTCTGCTCGGGCCCTGGCCAACGGTGCCCTCTGAACTCTTTCCAATTCGCTGGGGTACACAGTAGGACTGTCCACTCGCTCTCCCATTCTCTTTGCATTGGCAAAAAAAAACCTGGCCCCGATTATCCATTGTTATGCTCTGATGCAGGGCTGGAGGTGACGGGAGGGTACGAAAGACAGGATAACCTTATATGCAGATGATGTGCTCCTCTTCCTGGCCCATCCGCAGTCGTCAGGTCATAGATCCTACATATTTTGAGGGTATTTGAAGAGGACTCTGCCCTCTGGCGAACTGGCACAAATTCCTTTGCTTCCACTGAGGGGAGACATGGCAGAAGTGAGCTGGTTAAATACCATCCCGATTCAGCAGCTAAGCTTTAAATACCTGGGGGGTTCACATATCGTTAATCCCGCAATTTACACAACATCTCAACCTTAATCCCCTGCTTGCAGACATAAAAGTAGCCTTACAGAACTGGTCCAGCCTCCCGCTGAAGACACTAGGGAAGGTAGCCCTACTCAAGATGATGATACTCCCAAAATACCTACATGTCTTGCAAAACTTTCCACTCACGATCTCCAATACTTGGTTTCAACATCTAAATTGGCTCCTCTGGACGTTCCTTTGGGGAGGGTGTACTCCATGTATTGCCTGGGATAAGTGTTGCAAGTCCACGTTCGAAGGCGGTATAGGGCTAGCAGGCGTTAAGCTTTATTACTGGGCGTTCCAGATCTAGGTCATTAAGGACTGGATGAACGAGGGTTGGAATGATCGTGAGAACTTCGCAGAGCTGGTCTCACTGGATCCTGACAAGATCTTAGGATTTCTGTACAGGAGTCTCATCCCTTCTCACATGTTGGAACTATACTGGGACAAGATTGGGATTCCAACACTGGGTGGCATGTGAAACGAGGCTCACGCAAAGACCTTCGTCGAATTCCAGGCACACTTTTAACTACGAAATACCCAGTTCCATAAGTACCTACAGAATAGGCATGCACTAGCTGCACACTGCTCGGACCTTTCGATTTGCCTGAGTACAGCCCTCTGGAGGCGCTACTGCTGATAGGCAGCCTGGGCTGAGGCAGATTGTCCAAGATATATCAGTCCCTCGCAAATAATGCGCCAGAAAAGTTTGGGCCCCTGAAATGGAAATGGGAGGCTTGGGTGGAGGAAATTGATTACTCGGCGTGAAGAGACGCAAGGATCGCCCCGGTGATATCCTTCAGACTCCGACACACTCAACTGAATTGCTTGCATACAACGTACCTTCACTCCTCCACCTCTGGTGCACCTGAAGGCTCTCTACACCCAGAAGCTTCTGCTGTTCCCACCCGGACACAGACTTCTGTTACGTGGTCTGGCAATGTCCTAAGATTACATCATAGTGGAATCATATCGCTGGAATACTCACTAGGGGGCTGCGTAGGCACATTGAGTTCACACCCAGGGTGGCTTCACTGGGTATCCTGGAAGACATTGTGTGACATAGAGGGGAACGGGTGCTGGTGGGAATGGCAGCGGTGTTAGCTAAGTATGACATTGTGCGTAAATGGAACTCCCTGACTCACCGACACTCTCAAGATTGGCAGAGGGAGATGGATTGATGCTCAAAACAAGAAAAGTCCATTTACAAAGCACAGGGTTGCCCAAGGTAGCATATCCGGGTGTGGGTAAATGGTGGGACAACTACGGGCTTTTGGACGATGCTGAGATGGAGACACCTATTCATGAGAACCGATAGGCTTTGGGGGAGTGCTGGCGGGAGGGGGCGTAAAAAAGATGTGAGTGGTTGGTGGTTGTCAATATCATGTTTGATAAAATGTCAATAAAACTTGTTATAAAAACAAAATGCATGACCAATAATATTGCTTGATTACATATCTGTCCATCAAACACAAACAACCTCTGGGATAGAGAAAGTACAATAGCTACCAAAGCACACAGAAGGGATTAAGGATTTCCTTTTATCCTTTTGGACACCTGCAAAAGCTTCAGCAATTTCTGTGAATCTCAGTATAAATACTGATTCTTTATCTGGTGACCCCTTCCTTGATGTTATTTAATCTCTGCGTTTGTTGAATCTAAAAAGCCCTACCAGACATTATCTTTACTCATTTCGGAGTATACAGAACCATGAACAAATCGCAGGATCCTGTATTCTACCTATGCTGGAAGGTCTACAATCCTAATGTAATCCCTCACTTTCTTGTTCTCATGATTTTCCAGCTCTGTGGTCCATTTGGCATGCACACTGAAAAAAATGTCTGTTTTGTGATCTTGTCCTCCAACAACCCTTGTGTAATTTAATTTGGGTGAATGGTCTCAGGCCTACCTGTGGTCTTGCTTCATCAAGCAGGTCACCTGATGTTTTTATAATCATTCACTTATATTCTTAAGTGTTGATGTGGGGGGGATGGTTTCTTTTAAAGGCAGGCTGAGGTGAACCATGCACTCCTTTGGGTTTGGTATATCGAATTTCAACATGTGTCTAATTCTGACAGGCTAGAAGGAAGTTCCCAACTCATTCACAGGATGAGAAATCCAACTCAATGGCCAACGATATGAATGTTATACAGATGGCAAAGGTGCTTTTATTATGTATTTTTATTACATCCAAGTCAATGGCAGAGCCACATATCTGTTCAGAGTTTTCAGTATATACATTTTCTGACAAATTCATTTTTCTAAAAAAATAAATTAAAAAAAAAGCTTTCAAGTTGAAAAATGAAACCTTGAACAACCATTAACATGTGTGAGCCTTTAGTGCTTTGTAATATCTCTCAATGATCTGTTCAGCATTTGAAAAGACACCTGAAACTATAAGATCCTAGAATAAAAACTATTCTCTATCAGCACGCCACGGTCAAGTGACCAAAATATATTCATTGAACAAGGCTCTGTACATAACATCAAAAATGAACTTGTCTTGAATGTGTATTTCAAAATGTTCCACCTATACTTTTACACTGAAATATAAAAGCTGAAACCAAATGCCACCGTCCATCGTTGTGCAGCACAGTGGACAGACCAATGGCCACCAGTAACACAGGAGTTACTTCCACTCTCCTCATGCCTTGCAACAAAGTGATGGAAGAAATGCTTGAATTATTCCCAGCCGTGCCCTGTAAATCACTTCCTGTTTTGTCTTCAATATCCCAGAATAATGCTTCAACTCCTGCATCAGCATCACAAATGCAACTTATTTTCCAATTTTAGTTCATACTCAACCCGAAAGCCATTATTCAACCCTCAATTTAGCATAATTTTTTAAAATTTAAATACAAAATCTCCATGTCTACGACATAGACCAATGAAAATTAAAAGCCTCTTCCCTTACATATTTCTTGAAATACCCTTTTTCCCCTGACATTAAACACACACCTCATTCACGCTGACAAGAACCCCCATGAAACCAGTTAGCAAAATTCTATTGCTTGGACAAGACAGGGTGAATATAACAGAAGGTGTTGTGAGGTACAGATAAGCACAGAAGGGGGGGATTGTGAAGGAGGAAGAAGGAGCTCTGGCAACTGAAGGCAAGATTTGGAAAATGCAAAGAATGAGTCCAGTGCTCAGTGTGCCGCTGGACTCAAGTTTCACTGATGAATCCCAAAAGGGGGGAAACCAGTCCGGGATTACTTTTATTCATGTCTGAAGGGGGCAGGTCAGTCTTGACTGTTGCTATAAGAACAGGACCAATAGTAATTTGTATTTGGCTGGTCTCTTTTCAGAGTGGCACAGAGGGATGCAGTTACAGCGATCGCCAGTGAGTGAGATTAATTCAAACATTCCTTCCATTTCTTGGTTGCTTGCTGTAGTCGTTGTCCTAAGCATAACGAATATGGCCAGACGTCGGCCCAGGGCTCACTGTGCAACAGGACCCATGCTGCACTTCAAAAATGAGGCCCTAGTAAGCTAAAGAGAAAACACAATTAAACTTCCAAGCCATTTCAGTACAGTTGATTTTTAAATTTCTTTCGCAATTAGACCTACTAAATCACAGTAAATTTAAATGCTCCAAGTTTGAGGCATGTATCAATGTGAAGCACTGCAGATAACTCCTCACTGAAGGAAAAGTCTACACCACTTGAACAAATGTGCCATCTTTATCAGTAGGCACAGTTACACCACTAGGGACCGGGCATTCGCTTCTAAAATGACTATCTGCATTTTCCTACTTCCCACATTCCTCCCCACTTGCCCAGCCTCACTGCTAACTACAACACATCCTGTTCGGTACTGAAATAAATGTAAGACTGAAAAAGAGAGTTCCTTAAAGTAAAAGTTTATGTACAGAAAAAAACAAGAAATAATATAACAACTCTGGCCCCTAGTGCAAGGGTGGTACCCTAAGAGAAAAGACCCATGTTGCTCTAATCAGCCAGACAAAATCACAGCTGCACACATCTAAGCATGAGTAATAGGTCCCGCTACAAGATTCTTCAGCCAGACAAATCTCTTTCTGCAACACTCCAAAACACCTTGTTCCACTTCTACCTTCCTTCATGGAAGAACATCCTTACTAGAAGGCGCCCTGTATCACTCGAGCCTAGACATGCTCCACACATCTCCTGATTCCACCACCATTACATTCCTCTGACACCCATTATTTTAAAAGGAGCCAAAGGTTCAGGTGATCCTTTCCTTGCCAACATTGGTTTCTTTACCAACAGTGTGCCACTCTGCAAAGTATACGCTGTACTCGAAGAAGATGAGTAGAAAAAGCTTTATTGTATGGCCAACACAGTAACTCTCAGGTCATGCGCTCGGGGAACACGTCCGCTCGCTTCAGTCATCAGCTGTCAGTGTCAACATTCTAGAACGGACAACTGATGACGAGATGAGAGGGAAAAGGGGACGGTGTCCCTGGGGGGACAAAGGTACAATGAACACAACACACCCATATTGCACACTTGATTCTTCACCCGGTGGCTCCTGTCAAACCAACCCTTGTATTTGCCATGACGTTGCTTAATTTTCTCAAAAGACACACTCTTCATTGCAGCCTGGTTTCTTACACACTTCAACCACATGGGTTTCAATTTCAACCGAACCGTATTATGCATCCTCTTTGACAGACAAATGGTGACCACCAGTCACACTATTCGTTGTGGTCCAGCGAGCCCAAAGTGTTGTATGTAACTTTTACTTCAAGGGCTTTCTCACTCCATTGCTCTCAGAACACAACTCCCCATTAGCCTATTCATACCCTCAGCCAACCATTGGTTTGTGGAATGTACAGGTCAGTCTTGTGGTGAACACTGCAAAAACTAAACCAGGATTCCCTGCATTGCAGCAGGGATGAACTGAACACAGTTGTCAGTAAACAACACTTTGTGCACACCGCCAGAGGCAAACCCATACCTCAAATATTCAAGTACAATGCAAGTGGTGATGCAACTTACATATCTACTGGTGACCAACTTAGTGGTTTAGTCCACCTGCAGCATCATGTCAAACAAATTAAAGGGACCCATGATAGCCAAACCCAGTTTGGACCCCACTTCTTTGGAGACATCAAAAGGTGACTAAGGAGTCTCCCTTATTAACCTACACTTATCCATCCTTGTGTGCCTGCTGCATTATGTAACACCATCCTCCACCATGCGATCCACGCTGAGCCACCAATACCTCTCCCAGACTTAGGCCTTAGTCCGATTCATTACCAAATGGCGTTCATGGGAAAGATTTACAATTCTTTCCCTCATACCAACTGGAGAGATCAATCTACCTCCTCTGAAGAATTCACCTCCAAATAAACCTAACTCATCCCTCATATTCCAAAATTCCTTATCTAAATCAGATAACGCAATAAAATTAGGTCAGACCTTCACCATCTTGTTTCTAATCCCCACCAAGATATTATCTGCTCCTCTTTCTCTGGCATCCTCCCACTCGATTTTCTCTACTGAATTCAGACACACCCTGTGAATACAGTTATCCGGGGGCTTAGACACACCCTATGAATAGAGATGTCCTGGGTCTTAGTAAACCCATCATTTACTGGAAGCTTAGACAAGCAATGAGCTGCCTTGTTGTTCAAACCCTGCAAATACTCTACTGTGAAACTGAAATCCCTAACACCTTTCCCCACACTTACATGTAAACACATTAACTCGTGGTTGACGATCACTTCAACCTACAAAGTGTACACCCCAATCGAAGAATTTGAAGTGACTGATCACCCAATAGCAAGCAAGTGCTTCTCCCTAAATCATAGAGTAGTTGGAATCACCTCCCAAAGGGAATAGGTGGCAAATGCCACCACTCTTTCCTCAGTCTGCTATATGAGTAAGCACAACGCCTAATGCGTGAAAACTAGTGTCCAAATTCAAAACTGTCCCTAGAGTATATCAAAGTGGACATTCTACCAATTGCTTACTTGATTAATTTGAAATCATTCTGGCACTGAAAATTGTCACCACTGCCATAGGATGTGTAATCTGTGCAAAGTTCTGAACAAATTCGGAATAGTGCTCAACTAAGCTAATAAATTAGCCTAGCTGGTCTTTATCAATTGACACAAGAGCATTGGATGTCGACTCTAGCAAATCCATTTTGGGTTAATACCTTCACCAGAAATTGTGTGATAAGTGACTATCTACACAAAACTGACTCTTCTCTTTCTTTACAGTGAAAACAGTCTTCGCTAATCTCTCAGGACCTCAATCAAAACTCTATTGTGGTGACCCCTATCTTTGCATGTACTAAAATGACTTCCAGGAAGAATATCACCTGATCTATGCTCGCCAGAGCCCTTTTCATGACCCGTTCCGGAATTATGCAACCACAAATGCCAAGCCAAAAGGCATCCTAACAAAACGATAAGCCCCAGAGGTGTTAGAAATGAGGTAAGATGTTTACATCCTCCCTGCAACTGTATTCGAGGATATGCAAATGATAAACCCATCACTCTGAAAAGTTGTGTACCCTCAACATTGGTAATTCTTCCACTGCGTTTGGTAACGGATGCCCGTCTACCCACATATTAGGATTCAGATCAGAAAAATGTCCATATGGTCTTATATTCTCCGCCAGACCACCAATCATAGGGCGCTAACACTACAGGTGCAAACCACTGAGAGGCTTTAATTTTCTCAAACCTAATTATTTTTGTGTTAATAAGCCAAGTATCATACTGGGAGCTTTCCTTACATTGTGGACCACAAGTTTCCTCCCACTTTGTTGTTATGTTATGTTATAGAGATTTATACAGCACGCAGCTACTCCAAAGAGTGTGCTGGCTCTAAACAGATATAACGTCACCTACAGCTAAGACCTATGCAGATTGCCGGAAGAACCAAGTCTTTATTTTTTTCTTAGAGGTAGAGAGATCCTGCGTAGTGCATAGCTCCCTGGGGAGTTTGTACCATGTGACCAGACCCAAATAAGAAAAGGATCTGCCACCTGCTCTAAGCAAACACAAGGAGATGATGGACAGAGTGCTGAAACTTTTCAAACACTCACCCCCAGTCACAGATCTGGGTTGAATCCATCATTGTTCTTTAGCTCACTTTGCCACCCCAGTTCAGACACAGCTATATGCAAATCAGTCTTGACCCTGTGCCTCACGGGAACAGTCCAGCCCAAACTGCCAAGCCATGTCTTCCCTGGACCGGACACAAGCATCCTGGGACCGGTTTCGGGGTAACACCCCTCATCAGTCAGGCTAGCTTGAATCCAGTGGCAAAGTGAGCAAGGGACCCACGTCTGGGCATACCCTGCTCTAAGCCGGCAGATTCTTGGGACTCTAGCCAAGTGTTCCAAAGAAGAGCCTAAAGTTCTGGCAGGGACATAATCATGGATCCTCTCCCTCAGATAGCCGGCCCATGAGCCATGCAGGGCTTTTTGTACCAGAACTATGGCTTTAAACAATATCCTTTTTTTTATTGGAAGCCAGTGGAGGGAGTTTCAGAAGCAATTGGGCTGCTGAGTTCTGAACCACCTGAAGTCTACCTAGGAGATACTCCGGAAGGCCTAAGTAGAGAGCATGCCTATAATCCAATTTAGAGGTTATTGGCGCTTGGATTACCATTCTCTTGGAAGACTCTGACAAGATGGGCAAGGCTTTTTTCAGCATCCGAATCGTGCCAAAGCAAGAACCTACCAGAGCCTGGATCTGTGGTTGGAAGGAAAAGGCACTATCAAATTTGATGCCTAAGTTTCTTATTGAGTCCTGTTGAGGGCCCGGAAGTGGAGCGTCCTTCAGCCAGAAAGATCTCCATAGGTTAGGGGAAGATGACCGAAGATCATAATCTGGGTCTTATCTGGGTTGCATTTTAGCTGATTAATTGCCAACCACTGGAACACCTTAGAGAGGCAGTTTTCAATAGCCTCCCCAGCAAACTCTTCTCCCTTTCCACAGGAGAAGAGAAGCTGGGTGTCATCTGGATAGGAAATCACTTTAGCTCCCAAAGACTACACCAATACCACCAATGGTGTAAGATATACATTAAACAGGGTAGGGCTTAAAGCCGAGCCCTGAGGCACACCAACCATCAGTCTATGCACTTTGGAAGAGAAATAAGGCATCCAAACCTCTTGGCTTCTGCCGTCCAGAAAAGAAGTAAGCCAGTTCAGAACAGTATTCTTAATCCCAATTGCCTGGAGGCAATCGAGCAGCCTTCGATGAGGAACAGTATTGAATGCCGTCGATAAGTCCAGCATGATCAAGATGGCCTTGCATCCTATGTCCAGGGCGCCTCTTACATAATCCAAAACTTCTAAAAGGCCGTTTCCATACTGAAGTGAGGCCTAAAACCTGAATGGCTGTGGTGTAGGAGATTGTTCTCCTCCAGAAATTGCGACAATTGTGCGTTGATGGATTTTCCCAATATTTTAGAAGAAGCAGGGAGAAGAGAGATGGGTCTATAATTGGCTGGCGATTTAAGATCAGCTGTGGGTTTTTTAAGTAATGGTATGACTTTTGCACTTTTCCAGTGGGCCGGAACCTTGATAGATTGTATAGAGGTGTTTAATACTCTGTTTACAATCGGGTCAATAACCTGGGCTAACTTAGCCAACATTGCGGGAGGGCATGGGTCAGAAGGGGAACCCAACTTCAGACTCTTAATAGCAGCCAAAGAATCCTCTAGAGGCAAAGAGCCGAAATTTGCGATAGTTGAACTCCCTTTGGTAGAATCCTTTGTTGTCTCAGAAGCACAAGTTACTTACTTGTGTAACGATATATCTGTAAGAGACATTAGTTAGTGATAGATTCCTTACCTTAGAATATCCCCAGGCGTCAGACTGGATCCGGAAAGTTTTCGTCAGCAGTACCCCTGCGCGTCGGTAGGCGTCGTCGTGCGGCTCCGCGTACGTCGCTGGCGTCGTAGCCGCCGAGATGACATCGTCGGAGCTACTTAGACGCGCCCACGCGCGCTGACGTCAGTTCTGTACACGACTTTTCCGCGCCAGGAACGCAGAGCCATGCCAGAGACCGACTACTGGTGCAATAGAACTAGGGCCCTGAAAGGGATGACCTGTACCATAGAGAACAGTTCACAGAACGGGGAGGATGGGCGGGCGGTAAGGAATCTATCACTAACTAATGTCTCTTACAGATATATCGTTACACAAGTAAGTAACTTGTGCATCTGAAAGACACGTTAGTGATAGATTCCTTACCTTAGAATACATACCCAAGCAATACCATCCCCGGTGGTGGGTCTGCGAAGTGAAATCACACCAGAAAGTCACGGAGAACCGACCGGCCAAAGAAGCCGTCTCTCCGGACTTGACTGTCAAGGCAATAGTGCTTAGTGAAAGTATGCAGCGAGGCCCACGTAGCTGCCTGACCGATATCTTGCAGGGGGACACCGCGTCCCAACGCTGTAGTAGCAGCTGTCGCCCTGGTAGAATGGGCGCGCAGCCCTACCGGAGGTTCCTTTTTAGCCAGAGAGTAACAGGCTTTAATACACAAGACAACCCATCGGGAGATAGTTCGCTTGTGCACAGCACAGCCTTTCTTGGCGCCCACGTAGCCAACAAAGAGCTGGTCATCCACCCGGAACTGTTGTGTGCGGTTGAGATAGAATGAAAGCGCACGTTTTGGATCCAGACGGTGGAGCCTCTCTTCCTCCCTGTAAGGGTGCGGAGGCGGAAAGAAAGTAGGCAGAGTGACAGTTTGCCCGAGATGAAAGGCAGAGACTACTTTTGGCAGAAAGGAGGGACGTGGCCGAAGCACAACCTTGTCCGGATGAATCGCCATGAAAGGAGGTTTACACGAAAGAGCCTGGAGCTCACTGACACGCCTAGCGGAGGTGATGGCCACCAGGAAGACAGTTTTCAAAGTTAATAACCGCAAAGGACAGTTATGAAGAGGCTCAAAGGGAGCGCACATTAAGTATGTGAGAACCAGGTTCAAGTCCCACTGAGGCATCACAAAAGGAATAGGAGGGAAAAGGTGAGTAATGCTGTTGCAAATGATGAATCCAAATAATCCAGATGACCATATATAAATTTATTGCGATAGGACAGCACAGCAACTTGTTACAACTGCTAAGCAGGCAGGCTCAGTGCAACTGAACTCCCCGCTGCACGGCAATCACAACGTTCCAGGTAGAATTAGAATGCAGGGTGAAAGATGCACTATATACAGGTGACAGGGAAAGAGATAAAACAAGCAAGGGAAATGCAAATACAACATACCTCCCTTGATTAACAAAATAAACATAAGAAAAAGACTATCTAACAAATTCAGACAATCTCTTGGGGGAGCTCTCAAACGCTCTGAGACTTTGACTCTGGAAGCCACTGAGGCATCAGGAAAACTGCGATGATCTGAGATGACATCTCCAGCATTGGTGGGAATAAAAGGACACTTGGCCACTCGTTTGACATTCCATAACTTGCCATCTTGCGTTATGACACTGTTATGAAATACTTTTACAATCTTCATGGGCTTACCGAACTTATTGGATCCTTTGGTGATAAAACCAGGTTTCTTTACTCTGACCCACTCCCCAATGACAAAATTAGGAGATTTTGTTTTCCACTTGTAGTCATACCATCTCTTCGTTTTAAATTGCTTAGACTCAACCCTTTGTGCAACTCCACTTACCATCTCGTCAGACAATAGCTTATTCTTACACTTCTCTTTGAACCACCAAGGACAAATTTTTGATGCCGGATGTCGACCCTTAAACAATCGGAAGGGACTGACCTCTGTTGTAGTGTGCGGTGTTATGCGATACAACCACAATTTCTCTCTTAAAGAATTCCTCCAATCTCCTCCCAATTTGATTACATCAGCCAAATACCCCTTTAAAACTCTATTAAAACGTTCCACAAGGCCATTCTCATGTGGTTCATACAAGGAAACCTTTTGATGTATGATATTATGGTATTTTAGAAAACTTTCCATCTCTGTAGAAATGAGCTGAACTCCGTTGTCAGTCACAATCACCTCAGGGCAACCTTCTCTGGAAAAAACTTCCTTAAAAATTCAATGACCATGTTGGTAGAAGAATTAGAGACTAACTTAACTTCTGGCCACTTGGAGTGGTAATCCACCATCACAAAAGCATAGCGAGAATCATGTGGTAAACACATGAAAGGGCCAGAAATATCAAAAGCCACTTTTTTCCATGGTTCATCCGGCCAGTCAGTAGTTTTAAGAGGGGGTACATTCAATTTCATCATTTTATCACTACTCATGCAAACTTCACATTCTCTAACTTTGCGATCTACCATACAATCTAAACCTGGCCACCAAAAATAATTTCTGACCAACCTTTTCATGGCAGACATGCCGGGATGAAACTTGTGTGCTAACTCTAAAATTATCTTCTGGATACCAAAAGGTGGCACACATTTCCCACTTTTAAAACATAAGCTCCCCTTCTAATTCCAACACGTCATACACTTTGAACATGGGCATGAACTCTTCTGCAACATTCCTTTTGTCAGGCCAACCCTCCGAAACATACCTCCTAACTGTCTGCCATGTGAGATCTTCTTTTACACTAGACCTCCATAACTCCTCAGTGATACTTCCAAAAGGACCATCAACTACATCTTGGATGGTAGTAACAACTTCTGAATCATCAAATCTGTCGTCACAACTGGTTTGACAAGGTAGACGTGACATAAAATCTGCCACAACATTTTTCTTACCAGGAACAAATTCTGCCTTAAAACAGTACTCTTGTAACCTGGAAGTAAGTCTTGCAATACGAGCTGTAGAATTCCATCCACCACCAGGAGATAAAATATTGACCAAAGGTTTGTGGTCTGTCCTTAATATAAACTTGCTACCCCATATATAATTTCTGTAATGTTCGATTGCCCACACGCATGCCAACAACTCTTTCTCAATAACAGCATATCTGCGTTCCGTTTCATTAAGGGTGCGAGAAGCAAAGCACACATTCCATTCATCTTTCCCACACCTCTGAGACAACACACCACCAATACCGTACAAACTAGCATCGACTGTAATGACACATTCTTTGTTCAGACAAAAAGGTTTGAGTGTGGGAGCTTGAAGAATGTCATTTTTGATGGATTCAAAAGCTTGTTGTTGCTCCATATTCCACTCAAAAACAGCTTTCTGTCTTAATAACTTCCTGAGAGGCTCCATTTTTGAAGCAAAATTGTTCACAAATTTACTGTAATATTCACACATTCCTAAAAATGATAGTAATTGTTCCCTGTTCGTGGGATGGGGTGCATTGATGATACCCTCTACGTTTGACTTCTTAGGCACCACCCCATTACCAGAAAGAGTGTGACCTAAATATTCTACAGAAGTTTTGAACATTTTGCACTTTTCACCTTTGAGGGTTAAACCACTTTCCCTCAGTCTTCCACACACTTCTGTTAAGTGTTTTAAATGCTCCTCCTCATCCTTTGAAAAAATCAAAATATCGTCCTGGAAGCATTTCACAAAATCATCAATATCCCTAAAGATGTTGAACATAACCCTTTGAAATACGGATGCCGCCGAAGCTACGCCAAATGGCATCCTGGTATATTGGTACAAACCCTGAGGAGTGATAAAGGCTGTAAGCATTTTTGAATCTTCTGTAAGAGAAATTTGATGGTATGCCGACCTGAGATCTAAGGTGGAAAAAACTTTAGCACCCTCCAACATGGAAACAACTTCATTAATGTTTGGGAGGGGATGACAATCCACCACAATACATGCATTGAGTGCCCTGAGGTCAACACAGACCCTCAATTTTTTGTCAGGTTTTCTTACTAAAACAATGGGAGAAACCCATTCAGCTGAATCTATAGGTTCAATAATGCCTTCAGCCACCAAGTCATCAAGCATATTTTTTAGTTCATCTCTAACATTTATCGGCACACCCTTAATCTTTGTCTCACAGGCGCGATGTTACCCTTGAGTTTAATTTTATGAGAGTAGTCCTTAAGTTTCCTAATTCATCAGAAAATACATCCCTAAATTTCTCTTTTAATAATTTCTCTTTCTCATCTGATGAAATCACAGCTATGTTTTCAAAGTAAGTATTTTCATCTAATAAAACAGGTTCCTTTGAGCGAGGATTGAGAATGATTCCTAATTTGTATTGATCCCTCCATCCCAGAACATTTACTCCTTTGACAGCAATATACAGTTTAACACACGTACTTCTTGTCTTGAAACGTAAATTCACATTAAAATACCCAATCATATCTATGGTTGACCCATGAAAACTCCTTGCTATGATGTCAGATGGCAAAATTTCAGTGAAGCTTAAAACTAGGCCTAGTTTATCTGTAAAATAGTCTTTGGTAATAATAGTCCATGGCGAGCCAGATTCAGCCATGAGATCTAATGATACACCGGAAATCTCAACTAAACACATTGGAGATTTCCTACAGTGACCAACTTCAGGATTGCTCATGCTGGAAATTTCTTCAGATAAGCAAACCACAAAACCCTTGTTTTCCTCTGCACAAGAACAAGACTCACATTTGTGAACGATATCACTATTCCCAGACACGCTTGATACTCTACCCCTTGTGGAATTATTTCTTCTTAAATCCTTGCACACAGACGAGAAATGGCCAACTCTTCCACACTTATTACACTCTTTGTTAATGGCAGGGCAGCCACCATACGAAGCAACATGCATCCTGCTACCACATCTGTAACATGTGCCATTTCTTTCATTTCTGTTAAATGTTTTAAAACTTCCATGGTTAATAGGACGATAGCAATTTGAAGACGGATTCTCATTGCGTTGTACCTCCGGACGTTTCACCGCACATATTTCTTCACTTGGATCTGATTTGTTACTATTAGTGTTTTTAACAGTAAGCATCCACTTCTCGGACTGTTCGAGGGCTTTAGCGGTGGAAATAGCCTCAGATAACTTGGGATCACCAATTTCCCATAAACGTTCTTGAGTCTTTTTATTCCTAATGTGTACAATTATTTGATCTCTAATCATTTCGTCGCACATAACTCCAAAATTGCAATGTAGACTTAAGGATCTGAGGGCCGTCAAAAAGTCATCAAATGATTCATTTTCACTTTGTGTTCTAGTGTAGAATTTATATCTATTAAGCGCAATGTTGGTGACTGGCTTAAACCTTTGTTCCATTCTTTGCAACGCTTCCTTATATACGTTGGTACCTTCACCTTCTCCCTCTGTGGGAGGAACTTGAGGGAGCGCTCTGAAAATAACTTGACCTTCGGATCCTAAACAGTGTAATAAAATACTTTTTTTTTTTTCAGCCCCCATGCGCTCACCATCAATGGCTCTCATATAATTTAGGAATTCTTCCTTCCATCTTGTCCAAGGAATTGGGGGATCTCCTTTGTTTTGGAGAAATTTATTAGGAGGATCAAACTGCATGGTGTTTTGAAGCAGTAAAGCACACAGATTGACAAAATGACACTAACTTGTGTGGTGAGAGTATACTTAAAACATTGAGTTAATAGGGAACTAGTTTACTGTAAATAGTTCCCCAACTATTAGTTTTCTGCGTTTTATTTTGTGCAAATTGAGTAGTTTGGAAGTCAAAAGGAATGGGAAAATGAGCAACAGTTTCACGTGATGCTAAAAATAAACTTCTCTTTGTTTAATATAAAGTACCATGTTTTTAATGCGCGCAAATGCACTTGTGCGCGTAGCGTAAAATAAAACTTACTATAATTCGCCAGACGTGTGTGTCCAAACGGAGGGATATCTCCGTGGTGTTGTTATGACAACCGTGGGTTTAAAGATGGCCGTCAGACCGGATTTGCGTCATACGCGCTGTGCGTGTGACGTGCCTTGCTGGTGAAGCTTCCTACTCACTGTGGAAACGACAGAGGAAGAAGTCTGGAATCCCGCGTCAGACTTCTGTGGCGTCAGTGGTCCCGCTCGTGGTTGCAGGTATTTATTTTTGAAACTGCAGCGCACAACTGCTTGATTCACTCGGCTCACTCCAAATGTGCAAACGAACTGCAAACTCTTCAACTGGAAAGAAAAGGTCTCTCTGGATTCCGCTTTCCACAATGAGGCTCTGTAAAGGTTAAAAAAAATATAACGACATAGCAATCCAGCGAAAATCCTCAAAGGTTCAGGAACACTCCACTCCTGTGCTGTCATGGAAAAGTTGATGGAGTTGCTCCTCTCCTCAACTCGTCGCCATTGTTGCAAATGATGAATCCAAATAATCCAGATGACCATATATACATTTATTGCGATAGGACAGCACAGCAACTTGTTACAACTGCTAAGCAGGCAGGCTCAGTGCAACTGAACTCCCCGCTGCACAGCAACCACAACGTTCCAGGTAGAATTAGAATGCAGGGTGAAAGATGCACTATATACAGGTGACAGGGAAAGAGATAAAACAAGCAAGGGAAATGCAAATATAACAAATGTCTTTGAGAAATCTATTGACAACAGGGGACTTGAAAAGAGGGCTGATCAGGCAGCGTAAGAAAGGCTGAAAGAGCAGAAAGGTAGCCCTTGATAGTGCCCAGAGCAGAGCCCTGCTGGGCCAAAGAGAGAAGGAACAAGAGGACCTCAGAAAGAGGGGCAGAAAGGGGATCTACAGCTTTCGCTGTGCACCATGCCACAAATCTGTTCCACCGTCAGGCGTATACAGTTTTAGTTGAGGGACGCCTGGCTGCCAGAATCACATTACAGACTTCAGGAGGCAAGTCAAATGGAATCAGCTGTTGCCGCTCAATCTCCACGCAAGAAGGTGGAGGCTGGACAGGTTCGGGTGGAGGACCGTCCCCTGTTGCTGCGACAGAAGATCCTCCCGAAGAGGCAGCCAGATCGGGGGATCCACGCTCATACTGAGTACCTCGGGATACCAAACTCTTCGAGCCCAGTCCAGTGCCACAAGAATAACTTGGGCCCGGTCGCGCCTGATCTTCTTCAGCACTCTGGGCAGAAGTGGTATAGGCGGAAAGGCGTACAACAGACCGGAACTCCACTCGCGACAAAAAGCGACGCCGAGCGAGTGCCGCCTTGGAAACTCCAACGAGCAGAACTGCTGACATTGCGCGTTCTCTTCGGTGGCGAATAGATCTAACCAAGGTTCTCCCCACTGTTGAAAGAGACCTTGTGCCACCTCCGAGTGAAGATGCCATTCGTGATCCAACATGCACCTGCGGCTGAGTTCGTCCGTCCTGGCGTTCAGGGAACCTGCCAGGTGTTGAACCACCAAGGAAATGCCTTGACGTTCCAGCCACGTCCAGAGACGCAGAGCCTCCTGACATAGGGTCCACGACCCCACCCCGCCCTGCTTGTTGCAGTACCACATGGCGGTGGTGTTGTCTGTGAACACCTGCACCACTCTCCCCTTGACAGAGGGAAGGAATGCTTTCAGTGCAAGTAGGATCGCCCTGAGCTCCAAAAAGTTGATATGGAGCCTGGACTCCGCCGGAGACCAGAGGCCTCTAATCTCCGCCTCTCCCATGTGGCCGCCCCATCCCAGGAGGGACGCATCCGTCACCACTGTGTGCTCCGGTTGGGGAAGGGAGAGGGATCTGCCGCTGACCCAACGCTGGTCCGTGAGCCACCACTGCAAGTCCTGTGCAGTGCCCTCCGAGATCTGGACGTAATCGGACAGGTTTACCCGATGCTGCGTCCACTGGAACTTTAGGTCCCACTGCAGAGCCCGCATATGTCATCTGGCATGATTGATCAGCAGGATGCAGGAGGCCATGAGGCCCAGCAGCCTCAGGGTATTCCTGACCGAAACCCAGGACCATGGCTGAAAGATCGGAATCATAGCCCGAATGTCCCGGACTCGCTGTTCGGGAGAATAAACCCGAAAGTGCGCCGTGTCCAAAACCGCTCCAATGAAGAGGAGCTTCTGAGAGGGAATCAGATGCGACTTCGGCACGTTGATGGAAAACCCCAGCGAATGCAGGTCGGCCGTAGTCTGGAGGTGGGAGACGACTGCCTGGGGTGAGCCCACCTTCAACAGCCAGTCGTCGAGATAGGGGAAGACTGAAACCCCTGATCTGCGCAGATGAGCTGCGACCACCGCCATCAATTTTGTGAACACCCGAGGGGCGCTGGTAAGGCCGAAAGGGAGCATGGTAAACTGAAAGTGCTCGTGGCCTACCGTGAACCGTAGGTAACACCGGTGGGCCGGCAGGATGGGGATATGAAAATAAGCATCCTGCAAGTCCAACGCTAATATCCAGTCTTGCGGGTCTAGGGCAGACAAGACCTGAGCAAGCGTGAGCATCTTGAACTTCTCCTTCCGGAGGAAGCGATTGACGTTCCGGAGGTCTAAGATAGGACGCAGACCCTTGTAATTCTTTGGAACCAGGAAGTAGTGGCAGTAACAGCCACAACCTACTTCTGGCGTAGGAACGTGCTCGATGGCCCCCTTGGCCAAGAGGGCTGCAACTTACTGCTGGAGAAGTGCCAAGTGATCCCCCGACATGCGGTGGTACTGAGGTGGCATGGCTGGAGGGGTAGACTGGAAGGGGAGGGAGTAGCCCCGTCGGACTATCTGCAGAACCCACCTGTCCGAAGTGATGGTACGCCAGTGGGGGAGGTGATGGCGAATCCTGCCGCCCACTGACGTCTGGTGGGCCTGAAACACCGGACTAGGAAGGTTTTGAGGCAGTGGTGGCAGGGGCGGTGGTGGACTGACCCGCCCGCTGGCCCCGTGACTGTAAAATTTAAGTAAAAATCAAGAATAGTGAGACTCCAAGAGGTAGGAAATATAGTTGAGTTTATTCCAGTAAAGTGATCCCATCCATCCAGCAGAAGATGTCAGGTGCAACTCACAGGCTGCTGCAGAAGCATCACCACACCAGGTTCTATCACCATGGTGTCCCTTTAAATATAAGCAGCATCTCTGTTACAATAAGTACATCTATGAATTAATAAACTTTAATTAACTTCAGGATATTACACACCTTCCTCCTATATACAAAACTAAACAAAGAAATACAATAAAACAAAATACACCCAAACATATTACATGAGATAATCCTTAAACCTCAAAGGCAACTTGGAAATTCTCTTGTTTCTGGAATCACCTTCAATTCCACAGTCCACCTTGGGATTAGGTTGAGAAACAACTGAGAAGAATTTATCTTTATTGTCATTCAATTTACTATTTTTTATAATCACTACCCTGTTGAGATTCCAAATACGCGAATCCTCAGTTTTGATAGCATTTGTCAATACTTACCTGTGAGGTTTTTGAAACAAATTGGAAGTTTTCCTACCCTCAGGAGCTCTGATCATCACTAAGTCACCCACTTTGACAGAAGTGACCTTCACAGCTTTTCTTTGGTCATAGTTTGTTTTGCGTGTCTTTATTTTTTTCATTTTCTTTGAGCCTCCAATCACTAACAGAAGCATTCACCCCTCTTTTAGATTCTGTATCATTAATCCAGAAAGGAGCAACTAAAGTATTAGCACATCTTCCTATAAGTAACTCAAAAGGAGTGCGACCAGTAATAGCATGGGGTGTTACTCTGTAAATTTCAACCTTCCTGATGACTTACTTTTTCCAATCTAAATTATTTTGTTTAGCTAAATCAATGGTCTCCTTTAAAACACGGTTGAAGCGTTCCACCATTCCATTGCTCTCTGGATGATAAAGAGCGCACCTCTTATGTTTAATGGAACACTTCAGAAAGAACTCCTCCATTTCACTGGAGACCAATTGTGAACCATTATCAGTCAATATGGCACCAGGAAGCCCTTCTCTCCCAAAGACCTCCTTAAGGAACTCTATCACATGCATGGTGTCAATGCACTTAGTGATTTTCACTTCTGGCCACCTGGAAAGTAGATCAACCAACACAAAGACATAACTCTCACTACCATTACCGCGAATGGGCCCTAAAATATCAAGAGCTAACTCCTGCCATGGCTTCTTCGGCCTTTCCCTAATTATCATGGGTTGGACCCTAGGCTTCTGACACTTTTCACTCATACAACAAGGTATGCAATCCCGCACAAGTCGTTCCACCTGCAAGTCCATTCCTGGCCACCAATATGTAAGCCTTAACCTCTCTTTAGTCTTAGACATGCCCAGATGCCCCTCATGTGCCATCTCAAGAAGCCCTTCACGAAGTGAAATTGGTGGAATTAATCTGGTTCCCCTAAAAATAAGGCCTCCACTCTCAGCTAATTCATCCCTTACTAGCCAATACTTTTCACAGTTTCCTTTGACTTTCTTGACCCATCCATTCTTGAGTAAAGAGGTTAACTCAAGAAATTCTTTATCTTTAGCACATTCTTCTCGCCATTTGTTTTCCTCGATTCCGCCAACCTCAATGGTACAAACCCATTCATTACTGTTATCCTCCTCAACTTCGGCCTTATCATCACTCTGCGCCACTAATCTTGACAAAGTGTCCGCAACGCTATTCCTAGCACCAGGCAAATACTCAACTTTAAAATTAGCCCTGAAGTCCTACGACCCATTTGGAAATCCTTCCTGAAATAGCGTCTATTCCTTTTTTATTAAATACTTGACACAGTGGTTTGTGATCCGTCCGTACCTCGAATTTTACACCCCATAGTCAATTCTTGAGTTTCTTTATGGCCCAGTGCACTGCTAAGGCCTCTCTTTCAATCACAGAATATCTCAATTCTGCACCTCTGAGGCCGCGTGATAAGAACAAGATGACATTTTCTGTATCACCATCCTTCTGTTGTAACACCCCCCCCAAACCTTTCATGCTGGCATCAGTAATGAGAACAGTTTTTTTAGTTGGATCAAAGCTTTTCAACTTGGGAGTTTTCTTGAGCATATTCTTAACCGCCACAAATTCCTTTTCACAATCATCAGACCATGTAAAATTGACACCCTTGCATAACAATTTCGGCATATTCACACACATCCCAGCAAAGTTCTTCATAAATTTGCTGTAATATTCTGACATCCCAAGAAATTTCATTAGTTCCTCCTTATTGGACGGAGAGGCTAGGTCCTGTATGGCACCAACAAGTTCAGCTTTGGGTTGGACGCCTTGACCTGAAATGGTGTGTCCCAGATAATCTATGGATGATTTTTTGAAATTGCATTTGTCAATCCTTACAGTTAAATTGTATTCCTTAAACTTTCTGAAAACTTCCCTGAGTATCATATCGTGTTCTTCATCATTTCTCCCATAAACAAGCACATCATCTTGATAGATTTTTACCCCCTGAATTCCTTTTAAAACCTTTTCCAATGCTCTCTGAAATACAGATGCCGCAGACACCAGACCAAATGGCAATCTAACAAACCTGTAAGTACCAAAGGGGGTGATAAATGCTGTAAGATCTTTGGACTTGTCTTCAAGTTTTATCTGATGATATGCAGATTTTAAATCTACTGTAGAAAAAACACTTGCACCTTGTAAGAGCATTAACATGTCGGATATTTTTGGCAGGGGATATTTATCTATGATGACTTGTTTATTCAATTCTCTTAAGTCTATGCATAGGCGCAGACTTCCATTCGATTTTCGTGGGGCTACAACTGGCGCCAACCACCTGGTGCCTTCTAGTTCCTCTATTATCCCATCTTTTTTTAACTTTTCCAGTTCTCTTTTCATCTCCTCTCTCACTGATAAAGGCACACTGCGGACTTTACAAGCCACCGATATTGCCCCAGGAATTAATCTTATATTGTGTGTATAACCTCGCAAGCACCCCAACTCCTCCTTAAAAACATCAGGAAACTCTGTCTTTAGCACAGTTGTAATATCATCATCACAATTTTGAGCCAAAACATTATTAATTTGAAAGTTTTCTCTCAAAATAATGGGAGGATCACTATTAGGGTCTAACATTACACCAAGATCTCTCTGGTGAAACCAACTGAGGATGCTGTCACCTTTATGCGAAACATATATTTTCCCCGTGGTATATCTCCCTTCGTACTCTATCAAACCTATGAAATAACCCAAAAGTTTTATGGGTTCGCCCCCATAAGCGCAAGGTCTTATATCAGCTTTGAGTAGTTTTACACTGTCAGCAAGTTTACTCATAAAGAATTGTCTTGATATTATGGTAATTTTTGCCCCTGAATCAAACAAGACTTTAGTCAATTCACCTTCCACTCTTATATCATCTAAGGGGCCTTTCTTACGATTATCAGAGACTTGGGAAACAACTTGTCCACAATGACAATCAGATTCATTCTCACTATTACTGTTATCCGCAAGAACAGAAAGAACCTTCCCCTTGTTCTTCTTGACCTTGCAAGCTGAAGTGAAGTGTCCAACCTTTTTGCAAATTGTACATGTCGACTTAAGTCCAGGACATTTTTCATCATTGGCCAAATGATTCTCACTCCCGCACCTGTAACACTTAAGTCTTATATCTCTTATGTTTTTTTCTGTACCCTTGCCAAATTACTTTTCTTAAACTCATTTACTTTTGGATTAACTTTTACCAACTGAATAGCATTGTCTTTGCTCTCACGTTTAGTGATAATATCCACGCATTTCAGAGAATGTTCAATCTGTTTAGCAATGGATATCACCTCCTCAAGAGTGGGTTCATCCTTTTGCCATAGGTCACTTCTGACCTTTTCAACGTTGCATCCCAGCATGAACTGGTCTCTAATTCTTTCTTCAACAAGGGCACCAAATTTGCATGAGGATGCTAGCTTCCTAAGAGCAGTGACATAGTTTTCCACTGACTCTCCTTCATTTTGTGCCCTTCTACCAAAGTGGTACCGTTCAAGAATGGTACTAACTTTAGGTAAATAGTGCCTGTCAAGTTTCAAAATGCATATCTCATATTCATTTAAGGTTTGATCATCCACATCGGGTAGGTGATCAAACACCTCTTGTCCCTCAGAGCCGAGGCAATGAAGGAGAAGAGCTGTCCACCTCTCAGCACTAAGATTAGTACCACAGACTTTTGCGTACCTCTCAAAAACTTTTTTCCACTTTTGCCATTTGATCGGAGGATCGACCTCGGCTGCGCTAAGAATGCGGCTGTGCAGGCCGGCGGCTCGGAAAGGAACGCGTTTGGGCGCCTCGACCCTGACCTCAAAAGGAGCGAAAAGCAGACCCTACTGGAGCGCGCATGGTGGCAAGACCCAAGGACAGGGCCGTAGCCCGGGAGTCTTTAAAGCGCTCCAAAGTGCTATCCGCCTTGTCACCAAAGAGGCGTGTGCCATCAAAAGGCATGTCCAACAAAGTGTTCTGGATATCCCCGGAGAAACCAGTAGTTCTGAGCCAAGCGTAACGGCGTAGCGCCACTGTTGTGGAAAGTGCCCTGCCGAGAGAGTCGGCTGCGTCAAGTCCACAACGGATAGTGAATTTAGCAGCATCTCTCCCCTTGGTAATGGCTTGGGAGAGCACCGCCCGAGCTTCCACTGGACACTGAGGCAGCACCTGTGCTACGGTGTCCCACACAGAATGGGAATAGCGGCCCAACAGGCATGCAGTATTCACCACCCGGAACTGGCAGAGGTGAAAATCTTTTCCCCCCAACTGCTCCAGTTTTTTAGATTCCTTGTCCAGAGGTGCGGAAGGGAATGCGCTTGGAGAGGCAGAGGCCTGGACAACCAGACTCTCAGTGTTGTGTGAGAAAAGAGGGGTCGCCCGGGGCCGGGCGATGGCGGCATGCCACACTTTTATCCACAGGCACCCCTGTATTAGGCTTGGTCCAGGTGCTTAACAGAATGTCTGTAAGCGCGTCATTAAAGGGCAGTAGCGGCTCCGCAGAGGAGGTCGCTGGCTGCAGTACCTCAGTCAGGAGATTGGTCCTGATAGGCACAGAGGGAAGCTCGAGGCTAAGAGCCGCAGCCGCCCTACGCAAGACCACAGAAAAAGTCCCAACCTCCTCCGTAGCCAGGGAAGCAGGGGACAGTGTACCAGGGTGTGGAGAGAAATCCAGATCGCCTGGACCTTCCATATCACCCTCCCACTCCGGGTCATCTTCACATTGAGCTGCGAGAGGGTCCTCAGATCCTTCCCTCCCAGATTCCGATGAACGATGGTGTCGGCCCCGCGACCTGTCCCTCGACCTCCCACGGGAGCGGGACCTGGAGCGGCGCGGAACCGATTGCCAGGCCTCCAACAACTTTCGGGAACGCTCCCGCAAAGCCTTCGGCGCCATGGCCCGACAATCGGGGCACGCCTCGGGGTCATGGGCGTGCCCCAAGCAGAAGAGACACACGTCATGCGGGTCCGCTACCGACATGGTCCGACGGCAGTCCCTACAGGACTTAAACCCGGGCATCCCTACTGCACCAGGAGTCGAGTACTCGACAAAACAAGAGAAACAAGTTCTCAGAAACCAAGTTAAAATTTTAACTTGGAGTACCACTCTCTCTCGGATCTGCGCTTGCTGGCGCGGAAAAAGAAAGAACTGACTTCAGCGCGCGTCGAAGTAGCTCCAACAACGTCATCTCGGCGGCTACGACGCCAGCGACGTACGCGGAGCCGCACGACGACGCCTACCGACGTGCAGGGGTACTGCTGACGAAAACTTTCCAGATCCAGTCTGACGCCTGGGGATATTCTAAGGTAAGGAATCTATCACTAACGTGTCTCATTCAGATAGGATTATCACTGATTGGACCAGCACAATCACATATTCAAAATATTTGATTAATCTAAAATTATTTTTAAAGACTTTCTGAAGCTTTTTCAGAATGTCTTCAACATTACTCATATGCATTACCATCATCGCTTGTTGAGATGCATTGAGGTTTAGTGGGATATCTAGATTTGGCTGATATCTCCGACCCAAAAGATTGTCACCTCTCTTTATCAGATAGACCTTGATTACTGTCACCCTTCCTTTGTGCTCAATTTTCATGCAAGTATAACCAATCAACTCATTTTTAGTCTTGCTATATCCTCCAAGATTTATGTTTGGTTTGGAAAACTTAAGTTCATCGCTTCCAAAAATTATCTCCCAATTCCGGTCACCAATTAAAATGTAAGGTGAACTCGAATCCAATTTCCGTCTGGTTAACCACCTTAGTGACACACTCAGGCATTATAAATTCATCTTAGTCTATGGGATTCAATCAGTCACACAGACGAGTACGATTCTTTTTACAGCTTCTTGAATGTCCTCAATTCGCTGTACTCTGCCAGCCTTTTAAACACTTGCGCATTGCTCCTGCTTTCCACACTTCCTGCATCTCTCGCAAAATCACGTGGGTTATTAGATAATAGTAAGAAACTTATTAAATATTTAGCCCTAATTTCACTCATTCCTCCACTTGCTCCTTTTTCTAGTTCAGTATTCAACGTCTTAACTCTGTCAAAATCATACATCTCATCCCCCCTGCCTTGTACAATGGCAATAACTTCCTTTAGCTTTTGAATTTAAGGAGTCCATCAGGTCCCGAAATTCACATGTTCTAGGCAGATTTTTTAAACTAGCAACATAGTCTTCTACACTTTGTTTTCTTCTGCTGGCTTACGCCAAGTTTGTCTCTTATTAAGACTACATTTACATGTGTTCCAAAATATTTCTCTAACATGATCACAGACATTTCATTAATGTCCCTCGGCTTACCCTCACCATTGATGCCATTTCGTCAAAACTCTGATAAATGTTCCTCAATTTGATGCCAACATTGTGGAGAAATGTTTACTATCTATAGCTATCAGGTAGGAGTTGGATAGTTTTTTCCAAAGCTTCCAAGAAAGATGTGGCTCTCCCGCTTCGGAGAGAAATAATAGTGGTGGGAACATGATGGCTGCAGCCTTTTAACTACCCGCATTTTAGAAAATACAACAAAATGACAAAGCAAACTAAAATAATTAACATAACAAATTAACACAATAATTTAAAATAACTAATTTGACTTCATACATAGTGCTTACACAGGTTCAGAGTACATTACTCTCAGTAGAACTGTTCTAGAATTTGTCCACACAACTCTGCTAATTGCTGTATCGTCAGGTAATCCTAAATGTAGCCCGTGCTGTCGACATAATTAATCCTCAGAGAAATTGTCCACAAAATCTAACGTAAAGATGTTGGTCACCCTTAACTCATTTCCACGTGCACAGGTTTTGTCTTGTATTCTTTATCCTGTAGCTGGAGAGCTCCACTAGACATTAATGTTCTGACTTCTGTTCAATGTAGTTCCTGTATTATCAGTAGATGAGCCTGTATTACGCTTTGGTACTTCCCGAACTGCCCATCCAAGGTAGCACTAACATGACTTCACACTAGCGTCACTTAACAGTGTGCATGCAGTGAAGTGAGAGGAAAGGTCTGTTGTAGATGCACCAGTGTGGAGGGGCTCCTTATAGGTGCAGGTGAGCTACCACAGCGTCACACTCCACACAGCTTAACAGCCTCCTAGGATGGTGTCGCTGGAGATGTGCAGGATTAGTGCAGTTACAATTGTCATTTACCCCCAGCTTATGGGTACCTTAAGTTGGAAACGCCAAATACAAAACTGAACAGTACCTTCTTTCACCGTACGGTCCCTTACTCTGATGAATGAAATATGCCCGATATTAGATCATGTTGCACCAAGAGGAACATGCAGGGGGTTGAGGTGAAACCTGCCTCCTACACAGGTCGTACCCGTTGCCTTGTCTTGAAGGTAACCCCTCACTGAAGAAAAAATCTACACTACTGGAATAACTATACCATCATTATTAGTAGCATTGGTTACTCCACCAAGTGCCTGGCAACTGGAGAGCCACTCTTCAACTGACTCTCCACGTTCTTCCCAACTTACTACATCTCAGGTTTCGCCCTACTGGCCCAGTCTCAGTGATGACCACAAACATTGGAAACCAAACACCTTCAGCCATACACCCCTTCTTTATCGGTGTCAAGACTTAGCGCCTCATTACGAGTTTGGCGGTGCAATAGAGGGACTGCCCAACTACCGCATCGCCAAACCCGTGATTGAACCGCCAAAGGTTTTTACTGTCTGGCGGGCAGTTCTTTGGTGTTCCCACGGCAGTGCCTAGGAAATAGGCACTGCAATGGGAATGTCAAAATCAGTACCTGCAAGGCATGGACTGCCGCAATCCACGCCGTGCAGGTAGAGGGATGCATGCACACAGGGGGGCACAACATGTGCCACCCTGCATGCACCCCATGGCCCTGAGGCAACAGACGGCCCTGTAGGGCCCCCTATGATTCCTATATGCCACGGTTTTCATGGCGGGCTCAACGCCATGAAAACTGTGGCGGAGAGGAAACTTGTAATATGCTTGATGGGACCGCGGTAGTCCCGCCAAGCATATTGTGGCCTCAAGGCCACCGCGCCATCGCCAGGGATCTTGAATCCCTGGAAGTTGCCCTGGTCCCAAGGCAGTTCGATCGCCCTGGTCATAATAGGGAGGTCTGAAGACCGCCACCGCTGCGCCCCCGGCGGTCCATGGACCGCCAGACTCCTAATTAGGCCCTTAAACACAGAAGTATGCATCTAACAGAAGTATGTACTCACAACCTTTCTTAAACATTCACCATAAAGACTCAAGCACAGAGACATTCTGTACAATGAACAAATAGCATCAAACCGTAGTACCAGAGAATACCAGAGTACCACTGGGATACTCTTCTGTAGGAATATTGTTTAAGAGTTGTAAAACAGGACACTCAAACTAAACAACTTTTCCCATGAAAACTTAACAGTTTAGTCCAACCACTTAGTTCTTTAACTCCGTCCACTCATCCCTTCCTCATCTCCAGTGTTACAACAAAGAATGAGTGCACACAGGAAAATATCTACCTCTGGAGGCAGGCATGTACAAATGTTGAAATATTTTCTATCATGTAGATCCGTACAGCAGGTAATCAGGTAAATGAGTCAGTGCCCATATCAGGAGCTTGATGCTATCAGCTCAGTCTCTGTAGGTTTTGACTGACAGCCACAAACTCCTGGGGAACCACATGACATCACACAGGGAACCATAACGACACATCACATCATGGCTAGGAAGGGGACAAGTCACTGTAACAACATACAACCCTAACAATGAAATAGTTTCATTCTTGAGTGTCAATTCTGTATAGTCCTTTCCTGAATCAGAGACATGTCTGTTATTCTGGGATAAGAACACACGAGTGTTAATGTGCAGTTCAACATTAACAAGATAGGTTTGGGAATCATTGGTTAACATCCATGTATTTTTTTCCAAAAGTCCAGTGAAGAGGTATGAAAAATGTCCAGAAACAAAACAGCAGACATTGAAGGTACGGGAAGACGGAGAGGACTTCATGTTTCCAAAACATTCACAAGTTGTTAAAGCCAGCAGTAATGATTACAACTGAGAAGGTTGTTGCACCTCAGAATTCTACTTGCAGCTTCACGTCTGAAAATCTCCAGCAGGACAGCTCTGTTGTTACTTCTCTACTTGTTTTAGTTTAATTTTAACTGAAATGGATAGAGAGAAAAATGATCACTGAGGTATTACTACACCTCACCTTCACATGCTGGACTCCTTTGCTCTTCACACTCCTCTGCATACCCCAAAATACCCCATACCCACTGTAAAGCATGTTTGTCATTACCTTTTGTCCTTCGGCGTCACTCGCTCTTGTGCGGTCTGTAACAAAAACAAGACATTCATTTGGGAAAGTGGCATGAAATTCAGACTGCAACACAGTGAAACACAATTTTAGTCTCAAAGGTGGAGAAAGGATAGGGCACAGCTAATGATCGAATTCACAAAGGACACAAATTCTGTTGCGTTTCAGGAAAGTGTGATGGTGGGGTGTATGTTTCTATACGTTTAGAGGGCACTATGGGCCTTTAAAGGCCTCCAAGCACTTTGACCTAGAAGGCAGAAGAGACTGTAGATTATCCAAACAAGACTGTCCTTTGCAGTTTTTGGAACCAACCATAATTTACCTCCTAATGCCTTTCTTTTAAGTCACAGTTACATTACTTTGCTTCTGTTTAACAATCTCCTCATACTCTTTATAACATATACTTTAAATAGGCTATAGAAGTATCTTGGTACATTGGACCATGAAGTCTTAACACAATGTCACAACTTCAAATTGGATTATTTTTTTACTCCACCAGCAAGAAGCAAAGGCAGAGCAATGCTATGGATCTGAGCGCTTTCTTGAAGGTTTGGGTCACAATTCTAGTGGCCACGTTTTGAACTCTAATGCATTAGACAAAGTAGGCGGCTCACACCTGACTGGGCGCAGCTTCTGCATCATTTGACACATTTTGGCTCGACTACGATAGGGCACTTAACCTAAGCTTAACTTAAACTTACAAAAATAAGGGCAGCTCTTTTTTAATTTGTAGGTCAGAACCAAAGCAAAATGTAAAATCATTTTAAAGCAAGTACCTGCTTGCAAACTATCAATGTAAAGAAAATGTCAAATATAGGAGATTTAGAACCAAACTTAAAATCCTGTAGCTTTCACAGACAATTCTAGTGCAAACAGAGGCTTAGTAGCAATTGTGTTTGTGCCATAAATGAAAGCTGTAATATACATAAAGTTTCCTGGATGGAGTTTAATATTATTTTAGATCATTGGGAGTGTAAAATGCAGTTTTCAAGTTTATATATTTACTAGTATGTTTTACATGTTTGAGGTTGGAGTGTTGGCAAGTCGGGATTGCTTATCAAAGTCTTGATGGTTTTGTGTTTGATATTCTTTTGCTTTTTCAAATCCACCTCTATCCTATCAGACTAATGGTGTCTGTGGCTTCACATGCAAATATGGAATTTGAGCTCCTCAACCTGGAGAGCTACGCTGAGGTGGAGCTCCAGGAGTTTTGCAAAGAGAGGGGACTGCTCGCCAAAAGGAGCACAAAGAAGGCAGAGCTCCAGAAGGCTTTGTGAGCATAGTGGAGGCCCACTGGTTGCCAGTCACTACAGAGGACTAGGATGGAGAGGATGTTATGGTGGACTTGGATACCAGCACTGAGATGCAGCCGTCAGATGAGGGACGATGACTTGACTCCTGAGTTGAAACCCCCTACCACAGCAGCGAGCAGAATGTCCTCTCAAGGCCTTTATCCAGAGGAGCTGGAAGACAGGAAGGCTGGGAAGGAGGGAAGGCTGCAGATGGCCCAGCTGAAACTGGCCACGGAGGAAAAGAAACTGGTGATGGAGGAGAAGAAACTGGCCGTGGCAGGAAAAGAAAGGAAAATTGGTCACTAAGGAGCCTCAGAGAGCTAGACATAAGGGCTAGGCAAGAGGAGTCCAGCAATCTTAGTGGCAGCTTACCTGCAGTGTCCTTTGGAGATAAGAGGGTTCATATTCCCAAAGATCTGGTGTGTGTCTATTGTGGGAGACAACATCGATAAGTGGTTTGATGCTCATGAGGTGGCTTTACAGATGCATAGGATCTCTGAGGAGAATTGGGGCTAGCCTCTGGAAGCACATCCCTAGTGAGGGGAGGGTCACCCTACTTGCCCTAGATAAGGAGGACAAGATGAGTTATCACCCCATGAAGAAAACCCTCGTCAGAAAGTATGGCCTTACCCCAGACGTTTATGGACAGCCAGAAGCTGGCCAGCAGTCCTGGGTGGATTGTGTTGACTCCTTTTGCAAGACACTGGGTGGTTAGGTGAAGGACAGTGAATTAAAGGATTATCAGAGGCTGTACATTTGATTGCGAGAGAGCACATGTTCAGTCTTTGTTTTGCAGATGTGCGCCAACACCTTATTGATAGTAAGCTCACTGACCCCAGGGAGCTTGCAAAGGAGGCAGACCGATGGCTCAGCACCAGGGTCCATAAGAAGGTATCTGGGGGGTAAGGGCAAGGTCCTCACAAGAAGAAGTGGGGGAGTGTCTCAAGGTCCCCAAACTAGCTTTAAGGGGGCAATCCTCATCAAAACAAAAGAAGAAGAAATGGTTCCCTGATAGTAAGTCTTCAGGGAAGGCACCCCCTAAGTGCTCCGAATATCAACAGATTGGGCACTACAAGGGGGGTGCCAAGTGGGCACAACCCCCCAGTGGCGGGCAGACATCAGGTTTGCTTTGTGTAGCGCTTGGGGAGGAGATTACGCCAGATAGTGTTAGGGATAGCGTAGAGGTTACCCTTGTGTCCCTGAGTGACGGAGAGAGGGTGCAGAGAACGCACATGCCTAGTAACACTAGGCAGTGGATCACCATCAAAGGGCAGAGGGTGGAGGCTGTGAGAGACACTGGAGCCAGCATGACAACTGTCAGATATCATCTTTTAACCTTAGAGCAGATAGTCCCTAATGTATTTGACCAAGTTGTTGACACCGACAACCATGTGAGTCACTACTCAGTGGCTCGGATTCCCTTTGAGTGGTTCCTTGAGGGTAGCTGAGTCCATCCATGCCTGTGGAGTGTCTGCTTGGCAATGACCTATGGCACACCATCTGGAAGGAGGTAGACCTCAGGTCACACTTGGAGATGTTAGGGTTGCCCGAGTAGGTGTGTCTGACCACACGGTCCATGACCATCGAAGAGGGTAGTCAGGAGGACCTGGAGCCTGGAAAAAATGGCCCAGGTGCCTACCAAAAAGAGGAAGTGCCAGGGGCGCAGTAAACCTGCTCCTGTAACTCCCACATTCTGGGAAGAGGCAAAGCGTAAGGATGATGCCCCGGAACCTACAGGGGAGGACACTGCCACCTTGGGAAACCTACCTGAACTAACAACCCACAGGGAGTTCCCCCAGAGAGGAGCTCTACAAGGCGCAGATGGAGTTCCCTACTCTTGAGGGCCTACGACAGCAGGCCCAGGCAGCTGATGACACTTCTAGTGATCACCTGATTTATTGGGAGAATGGTCTCCGGTATAGTGAGCCTACGTTTCCAGAGCCTGGTGCAACCCATGTGTTGGTGCTACAGGGCCTTCTTACTGGAGCTGGCTCATGATGTACCTCTGACAGGTCATCTAGGGCAGGACAAGACCTTTGAAAGGATTTTCACCCACTTTTATTGGCCCTGGATGAGGATGGCCTCAGATGCGTTCTGCAGGTCATGCCGTACCTGTCAGGCCAGTGGCAAGTCAGGACAGAAATGCAAGGCTCGCCTGCACCATTCCCCGTCATTGGCACTCCCTTAACACAGGTGGGCATTGACATTGTTGGGCCACTGGACCCAAAGACAGCCCTTGGCAACAGGTTCATCCTTGTCTTGGTGGACCATGCCACTCGGTTCCTGGAGTCTATACCTTTGAGGACGGAGACTGTGCCTGTGGTGGCCAGGGCATTGATGGGGATCTTTACTCATTTGGGGTGCCCCAAGTAGGTGGTATCTGTGAGAAAGTGCCCTCTTTCTGCATGGTTGCCCCCACTTTTTGCTGAATTGCTGATGTGCTTTGACTGAGTGTGCCCTGTGCTCCAGCTAATCAGGTACACAGGGCCTATGTTCTTTCCCTAAAACTGCATTGAAAACAAAAAACCCAATAAGCATCTCTGGCCACAGGTCAGCCCCTGGTAAATGGTACCACAGGTACCCAGGGCACTGTGACCAGAGAAGACCTCTAAGGGCTGCAGCACTTATTGTGCCACCCTTAGAGGCCCTGTACCATGACATACACACTGCCTTTGCAGGCTGCGTGTTTTGGTGCAGAACAAAGTGAAGAGTCGACATGGCACACATCCCTGTGTGCCATCCCTACAACCCATTGCCCTGGCATAGATCAGTCACCCCTCTATCTGGGTGCACTATACCAGTGGTGAGGGCACAGGTGCATGAGCCCTGTACCCCTACAGTCATTCTTAGACATTGTAAGTGCAGTGCTGCCATTAAGACTATATGGTGCTGGGAGGTTGTCATTACGAACTCCACAGCACCATAATGGCTACACTGAAAACTGAGAAGTTTGGTATCACACTTCTCAGCACATTAAACCCACACTGATGCCAGCGTGGGATTTAATGAGAAATGCACACAGAGGGCATCTTAGAGATGCCCCCTGAAAAACAACCTACCACTAGTGTCCAGGCTGAGTGGCTGCTTTCAGCTGCCACCATCAAATATGTTTTTGGACCCCTGGGTCGAGAGCCTGCTGCTCTCGGGGGCCTGAAACAATGCACATCCTGGGACGAGGTGCCAAGCCTCCTCCTCCAGGATGGGCAGGGTCCACAAAGGGGAAGCGTCAAAGGCTTGCCGCCTTTGTGAGCTTCCCCAGGCCACTTGCTGCTTTCAGCAACTGGTCCCCACTGGTTCTGACCCCCACCTTGGGCGGGAGAACCGGCAGGAAAAACAAGTGAGGAAGAGAGGTGTGCCCACCTCTGCCAACTCAACCCCTCAGGTGGGGGAGGCGAGGTGAAGCACAACTCTCAGTCCCCGCCATCTTGCAGATGGGGGACCCAGCCAACCAGGGAAAGGCTAATGCCCCCCTCCCACTGGAGGGTGCCATAATAGGGGGTGTACCCACCCCAGGGAAGGGACCCATTGGTCCCAACCTTTTACCTACCTGTAACGCCCCTAAATCTAGTATTTAGGGGCACCCCTGAACCTTGCTTCCTCAAACAAGAAACTACAAGAAGAAAAGAAGAAGGACCGAACAGCCGTGCCTAAGCTAACAAGAGGAGGACGCCCACTGACTTGGCCCCAGCCCTACCGGCCTGTCCCCACTTCGAACCTGCTTCAGCGAAATCCCAGTGTGTCCTGCAGCCAGCAACCTCAAGAAACCCGGAGGACCTGCCTGCCTTCAATCCCAAAGACTCTGTCTCCTGTAAACACCGGATTTGTTGGGGGCGTGGCTACGGCGCGAGGCGGAATGGCTGCCTCTTGAGGGTGCTCCGCACGCCAGACTCTATTATCCGGCAAATACCACGAGTCCTGAACACCTGCGTGGCTGCAAAACTGCGTGCGACGGAGGCTGCAATCCCGCGGTCCGATTGGTAGTACTACGGAACCCGCGGGAGCGGAGAAACTGCCGAAACCAGTGAGTCGCGAACCGGGCCGACTGAAGATAAAATGGCGACTGCCCGGGACCTCTAGGTTAATGTACGGCGCAGCTGAAGGGAGGCAGGTACAGCGTACGCCTTGAGAGTGCCTAGCGGAGGAAGACGTGGAGCGGCTCCCTGGAAGACGACATCTGCCCGAAGACGGGAGATCCTTATGCAGGTGTGGGGATCGGAACACAACGAGCTGTGAATGAGGCGGAGTGAATCCCGGTGCCTGAAGACATCCGACGCGGAACGACTGGGGCCCTGCCGGGAGCTGCGGAGGACCGAGACCGGAGAGCGGTGAGTGGGGGCGGGAGGCTGCATCCTGGGTCGGTGCACAGATCAGGCTGCGGGACGCTTCTCGGGCACCCCGGCTTTCGTGCACGGTGGTGCCTGGGAAGGCCGAGGCGGGCTGGCTGGGTACGAGGAGGCGGCGCTGCCTCTATTCATTGGTAGGGGGGTCGCGTGGACTCGCCTCCTGTGGCGCGGAGCCGCCGGTTGTGTTGCATGCATGGCTCCAGCCCACGTGTGAGGGCTGAGGTACGCGTGGCACTGCTGGTGCATCCGGACAGAGGGGGGGAGATTGTGCGCGGCCCTTGCTACACGCCAGGAGGACGGTGCGGCTCCGCAGGGACTGGGCAGCCACACACGGGGACACTGGAGGCCGCCTCTTCTCCTGACAGAGCAGTGGTGACATCAGCAAAGGGCAGAGTGGAGACTGAGATCACGCTGTGTCTTTGCAAAGGCCTTTTGGGACACTGGCACGGCCTGAGCCACAGAGGGGGCAATACCTGGGGCATGACTGACAGATACCTGTGCAGCAGTGTGCGGAGGAGGTAATTTGGGGCAGGACCCATACACACGTTGCTGCATAGTGGCGACCTGAGCCAAGTTCCTCATATGGTGACCACAGCACTAGCTTGTAGTGGAGTGTTCCTGAGACGAGCGGTCGCGACCGTAGCAGAGGCACACGCTGGGACATAGGCGCAACAGAGGAGAGTGACCTGCAAGACATACTCGGCAACAAATCTGGTCTCCTATCAGTATGGGAAAATCTGACCCTAAACAGCCGAAACTACAGTTTGAAAGTAAACGTAACACACGGGCGAGTGAAGCCATGGGGGATCCATCTGGAGCGCAGGGAGCCTCGACGGCGGCAGATGAGACGGGAGACGACACCCGGACAATCCTGCTTGAGCTACGATCTGGGATGAAATCCATTGACAGCAAAATAGATGCGCTGGCGGCAGGGCTGGATGCTGTAAAACAAAAGGTAGACAAGCACGAGCACAGACTAGACGTCTTGGAAAACAGGGTGTCGGATACGCAAGACATACAGGCGGAGTCTCGGACTCAACTTCTTCACATGGAGAAGGTATTAGAGGTCATAAAAGCAAAAAACGAGGATTTAGGAGCGCGATCAAGGCGCAATAACCTCCGCATAATTGGCCTGTCAGAAACCACCCCCATGCCCAGGATGGAGACCTTCATCGAAGGCCTGCTGCGAGAACTGTTTGGACTGGTGCTGTCGACAGTAATGATAGTCGAAAGGGCGCACCGATCGCTGGGCCCTAGACCGCGACCAGGGGCGCCTCCACGCCCGATCATAGCGCGGCTGTTGAATTATGCAGACAGGGATGCTGTCCTGAGAGAGGCTAGGTCTAAGGCCCCCATCAACTACAAGGGAGACAACTTGTCCTTCTTCCCGGACTACACACCGACGGTGCAGGCGGCGAGACGAGAGTTTGTGCCGGCGAAGAAGTTGCTGCAGACTGCCTCGATACAATATGCAATGCTGTACCCGGCCAAATTGAAGATTACACATGAGGGACAGGCACACTTTTTCACGGACTCAAAGTCAGCCTTGAAATTTTCTAAACACGTTTGCAAGACCAAGAATCGAAAAGATGCGGCAGGGAGCCCCTCTGCCTCGTCGAATTTAGATGACACGGACTAGGGGAAGATGACACTGGCATTTCCTCTGAGAATAGTATATTTGTAGAACAGGGTGCAGTTACTATAGAGGTGTGAGCATTTATCGAGTTGGTTGACTATGGCTGGGGGGCTGCAGTTTGGGAATGATATTTGTATAAGTTAAGTCACATGGTCGCATGTCATTATATTGCCTATTTAAGGGGCAGCATGGAGGCTGTCGACAACGTGTCTGAGTCAAGACACGCGGGTGTACCACACTGTTATAGTCTGGCAAATCTCACCACGGTGAGAGTGTTCACTGCCGTTTCCTCTCCCCCAACGGGTGTACCCCACTTGATGCGTAGTATGGATGTAGGGGTCAATATATGGGAGGGGGGATGGAGAAGTTCTCGACCTAATTGGGAGGTTGGAGTGGTGGGGGGCGGCGGGAGGGATGGAACAGGGATGTGTGGTTTTTTTTGTGTATGAGTGTTGAATTGATGTTGCTTGGAGTGAGAGCTGCTCAATCTGGTCGGTTGGCCGGCTGCTGTGCTGAGACTCCCCTTTTACCGTGGATTGTAAGGTGCGGCTGGATGTTTAGAGCCCATAGACTCGAATATGGGTGAGCGGTATAGGTTACTGACATGGAATGTGCGGGGCCTTAATTCTCCCAAGAAAGTGCGCCAGGTATTGGCTTATCTGACTAGGCATGATATACATGTTGCGTTGCTTCAGGAAACGCACCTGACCAGGCAAACAGAGTGTAGCATTGCAAGCAGATGGGCGGGATATATGTTAGCGTCATCATTTTCTTCATATGCGAGAGGCACGCTGATTTTGATTCGGCGAGGTATTACATTTGTATCTACCCGGACCTATATTGACCAGGGGGGACGATGTGCAATGGTACAAGGGAAGCTGGGTGGCTCTCTGGTCATAATTATTAATATGTATGGGCCCATAGCGGATGACCCGGAGTGTTTTTTGCAGGTATATGCTAAACTGAGGACATGGCCGGAAGCACATATTATATGGGGAGGAGACTTAAACACATATTTGAATCCTGAGCTAGACAAATCCAATCCATTGTCGCACCGAACTCCCAGGGTGGCCCATAGTGTGAAGAGTGCTATGGTGGAATTTGGACTGTGCGATGTGTGGAGGGTGCGTAATGCCCGAGTGAAGGAAGGGACACATGCGACACCAACGCACAATACCTGGTCGCGACTCGATTATTGGCTATTGGGAGGGGAGGCAACGAAATGGGTGCTGGAGGTTATGAACTTGCCGCGGACCTTATCGGATCATAATCCGGTCCAGTTGGACATACAGGTCCCGACGGCGGTGCCCTGTCCCTTCACGTGGAGATTCCGCTCGGAGGCATTACTTGATCCGGTGTATGAGGCCACAGTGCGTGAGGCAATTGAACAATATTTTTTATTTAATAAGGGTTCCGTGGACACAGCCTCTACCTTGTGGGAGGCTTTTAAGGCAACAATCAGGGGAGTTTGCATCAGCACCGCGGCAGGCATATTGAAGGATATCCGTGAGCAACTCCGCAGGGCTGAGTCTGCACTTCAGGCTCTTGAGCGTAGCTACGTGGAGGCCCCATCGACTACCATCCTCGCAAGTATACGTGACCTAATAATAGAGCACGATACTCTAGCCGATACTGAAATACGATATCTCAGTCGCAGGCATACGGCATGTTGATATGGAGAGGGCGGGAGACCAGGGCGTACACTGGCCCACAAGATTAAGAATCACATGGAGCAGCCTCCTATAGACAAGATCGCGGATTCCGGCGGGAGGGAACATTACCGCCCCCTCGATATTACTGAGCAGTTCCGTGACTTCTACGCGGAGCTGTATTCGCAAAGGGAGAGGCAACCACGGCTGAGTTTGAAGGGTACTTGGAGGATGTGGCGTGTGCTTGGCTATCGGATGCCCATAGGGCATATTTAAATTTACCTATAGACATCGAGGATATCAAAGCCGCTATATTGGCCCTCTCCAATGGTAAAGCGCCGGGACCGGACGGCCTCACGGCTGAGTTTTATAAAGCATATACTGACATGTTAGCCCCATATTTGTTGGAGGTATATGCAGAAGCTCATGAGACTGGGAGGCTGCCTCCTTCCCTGAGGCAGGCGTTGATAATTACACTATTAAAAAAAGATAAGCCGCCAGATAAATGTGAATCTTATCGGCCGCTGTCATTGATAAACATAGATGCCAAGATCTTGGCCAAGATCCTGTCGGTAAAATTACAACCCTTGATGCAGAGATTGATACTGCCTGATCAATCGGGCTTTATACCTGATAGGTCCACCTCTCATAATCTCCGGACAATATTTTCAATGTTTCACATATTGGAACCGGACATGTCAGCCGCGGCGGTACTGTTGGATGCAGCCAAGGCCTTCGACTCTGTGGAGTGGTCATACATGTTTCTTGTCCTCCAGCGCATGGGGTTCCCACCTCTATTTTTGCAGTGGATAAGAGTGCTATATGCAGATCCATCGGCCAGGGTGAGGGTTGGTGGGTTGACGTCTGACTCGTTTGATATACAAAGGGGCACTCGCCAGGGCTGCCCGTTGTCTCCGTTGATTTTTGCTATCATGCTCGAGCCGTTGGCATGCGCCATCAGGCAAAGGCATAGGGAAACAGCACTAAACTTTAACTACCGCCCAGTCGCCATTTCGCTATACGCGGACGACATGGTGCTTTTTGTGCGTGAACCCTCTAGATACTTGGCACAGCTGCTGAGGGAATACGTGAGGTTTAGTCAGCTGTCGGGCCTAGTAGTTAATTGGGATAAATCGGTGATCATCCCACTGACGGAGTCGACGACACGACCAGATATGGAATTCCCACTGGTGTGGTCTGCGGACCCTGTAAAGTATCTTGGAGTCTGGATTCACCGGGACCCGGACAAGGTCATGTGTGAGAACTATGGCAGAACGCACGCAAGGCTGGAGCAGCGGGTGAATGCGTGGGTGAACCTGCCGCTGTCACTGGCGGATCGAATTGCGCTTATCAAGATGGTGGTCTTGCCGCATTATTTGTACCTGTTTAATAACATCCCGCTTGTGCTGACGAAAGCGTTTTTTGATACTTTGAGAGGTACATTACTTCGGCTTGTCTGGGGTGGCAAAAGTGCCCGTGTAAAGTGGTCAGTTCTTACCAGTGATTATGGCAAGGGAGGATCGGGGCGCCGGATTTCTATATATATTATCTGTGTGCGCAAGCTCAGTATGCCTTTTACTGGATGAGACCGCATGCGTTCACACCGCATATTGCGGTGGAAGAAGGGGATGTACACCCGATACCATTACATAGTATGGTCACTCATAAGGCGAGCAGGACCCAGAGAGCGGAGATCAACGCTGTAGACGCGACTGTGGCTGCATGGCAGGTGTTGGGGCGTCTGGCGCACAAGTTGCCGTTGTATGCTCCGGCTATGCGTATAGAACATCATGCTGCGCTGTCGGTGACTCATGAAACACCATCGATGCGATTGCTTGAGGAGGCAGGTTTTCAGCGGATGCACGATCTTTACCCAGAGGGATCCTTTATTACGGCAGACGCTTTGCAATATATTAGTAACCCATCACTGCTGTTTAGTTTTGCTATGCACAGGCTTCGGCACGCGGTCAGGGCCCACTACGATACTTACCCACTGGAGCCGCCGGCGTTGCTATCCCTCCAGTTTGTGCTCACCACCCCCACCAATAAAAAACTGATTTCCCGGTTATATAAGATGGTCAGGGAGGAATGTGGGGGTCAGCCTGATAGGAGCTGGGAGAGATGGAATGCCTGTCTATCCGAACCAATATCAGAGAAAGATTGGACATATGTGTGCGAATTGACGGGCAAGCTCACCATGAACGGAAACCTGCGCATTATACATTTTAAATATATACATCAGGTGTATTATACTCCTGCACGTTTGCAAAGGTTTGGATTGCGTGAGTCTAATTGCTGTGTGAGATGTGGACAAGGGGGTGCTGATTTCCTGCATCTTGCTTGGGGATGTGGGAGGGTGGCGGAATTCTGGGAGGCTGTAATACGAGATCTACGGGCAATGACTGCTGTTGAATTGCAATGCACACCGCCTGTGTGTTTGCTGAGCTGTGTTCCCCATGTGAGAGGCGTGAAGGGTAGATTTGTGCGTTTGGCTCTGCTTATTGCAAAGCGGAGGGTGGCCATTACTTGGGGTGGGAGACGAGCACCGAGAGTGGACCACTGGATAAATGATTTGGTCTATTGTAATGATAATATGGCAACGTACGTGGAGGAGCTGCCTATGGTTTCAAGGCCAAAGGACATTTGGGAGCCGCTCCGGCTCTTCCTCCTGGCAAGGGTAACTGCGACCGAGCGGGACGATGCGCTTTAGGGATCACGGGGGGGGGGAGGAATAGCCGGAAGTAGCTCTACTGCTCCAATGCAACTAAATGACTATTGTCTAGAATGAATAAGGGGGGTTAGATGGTCTGTCTTTAAAATTTGTTATTTTTCCTTTTTTTTTTTGTTTTGTTTGAGGATATGGTGGGGGAACAAGAGCCCTTGATTATACATATATTGTATTTGTGTAATGTGGGAATATGACGGTTTGATTGTTGTATTTGTATTGTGATGTCCCTTATTTTGAAAATAATAAAAAAAATAAAAAAAACACCAGATTTGTTCAAACAACAGACTCCAGCTCCGCAAGGATCCGCAAGTTTGCACCACTCTGCACCCGACGCCCACGGCCCAACACCAAGAGGAGGTCTCCCCGGCGATCCTGACCCGAGATCCGGCAACCCCTGACCTGCCTCAAGCCTCTAGCCGACGCATGCAGCCTCAAACCGGAAGGTCCCCCCAACCGCGACCAGGAGCTGGTAAGAAGATCCGACCCTAAAAGGCGCCCCTGCACCCGACGCCCCACGGCCTTGGGTGGCCCAACCGACGGTGCCTAACCAACCCCCAAGATCCCAACTTACCTCTCCAAGTGGTGGTCGCACCCAGAAGACCTTCGTCCCAGAGCCTGCAGTGCTTTTGCAAACCGGAGACTCCCCACTGAAAGCTACAGGGCACCCGACGCCAAAACAGCACTCTGCACCCGGCCGCCCTAGTGCCGCTGAGGGTGCATCTTTTGTGCTGGCCTAAACCCCCATTTGCCCTGAGCTTAAGTCCAGGAGCTTGGGTCACACAACCCAGTGGCCTGCTCGTCAGCAGCCACAAACCGGAGGGCCCCTATCCCCCATTGGATAACATTGGGACTCAGCACTCAGCACTCAGCACCCAGCCGCCCTAGTGCCGCTGAGGGTGTAACAAGAGTGCATCCTTGACCCTGGGGAACCCCTGAGTCTAACCCCAGAACACCAACTCCCACAACAAAGTACTTACCTTTAAACCAATAACACTATTTTCCTCCATAGGATAACATTGACTGTTTTTCCATGAAAAGTTTCTAAGTGTGGAGTTGGAAAACCTAAGAAATCCTTTTAAAATTGTACTAAATAACCAAAACGCTTTTACATACCTATTTACAGGAAATGTCCCAGTGTAGTATCCAGGTATACTACACTGTGCAAGAAAAAGTAATCTGAAAGTAATGTACTGGTCATTTTACTAAAAAGCCCATTCAAAGTATATATACACTGTATTTACAAAGCATTGCATTTCTCAGTAACAATACTGTAAGTCAAAACAAAGTGCATATACAATTTCAATCCAAACTGTATTACAACTGTATATTTACTGCAAAGTATTTATCACTTACCTGAGCCAGGCTTGCTTGGTTCTAGGAAATAAAATAACTAAAAGAATATTTTTATACAAAAACAATTGGTCTGAAGTTCAGTCTTTGATTGTGTGAATTCATTTACTGACTGAGTGTGTACAACAAATGCTTAACACTGTCCTCTGATAAAGCCTTACTGCTCGACCACACTACCACAAATAGAGAGTGAGGTGCTATCTATTTTACCTCTGCCTACCTTTTGGGTTCCACTGGACTCTGTGCACACTATACCTCACTTTGGTACAGTATATACAGAGCCAGATTCCTACAGTATCTGACCGTGGTACCAACTTAAAGTTAGTCAGCGTATATGAAGTCCATGTGGAAGGAGTGTGGGTAAACCTACAAGTTCTCCACTCTTTACCACGCCCAAACTAACTGGCTTTTTGAAAGGCTCACCAAGGCCCTCAAAGGCATGATCATGGGCCTATTAGAGCCTTTGAGGCAGAAGTGGGATGTCCTCTTGCCATGCCTTTTGTTTGCTTACAGGGAGGTACCGCAGAAGGGGGTTTGTTTCAGCCCCTTTGATCTTCTGTAAGGGCACCCTGTTAGAGGACTTCTCAGTCTGGTGAAGGAGGGCTGAGAGCAAGCTCCCAGGAAGACCCTCCAGGATGTGATCAGCTACATGCTGGCACTTCGTACCCAGATTAAGCACTTCTGGAGAAAAGCCAAAGAGAATCTAGAAGCCAGCCAGGAGTACATGAAACGGTGATATGACCTGAAGGCCACTCTGGTCGAGTTTCAGCCTGGCCAAAAAGTGTGGGTGATGGAGCCTGTGGAGTCAAGGGCCCTGCAAGACTGCTGGTCTGGGCGCTATGAGGTGACAGAGCACAAGAGTAAAGTCTGGTAGACCTCAAGACTCCCAGGAACTCTTTAAGTGTTTTGCATGTCAATCACCTCAAACCCCACTTCGAGAGGTCTGAAGTAACCATGCTCTTGGTCATGGATGATGGAGTGGAGGAGGACAGTGAGACTCTCAACGACCTCCTTTCTACCAAGGAACAGGAAGGGTCAGTGGAGGGTGTCAGCCTATCCCCTACACTGACCCTAGAACAAAACAGAGACTGCTGCCAGTTGTCGAGGCAGTTTGCCTCTCTCTTCTCTTTTACCCCAAGACTCACTACATGGTGCACCTATAATACTGATACTGGGGACAGCATGCCTGTGAAGAGTAAAATCTACAGACTGTCTGACAAGGTGAGAGCATTAAGGAGGAAGTCTCTGAAATGCTGGAGTTAGGGGTTATTGAGCCCTCAAACAGTCCTTGGTCAAGTCCCCTGATGTTCGTCACCAAGGATGTTCCTCCAGGTGCCACACCAGAATTTAGGTTCTGTATGGATTATCAGGGGCTCAATACAGTCACCAAGACTGATGCACACCCCATCCCCTGAGCTGATAAGCTCATAGATCGATTGGGAGCTGCCAAGTTCCTCAGCATGTTTGATTTAATGTCTGGATACTGGCAGATTGCCTTGACCGAGGGGGCCAAAGAGAGGTCTGCGTTCTCTGCTCCAGAAGGGCACTTCCAGTTCCAGGTAATGCCCTTTGGGTTGAAGAATGCCCCTGCCACCTTCCAGAGGTTGGTCAACCAGATCCTGGCTGGGTTGGAGCATTTCAGTGCCTCCTATCTAGAGGACACTGCAGTCTTCAGTTCTAGCTGGGAGGACCAACTGTGCCACCTCAGGGAAGTAATTCAGGCGCTGCAGAGGGCAGGTCTGACTATCAAGGCCAGTAAGTGCCAGCTAGGACAGGGTTCAATGACCTACTTGGGTCATCAAGTGGGAGGACTCAAGTAACAGCCCCTTTACTCCAGGATTGAGACCATTCTGGCTTGGGAACCCCCAAATACCCAGACAGAGGTGAGAGCCTTCTTAGGCTTCACTGGTTATAACAGGAGATTCGTTAAGGGGTATGGCACCATTTTTGCACCCTTGACAGAGCTGACTTCTAAGAAGAAGCCCAGACAGGTGAACTAGATGGAGGCGTGCCAGAATGCTTTTGACACCCTGAAGGAGGCCATGTGCACATCACCCTTGCTCAGGGCTCCTGACTTCTCTAAGGAGTTCACTATACAGACAGACGCCTCAGAGCATGTCATAGGGGCCGTGTTCTCACAGCTGAATGAAGAGGGCCTAGATCAACCTGTAGCCTTCATCAGTAGGAGGTTACTTCCCCAGAAATAGAGGTAGAGTGCAACAGAGAGGGAAGTTTTTGCAGTGGTCTGGACACTGAAGAAGCTGGGTCCATACCCTTTTGGTGCTCACTTCTGGGTTCAGACAGACCACAGACCCCTCAGATGGCTAGCGCAGATGAGGGTGAGAATCCCAAACTGTTTAGGTGGTCCATCTCCCCACAGGGAATGGAACTTATGGTGGAACACCATCCTGAATAGACCACGCCAATTCTGATGGGCTCTCCAGGCTTTTCTGCCGTAGTGAAGATAACTCCCAAAGGGTTGTATAGTTCTCCCCATTTTCAGCTGGGGGGACATGTGTTAGACCTGACATCCTTGGAATGGTCAATGTCCTAAATGTTTGCCTTTAACACTACTGTTGCTGACTTCATTTTCACTGGATCTAGGACTCTGCGAAGTTTACCACTGCTAGCCATTCCTAGAGTGCTTGTAATATCTCCTTAAAACATGGTAGAATTGGCTTATACCTAATTGGCATATTTAGTTCACTTGTAAGTCCTTGTTAAAGTATTATTATGAACCCCAATGTACCCCAATATAGGCCTTGGTAGTTGGACGACCTTTTACCTACATTCGTCCTACCATTGTTCTACATAACGGGTTGGGTGCCGACCTTTTACCTAGTTAGGTGCTGCATAAATGTGGTGTGGTTTTCTCCGAAAACTAGCCTAATTAATTATGCATGAGGATTCTCAGTATCACAGCAGGATTGCTATCTTCTGCATAATAAGTCTGTGTAAGGGTCACCACTATCGTCATCCTTGTCCGACATGCCCACAGTAACATGGCACATCTAGGTAGAACCCCTGAGAGTATCTTTTGGATATATAATCACCACATCTTCACTGGGCAAACCAGAGGAGAAAGACTTCCATGCTGACACGCTGACAGGAGACGCTGAGGTCCCTGCACGCAAATACTCCAGCACGCAGTGGTCTGACATCCCTCGTGGGGTGTCAAACACGAGCCCAAGAAGGGGTCCTTCATTCTCTCACATCAGGTAATGGGGTCGGCTCTTTCCTAGGGAGATTCTTGGCTATACACCTACATACATACATGCTAGGTACATCTAGTTAGGGTTAGCATTGTAGGAGTACGCATTATTACTGTCATGTATCTATATGCAGGCATGGTTTTAGCACTATGGTAGAATTCTACCTTTTATTTACTCGTGCTAGTAATCGTATATATCTGTTTTTGTCTCATGGTTGTTGCAGCACACGTATTTTACACTAGAATGACGCTGGTTCAAAAAATGCTTATTGAAAACATCCCCACCGTTTATTCTGTGCATCTCTCTGAGACAAAGTGAGCACGAGTGACTGCGCAAAAAGTACTGTACTGTTTCCATGATCCCTGAGGGGTCAGGGTTGTCATGTTCGATAGTTGCCAGAAACTATTTGCTCCTTGGTAAGAGGGGCTCATAGTGGCACTGTGAGCTAGCTGGTCTACAGGTGAACATATCCTGTGGGGGTGTCTGGAATCAGTCTGGACATCAATCCCATAGTTTAGGTTGTCTAAATGTCCAGATCCTATATAGATGTATAGGAACTACAAGACAGTATCCAGGGCATGTAGATTCAATGCTACTAGTGCAGAACTGACTGTGCCACCCACTTAAGTAGCACTTTAAATAAGGCTCAGGCCCAAACCTTTCCTTTTAGTATATATAAGCCACCCCCAGGATAGGCCCAGGACAGCCCAGAGGGCAGGGTGCAATGAATTTACGAAGTAGAACATGTACTTTTAAGTTTCAGTGTAGTGAAAAACTCTTACGTTCATTTTTCACTTCTTCTAGGCCTACCGCTCCCAAAGGATAACAATGGCGTTACCTTATTACATTTAATAATAATCATAAGCTGTAATTTCCAAATGGGAACAGGTACCCAGTTCATGTTTGGTGTCTTGGAAGTGTAATGAAAAATCCTAATTTAAGGTGAAGTCGGATTTTATATTACAATTTTGAAAATGCCACTTTCAGCCATTTGGTACCTGCAGCATTTCTCTGGATCACATGACTGGGTGTATTTGACAGCTGAACTTAGTGTATTCCTCCCAGAAAGCCACACACAATAGGGAGTGTAGGTGTGCCTGGGTATGCCATCAATGCAGTATGGGAGGGAGGAACTGGGGACATGCCCCACTTACACTTGAACAGGCTGTGTCCTGCCTCCACACAAAGGGCCACATACTCCGTATAGTTGGACTGGAGCCAGGGCAAAGAAAGCAGGGCGCCTGTGCACTTCAAAGGCATACCTCTAGATGCTTCTCCCCACTTCAAAAGCACAACTAGGTATAAATAATGGACCTCAGACACCAACTCTTCAGTATATTTGTGGGCCTGTGGATTCTCTTCCAGGAAGAAGGACTGATATGCTGCTGAAAGGACTGCCACACTGCTTGACTGCTGCTCTGCTGTGCTGACCTGCTGTCCTCTTGTCTGGGTGAGAATGGCTGGACCTGAATCTCTTGAACCCAGAGTGACTCCAACGGCTAGTTGGCTGGCCTACTGATCTGAAGTCTCAGGGACATAACAGGCTTCCAACAACCCTGCACGTTCCTGTGGGCCATACCATCTGTTAGTGTACCCTACCAAGTGGTGCCCCCCAATCCTGGACCCTTGGAAATGGGCCTAAGGTGCTTGCCAACCTCTGTGGATCCAGCGGAACAGACGCATCTCCTCTGCTGCGCAGCGCAACCCTGAGCAGAATCACTGCTAACGCGTGGATTCGACCCGTCACAAAGGCCCGCATCGTCTCTGCAGACTCTTCGGAACAGCCGCTGCACACGCATTCTTGGTGCAGGCCCTCGCATCCTCTGTCGACGGCAGCCTTGAGGAAGACACCACACTCCGCATCGCAGCCTTGCAGCTACTCGGAACGGAAGCATCACCCTGAATGTGCGACGCATCCTCGACGCCGGACTTCACATCGCAAGCCCTCGACGGGATCCTTGTCGTCCTTGAAATTGACGCATTGTATCAGATTGGGTTTCATCTTCGACATGGATCCTCACAATGCTCCGCACACCAGGATTGAAGATTCTTTGCCCAGTGGGCTTAACTGGGTCCCTATAGCCGACACACTCTCCATCACAGTCCGCCTAAACTTGTGACTTTGTCCCAGGGCGGCGCGGTGAGATATCCACAGTTGGCGCTTCGTGCTTTTTGGAACTATTTTAACTAAAATCTTTAAAATTGCATATCTCCGGTTCTACTGATTGGATTTTTGTCATTGGGGTCTTGTTTTAAAAATAACTGTATTTTTTCAATCTGGTGTGGGATCCTTTTTGTTTGTGGAACACTTCAAACAGTAATAAAGTGAAAACATCAGATACTTTATACATTGCTTCTAAGTTAAGCCTGACGGCTTTGTGCCAAGCTACCAGAGGGTTGAGCACCGGTTAATTTAGGGTAGGCGTGTGCCTCACCCTTACAAGGATTGTGGTTGCTGCTTGACCAGAGCTCACACCCCAGTCAACCATTAACCTAATTTCTTACACCTACTGTCTGGCTACCTTTGCTTATACAAACACCTCTCAGCCAGAAGTGTTGGCACACTATTTACTTCTACCATGAGACTTGAATTCATCACCTCGTCCACTGCACCTAGCAAATTGCTAAGTGACTAATTAAGTAATGAGTAAGCTTGACTTTTGAAGAAGATTCTTGGTCAGTCTCGAGAACCACTACTTCTCCACTAACAATCTTGAGAACACTATCTAATCCTTACAGACATAGATTCTCTTCACTCGAAAGAGATCGGTCAGGATGGCTCTTGGCCAAGCAAAAGGTCAGATTCAAAATTAACACCTAAATATTCAATACCACACATGACAGAACAGCTTCCTACCGCTAAAAACTACCAGTTCATCAAGGCCCAACTCGTGCTGTTTGCTTTGCTAACCAAAACCTACTCCCTGTTGTAAAGTCACCTCACGCCTTCTCAGGTTTTTCGCCTTCAAAACTGTTTGGACCACTCCAGGGAAATGCTCGCCATAGTCAGCTCCGACACCTCTTACTCCCACAATACTGAAATCCCACCTCTTGATCTAGAAAACACTTTCAGCCCTCATTATTCCCCACCCCGTATTATAAAGGATAGGTTGTGGCCGTCTGTAAAGGTTTTGCAGTTGTGTTCTGTAGACGATGTGCAGGGGTACAGAGCTGAAGTATACAGCTGCTGCGGTTAATCATAAAACCTGAATTATTTTGTGGAACTAAAGCTATAACTGCAGATTAGAGATGTCCAACAGCTTTAAGTTGGGTGCCAGGTTACCGTATTTCTGGTAGTCAGTGAGCCAAGCAAGTAAAGCAATTCTGAACCACCTGAGAATGGTTTGGGGGGGGGGTCTCTCCTCAAAAATGTGAAATAAAGTGTTCAAATGGTGTGCTTTCCAGTCCCATTAGCTAGTAAATGAACAACATGTCAAAGGTTCTATTTAGTGATATTTCTTAAGTGACACTGTGCAACTGAGAACAAAGGTGCCTCACGAGAGCTTAGTTATATGCCTGTCTTAGGATGCCAGTGTTTTAAATATATTTTTTGCCATCATAGCACTTGTGGCTCCTTGACAGCCTTCCCCCTCAGCCCTCCAGCCCACTAAAGCTCCAGTTACCTGTGTCCACCCGTCAGTGAATGTTTTTCACTTGTGTTTTTTTAATCTAACTTCTTACCACAATCATGCAGTTTTGTAGCAATGTTAATGTGCTTCCTGCACAGCAGTTGCTGCGACCTGCAGGTTACGAGTTCAGATCCTAGTGAGATAGTTCAGTTTTTTCATGCAGCTATTGTAGAGATCCTTGTGTAACTTGAAGATCACAAGCTTCGATCCCGAGAAACAGTTCAGTGGGTTACTTGCCTGCTGCAAACTACATGTGCAGCATGACTTTGAATCCTTGCAAGGCTTCATTCTTCAGATGTTGATGGATGAAATGAATGCCACTGAGTTGGGCAGTATTATTAGTAAAAGTCAAAAACATGGCATACAGAATAAAATTAACTTCCTATAGGGGTGGGTGATAAATTCCGCTCCACTGGTGGAGTTTTGGACACTCGTGTTACCCTTGTAACAAGGAGTGCTGGCCAAAGTCCGCCAACTGCCATGTGGGGGAGTTTTTTCTCATGCGCCAACAGTAAGTTGACGAGCGAGAATTGGCATCCCTAACACCATTTTTGGGAGATAAGAGGGCACCCAGAGATATTTTCTCAAAACGGGCGGTCGAGATCGTTTGTGGTGAGACAGCTGCCGCTCGAGTAGAAAATCTAATGGAGCGCCAGCAAAGAAGGAGTGCCCTCTGGAGCACTGGGTTGTACCTTTTGTGCTGATTCTGCAGCGTGGAACAAGCTTCCGGCACTAAAATTCAGCGTGACGTGCCAATTTCCACCCACTTGGAACTCTGCAGAATCTCAGAGTTTTCATGTAACTCAGTGGAATTCTGTGGAGTGAAACTCTACAAGTCCCACCTATCCCTAGTCTTCAACTCCTTCCAAATACACAGTTTTAAATAATAATCTGCAGTTTCTTTACACAAAGTGCTACCAGTCTTTAACAGAAGAGCTTGCAGTGCAAAATGTGTGCTGTTGGTAGCAGGTGGAGGGCAGTGGCACACATATTTGGGGACCAGGATGTATTTTTCTATCACCAGACTCTGACCCAGAACAAAGAGTGAAAGACTGAAAAGCAAGAAGGGAAGAGAAAGAGAAGGAAATAGAGAGAAGGGAAGAAAGCACAGATTAAAAAGAACCTGCAAGAGTGAGATACAGACACAAGATGAGTAGTGTGGCTGAAAAAGTGGCATGATGTGGAACCAAGACTACGTACCTTTGCTATGTGGCAGCCACAGCATTCTGCAGCAGGACACTAAAAACAACTTTGGGTCCCTGCATTTTTTCTTTTACAAATAAAGCAATGATTGCATAACTTCATTTCTTGGCATTATAACCAGAGAGGGCTGGACAGAGAAAGCTACACAATGGAGAGAGAAGTGAATGGGGACCAAGCCATCTTGTGCAGAAGATGAGACTAGTGTGAATGGCCTGCTAATGCCCAATCAAAAGACAATTAATGTGACTGGGAGGGCTGCATTTTTTGTTTGCACTTCTTTACAGCGCAGAGCACAGCTGCACTAGATGCTGTGTAATGAGTGCATGCAGGATCAGCTTTCATCGCCTAATGGGAAAAGTCATGGCTGCTCCAACATAAAACAAGAATTGCCAAAGCCAATAGGTTTTGCCTTTGGGACGTATAGGCTTTGGCTAAGGGTTTTAGCTGTTCGGCATGGCTAAAGAATAACAAAGAAGCCTTTGATGTAGCCCCCTGTGTCATGTCGTAGGTGCAAGCTCTACGCAATGCGTGTCTACAAAATGGCGTGGGCACTTTTTTCTGTTTGGTTATGGACCGTGGAAAAGCATTTTTTCTTTTTTTTAATAAAGTGGGTTAGAAACATTGGCAGGTGACCAAAACAACATGGGGGATGAAAGCAACACAGGGGGGCAGAAGCAACACAGAGGGCACGGAGGGGTAGGAGAAGCAAAGGGTCAGAGAAAAAACACAAGAGAGTGGCGGAAGCACATGGGCGAGCTGACAGCGGGGAAAGAGTATGTTGTGGGGAGGAGAAGCAACGAGTGAGGAGGCTGCGGGTGAGGGAAGCCACATAGGTAGCGGGTTGGGGAGCAGAAGCACCGGACAACAGAGGCACCACAGAGAGCACAGAGAGAAAAGTACACCAGGGCAACAGTTGAAAAAACATGCACTCTCATGGAGTGCTTGAAAAGCAAGCGGTGGAAGCATAGAAGCCAGCTAATAGAAAGTGATGGTAAAGAGGGGATGCTTCCCGGGCGGCACAATAGTAAGCATTCACATTACAGCGACAGGAAAGAAAACCAATGGTAAGCAATGGGCGGGCTTAAAGCCCCTTTAAGTTCTGGGTAAGCCCACAATATGTATTGCAACAGGCAGCGCATGCGCTGTATAGTTGGGGAGACCTACGAACACAGATGGTGAAGCAGCACGATTTGTTGCAGAATGTGCTGAGTGGTTATCGAGCACTGGCCTTTGGGGACTAGAATAAGAGTGATGGATGTTGAGCACTGCATAGGAGCCCTGGCTACAGGGGACTCTATTGAAGCACTGGATGAGAGCACTGGCCTTTGGGGACTAGAATAAGAGTGATGGATGTTGAGCACTGCATAGGAGCCCTGGCTACAGGGGACTCTATTGAAGCACTGGATGAGAGCACTGGCCTTTGGGGACTAGAATAAGAGTGCCGGATGTAGAGCACTGCATAGGAGCCCTGGCTACAGGGGGCTCTATTGAAGCACTGGATGAGAGCACTGGCCTTTGGGGACTAGAATAAGAGTGCCGGATGTAGAGCACTGCATAGGAGCCCTGGCTACAGGGGACTCTATTGAAGCACTGGATGAGAGCACTGGCCTTTGGGGACTAGAATAAGAATGATGGATGTTGAGCACTGCATAGGAGCCCTGGCTACAGGGGACTCTATTGAAGCACTGGATGAGAGCACTGGCCTTTGGGGACTAGAATAAGAGTGATGGATGTAGAGCACTGCATAGGAGCCCTGGCTACAGGGGACTCTATTGAAGCACTGGATGAGAGCACAGGCCTTTGGGGACTAGAATAAGAATGATGGATGTAGAGCACTGCATAGGAGCCCTGGCTACAGGGGACTCTATTGAAGCACTGGATGAGAGCACAGGCCTTTGGGGACTAGAATAAGAGTGATGGATGTAGAGCACTGCATAGGAGCCCTGGCTACAGGGGACTCTATTGAAGCACTGGATGAGAGCACTGGCCTTTGGGGACTAGAATAAGAGTGCCGGATGTAGAGCACTGCATAGGAGCCCTGGCTACAGGGGACTCTATTGAAGCACTGGATGAGAGCACTGGCCTTTGGGGATTAGAATAGGAGTGCCGGATGTAGAGCACTGCATAGGAGCCCTGGCTACAGGGGACTCTATTGAAGCACTGGATGAGAGCACTGGCCTTTGGGGACTAGAATAAGAATGATGGATGTAGAGCACTGCATAGGAGCCCTGGCTACAGGGGACTCTATTGAAGCACTGGATGAGAGCACTGGCCTTTGGGGACTAGAATAAGAATGATGGATGTAGAGCACTGCATAGGAGCCCTGGCTACAGGGGACTCTATTGAAGCACTGGATGAGAGCACTGGCCTTTGGGGACTAGAATAAGAGTGATGGATGTAGAGCACTGCATAGGAGCCCTGGCTACAGGGGACTCTATTGAAGCACTGGATGAGAGCACTGGCCTTTGGGGACTAGAATAAGAATGATGGATGTTGAGCACTGCATAGGAGCCCTGGCTACAGGGGACTCTATTGAAGCACTGGATGAGAGCACAGGCCTTTGGGGACTAGAATAAGAGTGCCGGATGTAGAGCACTGCATAGGAGCCCTGGCTACAGGGGACTCTATTGAAGCACTGGATGAGAGCACTGGCCTTTGGGGACTAGAATAAGAGTGCCGGATGTAGAGCACTGCATAGGAGCCCTGGCTACAGGGGACTCTATTGAAGCACTGGATGAGAGCACTGGCCTTTGGGGACTAGAATAAGAGTGCCGGATGTAGAGCACTGCATAGGAGCCCTGGCTACAGGGGACTCTATTGAAGCACTGGATGAGAGCACTGGCCTTTGGGGACTAGAATAAGAGTGCCGGATATAGAGCACTGCATAGGAGCCCTGGCTACAGGGGACTCTATTGCAGCACTGGATGAGAGCACTGGCCTTTGGGGACTAGAATAAGAGTGATGGATGTAGAGCACTGCATATGAGCCCTGGCTACAGGGGACTCTATTGAAGCACTGGATGAGAGCACAGGCCTTTGGGGACTAGAATAAGAGTGCCGGATGTAGAGCACTGCATAGGAGCCCTGGCTACAGGGGACTCTATTGAAGCACTGGATGAGAGCACAGGCCTTTGGGGACTAGAATAAGAGTGCCGGATGTAGAGCACTGCATAGGAGCCCTGGCTACAGGGGACTCTATTGAAGCACTGGATGAGAGCACTGGCCTTTGGGGACTAGAATAAGAGTGCCGGATGTAGAGCACTGCATAGGAGCCCTGGCTATAGGGGACTCTATTGAAGCACTGGATGAGAGCACTGGCCTTTGGGGACTAGAATAAGAGTGCCGGATGTAGAGCACTGCATAGGAGCCCTGGCTACAGGGGACTCTATTGAAGCACTGGATGAGAGCACTGGCCTTTGGGGACTAGAATAAGAGTGCCGGATGTAGAGCACTGCATAGGAGCCCTGGCTACAGGGGACTCTATTGAAGCACTGGATGAGAGCACTGGCCTTTGGGGACTAGAATAAGAGTGATGGATGTAGAGCACTGCATAGGAGCCCTGGCTACAGGGGACTCTATTGAAGCACTGGATGAGAGCACTGGCCTTTGGGGACTAGAATAAGAGTGCCGGATGTAGAGCACTGCATAGGAGCCCTGGCTACAGGGGACTCTATTGAAGCACTGGATGAGAGCACTGGCCTTTGGGGACTAGAATAAGAGTGCCGGATGTAGAGCACTGCATAGGAGCCCTGGCTACAGGGGACTCTATTGAAGCACTGGATGAGAGCACTGGCCTTTGGGGACTAGAATAAGAGTGATGGATGTAGAGCACTGCATAGGAGCCCTGGCTACAGGGGACTCTATTGAAGCACTGGATGAGAGCACTGGCCTTGGGGACTAGAATAAGAGTGCCGGATGTAGAGCACTGCATAGGAGCCCTGGCTACAGGGGACTCTATTGAAGCACTGGATGAGAGCACTGGCCTTTGGGGACTAGAATAAGAGTGATGGATGTAGAGCACTGCATAGGAGCCCTGGCTACAGGTGACTCTATCGAAGCACTGGATGAGAGCACTGGCCTTTGGGGACTAGAATAAGAGTGATGGATGTAGAGCACTGCATAGGAGCCCTGGCTACAGGTGACTATCGAAGCACTGGATGAGAGCAGTGGTGTGAGAGTGCTGGCTTTGAACTTCTGCTGGAAGGGTAGATGTACAGGAATGGGTTTTGATGAATGTTGTAGGAGTTCTTGCTTTGAGGTATGGCGTGTACGAGAGCGGACTGCGGTGCATGCTGTAGGCGTACTAGGGGGCAGTTATCCTACAGGTGCTCGTTGGAGGCATAAGCAGATTTCATACCTTGGTTCCTGAGTTTGAAGATCATGTAGCTGGTGATGATAATCAGCGTGATGAGGATGGACAGGGTGCAGGCTCTCAAAATATATGTTGCTCCTGAAGGAAATAAACGCACAACGTGAAGGAGGGAAAAGACAGTGACATTTCGATAGGAGGTCACCAGGGGATAGAGCAGTGTGTGCTTGGGGACTGTGTGCGTGGGTGTATTTTTGTAGAAGGGTGTTATGGGTATGTTATTGTAGGGTCTGGGTCCCTTTTACACAGTAGTTTGTGTAGCTGAAGCTCCTCCCTGGGAGCAGTCTTTCGGTGGAATACTTCATATGGCAACAGAGAGCCCTTAATGGAAGGAACCCCATTGGCTGAACAGTGCATAAGGCGAGTGAGGTTCCTCTCATGACTGGGTCCCAGAGGTGGAAAGAGGCACCCCTAATGCTGTGCTCCATTGGTGGTGCAGTGTATATAAAAGGAATGTTCTCCAGGGCTGCGCGGCATCGGTGGGGACGAGCTAGTGCTTAATGTGTCAAAAAATAAGTGAAAGAGCCTAAGATATTTCATGGGAGTCTACTGGAACTCGAAACAACCAGCCAGGGATGTCAAATGCCAGTACCACTATTACCTACTAACCATCACAAGCTAACACATGTGACAATTTGTATAATTCTGCATCACCAAAGATGTAAGAACGGCCTGGCTGAGTTATCATTTTAATGTTAGTGTAAATGTAATTTTTAAATCCTCTGCTTATATGCAGTACTCAAAAATAGACTGAGAGCGCCACCATGTGCTGGACAATTACAAATAAATTGCATTGTTGACAAATAAGTGCTTGTGATGAGCACCGGCAAACACCAGCACAAACTAAGCACTCACCAGTGCAGAAACAGGTAGGTTCATCATGGGCTTACTCTAATTGGTAGAGCAATGTGGCTGGGAAGGGAGGCATCCATCGTAGAGCCTCATTAATGAATGACTGCATATGTGAGGAAGAGCCCTCTTAGCTAATATGTATATTACTATGTAAGACATTGGTGGTGTGCATGTGTGTGTATGACAAAAGCAGAGTTAGGCCGAGGTTGATGGGGTTATAAGGCTCAATTACCTCTAGGCTCCAGCAACACTCTTGCTGTGATTGGTTCCTTCAGCGATATGTGGCTGACGCTGCAGGTGTAGTCCCAGCCACCTTTAACCAAGTCTGACTCAAGCACCTCAACGGATGAGCTGATGCTCAGTGTGCCATCCTGGTTGTGCCTGTGGCTGGAGGAGTACGACTCCGCAATCTCCAGTGCATCTGTCAGACCGGCCTGTTGCACATTTCTGGTCCAATGCACTTCAACATCCAGCGGGAAATAACGTGTCATGTCACAGATGAGCACAGTTTTGGGGATTGGGTCATGAGGGTGAGGCAGGACAGACAGTGTGACCCTTGGAGGTTCTGTAGAAGAGAAAAGACAGTGCTGATCACACAAAGAACAGAAACTGTCCCATCAAAGGCATCAAAAGTCAATTGGACAACAATATGTGAGGGAAAGAACCTTGAGAGACACTTATGCCTATAACAAGGCCTGAACACAATACCAGACTCCAGATTCCTCTTGCAATTAAGCAGATCTTTAAATTATTTTACCATACTAGATTGCCAAGAGTAGCTACTTTATTCCTTCCACCTTTTTCTCAAGGAGAGATTGAATGGCACCTTTAATGTCAATCAAGTAATTTAACGCTAAAGAAAGAGGGGTTGAGTTGAAGGTATCCGGCCAATCATCCTTTCGGCCATGCATTGTTATATTGTGTAACCTATTTTATATTGAAAATTGTTGTCTTCTAACACCCGTACGAATCAATGCATTATTTATGTATTTAATACATCATCTATGAATAAAAACAAGGTTGCTGATAAATTTTCCAATATCTTAGTTCTCCTTCCCTATACATATATTAATATTATTCTATTCTCTTTAATTTATTTAATCTATGCAGATATCAATTGAAACGTTCAGATCAATACTTGTAAAAAATATAACTTACAACATTTATTTTACTTTTGAAATTCACGAAAGGAAACACAAAATCAGTCATACATCACTCCGATTTCATTGGTCATTCCAGTTGTTCTCATCTTTAAAAGGGATATCCCCCAAACAGTCCGGTAAAGGTGGCTGTGAAATTTGTCATGAAACTTTCAAATTAGCGTTTTTAACTAATTAAACAGTGGGGCCTATTCACAAAGGTAAATTTGGTCATAAAGGTATGTTTATGTCCAAATTTACCTTTTTTATGTCTGCCACGAATTTACAAAGGGATTCTAGGCAGGCGTGAAAAAAACAAAGGAGGGTTGAGATCTCGGTCCTGTGTGCAGAGATCTCTATGCTCATAAATTCCATGCAATGGGTGGGAAGAGAGCGTACCCAGGTGTAGTTTGACTTGGAAGTTTGAAAAGGCCATAAACAGCGCATGGCGGGGGCACAAGTTATAGTTAGTGCTGCTAACTACAACTGCTGAATTTTTGTGTTTTTTTTAGTTCAAAACATTAATGTCACTGAGAAATTCACCTAACTATAGCGTTACTTTAACCTTTTTTCAGTGAATTTGTACTTTTTTTATATAAACTAAATTTTATTTGATTTTTGAAGCATACAACACACGACATGTCCACAGGCACAACAATATGGTAAAATAATGGCATACTAAGTACATCTCCACATCCCACCCTTAACATATCTATCAATGCAGTCCATGGTACTAAGTACATCTCCACATCCCACCCTTAACATATCCATCACTGCAGTCCCTGGTACTCCAACCATTTTCTCCATATCTTTTCATGCTTTTTCGGGCATACCCTGGCTTCCTATACAGACTTCTCCTGTGTTGCACACCAATCCATTACCGGTTTCCATGGATCAAGCGGGGGAGGAGAATGCAGCTGCCACCCTTTAGCAATATCTCTCTTTGTCAATGCCACTCCAATCCCCACCAGAATCTTGTGTCCACCGGCATCACACACCCCCTTCAGGACAACCAACAGAATGGGCAGTGGTGAGTTGTCAATGGGCCTCCCCACCACCGTAGACCGGACATCAGTGATCTTGCCCCAGTATCTTGCAATGTAGGTTTTTTTTAAGTAAATTAATTATTTTTGGAGTGTATCTATGGTTGAATAACTGAATGATATATCCTGGGTAGAGACGTTATTTTGAAAGTGAATGACTTTTGTATTGTAATATAGCAGAAAAGGGTGCACAGTTTGCAAAATGTTTCTAAAGAATTATGTCTGAGTATAAAACAGAGTAATACAACAATATTTGTGTTATGATTGTCCATGTCGTCAGTTGTCGTAAGTCCTATATTAAGACATCTTCTCAGGGAGTTCAATAATATTCTAATACCACACTTTTCATAGCCTTCGTATCTGTTTCTACATTAAAGTCATAATTAAAATTCAGAAAGAGTGATCAGTTTTTTCATTAATGTAGATTATTAGTTTTCACTATGTAAATCTACTTTTAAGGTGTTTTATTATTCTCACGAGAGGCTTGTGAGCAGCTTGTGGGATACTCGAGAGTTATACATTTTGTTATATATTTTGTTTTAAAGTATTGTATATAGTTCTTTTTTATGTGTTCAGTTATTGTTTAATGGTAATCTATAATAAGGGAGTTATTTAGATATGTTTGTTATATTTATTTATTACAAACTAATAACTCTTGCGAGACACTTGTGGAAGTTGAACACACAATTCCTGTGTGGACTCTGAGGAGGCTGTACTTCCTATTCGAATCTCGCAAATCACTCGCAAGATCGTACATTTGGAATTAACTTAAACAGTGTTTTCTTGTAATACTGAGCAAAGTAAGACATTAGAGATGTTGATTAACTTAGAAAAATTGATTATGAATAGTTCCATTCAATATATAAAGCAATCCATTTTTTACAATATCGTGAGATTCTCGCGAGACTCTCGCAAGAGGTCCGGGAGAGGAAACATCCCAAGCAAGAGCTGTGGTTGGCACGTATGGCTGTCTTTATCTACAAAAGGTAGATTCCATCCTTTTGGTTTATTTGACTATTGGAGTTTGCTGTGGGTAGACCTTGTTGTCTTGCTCCGTTTGCCTTTTTGTTTTGGCATAGAAAAATATCTTCATCAGATTCTGATGAGAAGCCTAGTGCTGTTGAAGCACCTGAGCCACCTCAGCCTGCCAAAGAGTCTTAGGTATGACAATATTTTAACATGAGGTCAGATGGCAAAAAAGTCTCTGCAAAGTATGTCATCTGCAAACTTTGCAAGAAGGAGTTCAGCCGGGGGAGTAGAAACAAACAGCATAGTATGAGTACCACAGGAATGTGGAGGCACCTCAGTTCTATGCATCCATAAAGACCTGCTTGGGCAGAGTTAGCTTGTTTGTGCTGAGGAACTAGAATACTCTTCAGGGGCTTCCACCTCATTTCAACCTGGAGATACTGCGCCTGCCCAGGAACAGAGTGTTGAAGCAGATAACAACCCTGCTTATCTTAATAAAGCACTTTTTACTGTGTATGTAAGCAGATTATTTTTTCATCAGAGACAAGCAGGTCTGCAGAGGACAACCTTGTCCAAGATCACAAATGCCCCCATAGGCAGTAGTTTTTTGTTTTTTTAAACAGTTATTTTTTCCAGAATTGTCTCTTTTTTCTTTTTAATGAGATATTGTTGTTCCCTCCTCCCCCCAATTTGTATGTTTGAGTTCTACCCTATTCTAAAATTTAAAAAGACAACTTTTTTTTTTTAGTTAGAACACACACAAAAATGACATGTTAACAAAAGCAGCTCTTTTCAGAGCTACCCTATAGTTTCATTATCTATATTGTTTGTAGTACGTTTCCCTTTTTTTCCTTCTTATAAACTCTTGCGAGAGCCAGGAAAAGCATATCATAGTTGGTGGCCCTCGTGAGCCCCTCGCGAGGGTTTGTGAGAATCTCGTGAGAGCCTGGCGGGGCAGTGCTGCCTTCTTTATTCTCACTAGACTGTACCAAAATTTGAAAATCACCCACTAGAAAAGCTTGTATTGTTTGTAAAGTAACTGCACCATACAAACAGCAGTTGATCACAACCTAATCTACTTTTGTAACTGCCAAAAATCTACTAATTACATTTATAATTTTGCTACCCTCCCATATTTTCTCTCCTCATATAACTCTATCTTGCTCCCGGAACTTACACACTCGCATTGGATTTCAAAACTTGGACATCACTTGGAATGATCATAGAGGTATGAAGTGGCATCACTTGTTACCAATTGTTCAGAGCATTTTGGATTGTGAGCACCCAGACCTGATGATAGTGCACTGTGGTGGCAATGACCTAAGCACAATCACAGGAGCTGCACTTGAAATCCAAATGAAGGAGATCTTTTCACAATTGATGTGTCCATTTCCTCACACTATATCAATATCAACAAGAGAGTGAGGAATTTGGGAAGCTAGTCCACTTACCCTGGTAAATCAAAGTATCAACAAGGATCGGCCATCCAAGGAATGATCAATTTGTGTCCAAAGGAAACCATTCGGTTTTTTAAAAGAACCCTAGCCCACCAACCTAGTTGGTGGCATGCTTCATCATTGGGTTCCCACCCAAGGCGCGGAGTGCACCTTGGGTGTGCTACGACGCCTGAACTACAGCGGAGCGGGGTTTTTTGGTGGTGAGGTGAGTGTAGTGATTTAAAACCGTCTATAGGGTCCCCCTCAACAATGAGTAAATTTAATAATGGGGCCCTATAGCAGGGTTAAAAGTAAATTAAGGCGGATACCTTTGCGAGTTTGGGTTTAACTCATGTATCCAAAAAAAGGGTCTACATGTTTCAGCCAGTAGATTCCATTAGCTGGCTTTCGTCAGGACCAAAAATATTGTGAAAATAGACTGGGGTGAAGCCCTCAGTCTAAGGGTGAAAAAAGGTTTGCACACGCTAAGGTGCAAAACAATAAGCAAGAAAACACATTCGCTTTCTGTGGTTGTTTACTTAAGTCGCTAAATTTTATCGTGACATGGATCCCGGGGAGGGGTCAGTGCCTGTAGTCAGGATCCCTGGTATCAGGCCGCAATAGGTAACGATGGTGGGCAGCAGACCTTGATGACGGTTTGACTACAGGCACTGCCCCCTCCCCGGAATCCATGTTGCGATAAAATTTAGCGACTTAAGTAAACATCAGAAAGCAAATGTGTTTTCTTACTTATTGTTTTGCACCTTACCGTGTGCACACCTTTTTTCACCCTTAGACTGAGGACTTCACCCCAGTCTATTTTCACAATATTTTTGGTCCTGACAAAAGCCAGCTAATGGAATCTACTGGCTGAAACATGTAGACCCTTTTTTTGGATACACGAGTTAAACCCAAACTCGCAAGGTATCCGCCTTAATTTACTTTTAACCCTGCCATAGGGCCCCATTATTAAATGTACTCTTGTTGAGGGGGACCCTATAGACAGTTTTAAATCACTACACTCACCTCACCACCAAAAAAACCCGCTCCGCTGTAGTTCAGGGGTCGTAGCACACCCAAGGTGCACTCAGCGCCTTGGGTGGGAACCCAATGATGAAGCATGCCACCAACTAGGTTGGTGGGTGAGGGTTCTTTTAAAAAACCAAATGGTTTCCTTTGGACACAAATTGATCATTCCTTGGATGGCCAGTCCTTGTTGATACTTTTATTTCCTCACACTGCCTTTGTATATTCTAATATATGTCAAAGCAAAAATGGCAATGGTCAAAAAAGTTTGTCCTAAATACAAAGGCCACGGAAACATGTCAATAAAACAATTTCTGCATTTCTCTGTGACCGTGGCATGGGCTCCATATACCATAACAATATCTGTTTTGATATGCCAAGTGTCTATATGCGAGATCAAGTACCCTTCAGTGCAGAAGGGTACAGGATCTTCCCTAATAACATCAAGGAATGTATCCAGTTCTATGTGTAACTGAACACTACACACTATAAACACAAAAGCTCTTGTCAAAGCCACCCTATTGCTACATTATATGATTCTTTCATGTCATAACCCTTTTTTTTGGATGCCGGCAACAGCAGGACTCTCATGAGAGCAGGAGCACCCAAATGCCTGCCTCTGCCCGCATATTTCTCAGCCTCTTGCAGGAGGAGTCTTGCGAGCTCAAACACAGCATATATCTCATGGATAACAGTCCTGTAATCCTGGGTGTGGGCAGTAGAGTGTGCAAACACATAAGCCTCTCTGCTGAGACTGCTCTCTTCAGACAGATTTTCTCTACCGCTCCCTACCTTTTTACGATCCTGCGAGAGTCTCGCAAGATTGTAAATTTTTTCAGGGGCTAGATTTGACACTTTCTTTCATTACAGTACTTACACTTTATAGTTCCCACTACTAGGGTATGTGGAGAAAGTGGCCTCTAAGCTCAGAGTTTTCCAGGGTATAACAGGAGTGTATAATATAGTGAAAGGAGAGACTGGCCTCTCCGCTCACACCTCTCCTCAGGGTGACCAGTATGCACAGTAGTCTGTGGGAGGGACTGGCCTCTCTGCTGAGACCCCTCTCTTGGATGACGGGTGTGTGGGGAGGGATTGGCCTCTCAGTTGAGACCGGTCTGTAAGGTGACAAGTATGTATAGTAGGATGTGACGAGGGATTGGCGTCTCTTTTCAAACCTCTCTGTCAGATGACAAGTGTGCATAGTCAGGTGTGTGAAGGGACTGGCCTCTCTGCTGAGTTCCGACCCCTCTCTCAATTGATGGCTGTGCATAGTAGGGTGCGGGGAGGGACTAGCCTCTCCTTTAAGAACCCTCTCTCAGATGATAGGTGTACGAAGTAGGGTGCAGGGAGTGACTGGCCTCTCCTTTGTGACCCCTTTTTCAGATGCCGGGTCTGGTGGCTTAGCGGTCTAATGAGTCCACTGTAGGTGCCTGTGTTCGACCTCATGGTCACAGGTTCAAGTCCACTCAGCCTTTCATCCTTCTGAGGTCGATTAAATGAGTACCATTGAGTTGGGTAACAATAAACATCTGAAGGGTGTGCATAGTAGGGTGTATGGGGAGTAACTAGCCTCTACTTTGAGACATCTCTCTCAGATGATGGGTGTGCATAGTAGTGAGTGGGGAGGGACTGGCCTCTCCTTTGAGACCTCTCTCTCTCGTCTCAAATGACGGGTGTGCATAGTAGGGTGTGTGGATGGACTGGCCTTTCCTTTGAGACCTCTCGCTCTCAAATGACGGGTGTGTGTATTAGGGTGTGTGGATGGACTGGCCTCTCCTTTGAGTCCTCTATCTCAGATGACGGGTGCAAGTAGTAGGGTATGGGAAGGGATTTCCCTCTCCTTTCAGACCCTTCTCGCAGATGACGGGTGTGCGGAGGGACTGGGCTCTCCTTTTAGACCCACGTCTCAGATGATGGGTGTACATAGTATTGTGTGGGGAGGGACTAGCCTCTACACTGACACCTCTCTTTTGAATGATTGGTGTGCGTAGTAATGTGTGAGGAGGAACTGGCCTCTCCGCTGAGACCTCTCTATTGGATGATAGGTGTGCATAGTAGGGTCTGTAGAGGGACTGGTCTCTCTGCTGAGACCCCTCTCTTGGAGGATGGGTGTGCATAGTAAGGTGTGGGAAGAGCCTTAACTCTACTCACAACTCTTCCCAAGCTGATCGGCATAAATAGCAGACTCTGATAAACACCAGCTCCAATAAGACTCTTTTCTACAGTAACAAGTGTGCATACCAGAGTGTAATCAAAGATTACCTACTCCTGTCAATTTTGCATGATCCAGCGTGAGTCTCCCAAGATCGTAACATTTAAAAAAAAAAAAGAATTAACCTTCTACTCATTACAGTACTTATGTCTTACACACTTCCTCTCAATAACAAAGACCACAATATGCATTTCTACTACTAGAATGTATTGAGAACTCACCTACTCCTTTTTACTATTCGTAATCCCGCTACAGTCCCATGAGATCGTATTTTCTTTTTTTTTAAAACAATATACATTTATTTTCATCATAACACCGTTACAGACCTCCTCTCCAAATCTAGGGGAACAGGATGCCTTCCTGCTGCCCCCTTATACAGCTTTTCTACTTCATTTCCACAACACCTGCAATTTTTCACTGTAAACAGAAATGGCGGCCACAGACAATCAATCAGAGAATTCACTGTTGCGAGATTCGCAGGAGCCTTAACGCTCCCGCAAGAGTGTGAAAGCTCACAGGGAAAAACAGGCACCTCACGCAATCACAGGGCTCCATTTTTTAACTTGCACTCTCACGGGACACAAGCAAGATTCTAGCAAGCCCAACTGTCCCAAAATCTATATTTTTTTTAGTCTTAATATCTCAAAAACTACTGAACGGATTTACACAAAATCACAGAAAGCTCAAGGACTTAGATCTAGCTTCCTGTCGAATTTGGTGTAATTCAGTTCAGCAGTTTTTGCTGTAGCCAGTCTTAAAGAAGTCTATGAAAAATGCAAGGGGATTTTGCCTTTTGGGACCTCTCTTTTTTTCTGCCCCCGCTGGACCGATGGCCCCAAAACTTTCAAGGAAGGAGCTGAGGTGGATGAACATTTTTTGGGAAAGTTTTGTGACAACCGGGGCCAAAGTTATTAGCAAACCAGAAAACGCTCAGTCTATGGAAAAGCAGACCAAACTATAATTACCTAGTGACTGCCGCCACTAGTTAATATACACACATTTACAACTTTACAAGCCAGGCATACATATGGCCACACATTTACAGGGCTACGCAAAAAACAGGACAAGCCAGATATAGAAGTAAGACTAAGGGCTTTAGTCCTACTTTAATGTCTGACCTGCCCCTGTTTTTGCTTCTCAAAATCTGTTCACCCTAACCTTAAGCCAGTTTTGTGCACTTTAAAACCCACAGTTGTAAATCTGAAACGCAAACCTGACGAGAAGAAAATCTTCAGCAGAAACTGACTCACAACGTAGCCCAGGCTGACAGACCTACGAATAAACAACAGCAGCTCAAGAAGGCCGTCTTCTGAGTCGGACCTCAGTGCTCCATCCTGCTGAACCTCCTAAGTTGCACTCAGAGTCATTTAGAGACTTTGGACACCTCTAAGATAATCAGCAAAATGTTTTTTAAGGCACCACACCTGCATCCTGATTGTTGGGGTGGATCTACCTGCATCCAAATATTTACTCTTAACACTTCTTTGCAACTAAAACTTAGCTAGTTTCCTTTTTACTCATCATGGGATCCAATTAACCAGGTACATGAACTCTTTTTTTTTTTTTTTTAAGTTCAACATTAGGACCTCAATGTTTATTTCACAAATGACTACGAACTGGACACATTGCATTGTGTAAGCTCCATTTCATTGGCTTACCCCTTAATTTACCAAAATCTGCAATAAAGCTTTGGATTTGATCTCATTTCAAACTAGCAGCCCGGGGACCTTTGAGACGGCTTGCTATTCTCTGCTGAGCTTGAACAAGATAACTGGGTAGGAAGGGAGCTCTGGTAGCAATCAGAAAGAACTATCTAGCTCTGCTTTACTTCTCCAGCCAGGCCAAACCCACACTAACATGGACAGAACACCCACCCTCTCGCTCAGGAAAGGCATGTGGCTTCTCACCTTGGACAAACACATGAATGATCTGCTGAGCGTGGCCCGTAGGCGTGGTAATGAGGCAGATGTAAGTCCCCTCATCCTCCACCCCGACATCTGCAATGGTGAGGGAGGCGTCCCCCAAATCCAGTAGCAACTGTGGGTCCATCTGCATACGAGCTGGCCATTTTCTTGATTCATCGCCCGGGGAATGCTCAAGAATAGTGCGACCGCTGCCTTCGTGTTGGATCCTCCACTCCACAGCAGCCGCGTCCAGGCTAGGTGACAGCAGACCGCAGTCCAGCCTCACCGTATTCCCAATGCTGGTGATGAGAGAAGGGGTGCGGGTCAAGACGCTAAGGTCCACTGGAAAGGAGACAGGGATGGTCAGGAGTAAAAAAAAGAGATGTGTGAATGAAAAGTTTACCAAAGAGAGAACACACAGTCTAAGACCACAATTATGAGTGCCCTGGAATGGGGTCAATAGTTAATTACTCAATAAAATGAGATAATGGAGTGTTCCAAACTTACATGGATTAATACATACCAACTATTATGAGTTCAACCCAACAAAATGAGGACTAACTTGAATTTTGATGCTTTCCCCACCATAATCCACATGGACTGCTCATTGGCGTACCTCTCCCCAGCACATTGCATCAGGTTTGGACTGCAGGAACTTGTGAGGGGCTAATTTTGAATGTACCCTGTAAATTCTCTATGTAGAAAATAGGGCATGCTCCGGAAATTCCAATGTGTGGTAAATGGAGTTAGCGCACATATCTGAATTTTACAGGGCATTCGTAATCAGCCGTTAAGGGAGCATTGCTACTGAATTTCCATTCATTCCCAGAAATGAAAGCCGACACTAAGGGAAGGCTTTAATGTTGGAGCAGTGTGCATGAGAAGGGAAAAATCCACAACTAAATCAACATCTAGACTTAATTCCCATTTCACCAAGAGCTTATTTTAACACATGCATTTTAGAATGCATGTTTGTGTGCAGAGACTTTATCCCATTATGGAGAATTTAAACCCAATTGCACTTTTATTGAGCTATATGTGTAATCGACAGACAGTAATGCGTCTTTCTTAATTTAGGCCCTGCATTCTCTCAATGAGGAGGCCCGTGGGGCGTGGCTAACGAGCCGATGGCGACGGACGCGTGAGCTTGGAGCTCCGCGCCAGCCCAGCTCATTATCCTGCTTGAAACGCTGTTCCCTCGGATCCGGGGGTATATATCTGGCCCCACCGAGACCGGGAGCGCCTGGACCCGTTTTTAGGCTGGCATGCGTATCTGGGGAGCCGCGCTGACTGTGTGAAGCGGCTGTGGAGGCGCCGGCCCAACATCCCGAAGAGGGCGCCGATCACTGTCCCGGAGTGATCGACGCGGTGACTGCAGGGAGGACCTGGATACTCTCGGCACCTGCTGAACTGCCTTCGGAAGTGCTGGGAGGAGGGCCGCTAACTTGAGGCTCCCTGTACGGGGCGGCTGCGGGACGCGCTGCCCGGGGCGATCTTCCCGCCGTGAGGATTTCCGCGCTGTGGCTGAGCCAGCCGGTGCCTCCCAGGGTATTTGGAGGCTGGATTGGGGCGGCTGCCCGCACCGGCACCAGGGCCTTGCTGCTTGGAGGGGCATTGGAGGAGGCCCTCGCCTGAACTCACAGCCCACAAGCTCGCTGTGGCCCACTGGGCCGAACTGCATTGCGACCGCCGCCATCATGAGACTAGTACGGCGAACTGCCGGCGGGGCGTTGCTGGAGCGTCTGGCTCCATCATCGGTGAGTGGCGGAGGGGTCTCCCGCTGGCGAATACGAGCCGGAGGCGTGGTGCGGATGAGTCCCCTGGCCCGAGTGAGTACTAACACGCTTGCTGGGGGTGAGGGGCCTATACCCGAGACTGCCTGCTCCGGGGCCCTGCGCTCTGTTCTGTTCTTGAGGGTCCCCTCTGCGGAGATCCCCGCCCTGTGATACTACGGCCTGAAGCGAGGAGCGCCTGGGCTTTGCGTGCCGCTGTGAAGCCGCTGGGCCAGTTGGAAGAGATCTGCGTTGGGCATAGGGAAGCCCGGACCACAGTCCTCCCGGGGCGGATGCCCTGCACCCCTCGTCGAGAGGCCACTGGGGCACGCAACCTCGCGGGGCCCTGTAGCCTTCCCCTTGGCTCTAGGTGTGGCAGCAGATTGCGGAGGTTGGGGCCCGCAGTGCAACATTGGCAATAAGCAGGGGTGAGGAGAAAGCGTTGATCTCGCCCTGGTAGGCGACGCGATCACCCACATTTGTTTCCAGGACTGCGTGGGTGGTCACTACTGTCTCACAGCGCTTGACTGGTGGCACTGCACTCCTGGGGCCATGGGGAAACCGAAAGGCAAGCAGATGGGGGTCCCCGAGGACCCTGACGACTCGGCGTCGGACCGCAGGCAGCAGGAGTCCCCTGAACCACCGGCGGACACTCTAGTCCAGCAACAATTGGCCCAGATTTTGCAGGCGATAGCGGACACCTAAGACACCCTGCACCAGGACATTGCTAATGTGGCGGTGGGGCTGGGGCTCCTCCAGGCGGAACATACTAAGTTGGCTGACCGGGTGAAGCGGACGGAGGCCTCCCTGGAAGACATGGCGCCAGTGCAGCAATCCCTCGCTACTCAGATGGGGGATATCACCCACAAGGTCCAAATGCTGGAGAAGAGAGCCGAAGACGCTGAACGGCGCAATCGTAGAAATAATATACGAGTACTGGGACTACCGGAGGGCTGGAGTGGAAGGTGCTAACATGATTGAATACCAAGAGGGCTGGCTTCATGACACAGTGGCTCCTGATGGTCTGACTCAGTTTTACACCCTGGAAAGGGCCCACCGGGTGCCTGCCCGCCCTCCGGCGCCGGGGAGACCTCCTCGGCCGGTGGTCGCCCGTCTGCTGCACTAGAAGGACAGGGATTTCCTACTGCAGAGAGCACGCACCACAGGGCCCTATGCGGTAGACAACTGCAAGGTGTCAATTTTCCCTGATTATACGCTGGAAGTCCAGCGCCGCCGCACGTCTTTCCTGGCGGTCAAGAGAGCCTTGCGTGACGAAGGGCTGCAGTACTCCTTGATGTTCCCGGCCCGACTACGGATAGCTTTAGATGGCAAGACTCACTTTTGTGATGACCCTAAGGAGGCGTGGGACTGGATTGAATCCTACAAAACTGGCCGCGGACCGACTAAATGAATCTACCATGGGGGACCGGCGCCCGCGGGGGTCGCGGCGGGCAGGGCGTCGACGCACTGTCCTGCGGGCACCTAGTGCTTCCCAGACGGAGAAAGAGAGATCGACCGCCCTGCGGGCGGTCTTGGAGCTATTGCAGGATCGCCAGCCATCGTCTAGAGCGGACACTGGGTCGGAGAAGGGATCGGATGGCTCCACTTCTGATGAGTCTAATACTGACAGTGTTAAATTGCCGCATGTTACCCCAGGAACTGCGGATGGAATTATTTGACTTCTCTATTCCCTTGTTCTAATTTTGCCTTGCTCTTTCTCTTCCTTCCTTTCTGCTGCTTGCCCACTTATTTCACCAGCCGCTATTGTAATGATATCTCTTGCATTGATGGGCCGTTGAGAGGGTGGGGGGGGGAGGGGTCTCGGTCAGCTGTGGTTCGCCCTCGGATGCGGGGCATAATGTGCTGGTGGGGGCCTGGTGCTGCCCTATTAGTGGTACCGTAGTGAGATAACGCCAGCTCACTGCTGCGTCCCCACTTGATCCTCTGTAGCTACTAGAGGGTACTGTGTGCTTAGTTAGTTTGGATGGGGACTAGTGTTTTAGTGCCTGTTCTGGGGTGGGGGAGTTGGGGGTTCTCTTTTTCTTCGTATTGGGGTGTTCAGGGGCCTCGGCGTGTCACAGTTGGGAACCCACCTGGGTGTTGTACATTGTTTTATCATGGGATCACTACTTGAATTGAAATGTTTATCGTGGAATGTCAGGGGCATGCATACAATGGTGCGGCGGCACAAGGTACATGCTTACTTAGTGCGTAGAGGGGTGCAAATCGCTTTCCTCCAGGAGACGCATATTACAAGACATGAGGGTCTCGCCCTGCAGCGCAGATGGAGGGGGCAGATTTTTTACACGACGTATTCAGCGTTTGCGCAGGGAGTGTTGATCTGGGTTAGGGCGGGGGTGCCTTTCCAACCGGTGCAACAGCTAGCAGACCCGGAGGGGAGGTATGTGGTGGTTATGGGTCGTCTCAACGGTAGGGATGTTGTATTGAGTAGTATTTATGAGCCCAACACGGAACAAGTGGCCTTTTTTAATCACTTGTCCGGGAAACTGGCGTCCTATCTAACTGGCTCAGTGATTATGGGTGGGGATTTTAACACTATCCCTGATATTTCTGTGGATAGATCGCACCCGCCTCTCCCCGATGCACCTATCCATAAGGTCTCTAAGGCCAGAAGGGATTGGCAACTCCAGTGGGGATTGATCGACACCTGGCGAGCACACCATCCGGGGGAGCGCGACTACGCTTTCTTTTCAGCGCTACACGAGCTTCATGTTAGGCTAGATGCGATATTGTGTTCACCAGATATTCATGCGGTAGTCCAACATAGCGAATACCTTACTAGAACATTGTCGGATCATAATCCGCTACTCTTAAGGTTCTATTGGTCCCAGGCGCGCCCGCAATCCCAACTTGGCGCCTAAACCCAGAGCTCCTAGAAGATCAGGTGTTTCGGGAGGTGGTGGGAACTGGCATTAACCAATATTTTGTCGAGAATGCGGGCACGGCCTCTTCGGCTGCTGTGGAGTGGGATGCCTTAAGGTTGTGTTAAGGGGCCACTGCATTGCTAACATGGTGGGGGTGTGTAAGACACTATTGCAAGATATAGAGACTGCAGATCAGCGCTTGCATGCAGCGGAACAAGCTCGGCCTGAACAACCTAGTGAGCAGCGGGATTTTCTGGAGGCACGGGAGGCGGTCGCTGCGCAGGTTGAACGATTGCGCTGTTTCGATTATAAACGATATATAGCGCGCGCACACGCAGAATGGGATAAATCTGGTGCGTTGTTGGCTTGGTTAGCCAACCCCGCCCGACGTGGGACGGTCATTTTGGAACTGTGTAGTCTGACGGGAGAACTCTGCTATACCCAACAGGGGATAAACGATCAGTTTCTTACCTACTACACGGATCTTTATCGGAGTAAAGTGTCGCTGAACGATGATGTCCTTGGTGAGTTTCTAACTACGGCTGACCTTCCACATCTTGATAGGGCACAGGCAGACCTCCTAGGCCAGGCTATTACATTAGGAGAAGTCAGGGGAGCAATAACGCATATGGCGAGGAAAAAGACCCCTGGGGCCGATGGACTGCCGATTGAGTTTTACCTGACTTATATTGATCTCTTAGCTCCTAAGCTAGTGTCTCTCTATAATGCGGCGAAGTGTGCGGGTGAACTACCTATTACTACCCGTGAAGCCATTATTATCCCACTGCTGAAACCAGGAAATCACCTTCTGACAGGACCGCTTACCGCCCGCTATCCATGATCACCACCGATTATAAGATCCTGAGTCGGATATTAGCGACTCGATTGCTCCCGCACATGGTGCATTTGGTGCATGGGGATCAGGCGGGTTTCATCCCGACGCGGAATACAGCCACCAATGTGAGGCGCCTACTGCACATATTGGAAGCTGACTCCTACCCGACGGCATCCGCTGCCATTTTATCTGTCGACATAGAAAAAGCGTTCGACAGTCTAGAATTGCCCTACTTATTTCAGGTCATGCGCAGTTTTGGTTAAGGCGATGCTTTTGTGGCTTGGACGGCACTGTTATACAAACACTCCACTGCTCGGGTTAGGACGGGGGGTCTGATCTCAGATGCTGGTACTGTGAGTCGCGGGACGCGGCAGGAGTTTCCGCTCTCCCCTCTGTTGTTTGCACTGGCCATGGAGCCTCTAGCGCCCCAGGCCCGGACGGGGCAGTACTACCCGGGGCTTAATGTGCATGGCTGTATTCATTACATTGCGCTTTATGCCGATGACCTACTTATGTTCCTAGCAAATACGACGGACGCCCTTGTCGGAGCGAAGCGACTGCTCCAGGATCTTGAGGCTGTTGCGGGACTCAAGGTGAATTGGGCGAAGTCTTGTCTGTTCCCCACTGCCCCGTCGGATGGGGGCCATTTGTTTACTGACGGCGTGCGATGGGAGCATCGTTGTTTGACATACCTTGGGTCCCGCATTTATCATACACAGGCCGACCTACTGGAAGGCAATGTGGGTAAGGCCATCAGGAGCCCTAAATGTAACCTGGAATTTTGGGGGACCTTACCTCTCTCGGTGGCAGGCCGAGTGGCCCTTCTTAAAATGGTGGCTCTCCCCCGGTTACTGTATTATTTTCGAACCCTACACCAGTCTGGATACCTGCGTCGGTTTTTAAACAACTCCAATCAATGATCACGGGTTTTCTCTGGGTGGTTGGCAGGCGGCGTGTGGTGCTGAAAATTTTAATGAGGCCAAAGAGTGATGGAGGCCTGGCGGTGCCCGACTTTGAGACACGCTATTTGGCAGCCCAATTACAGTGGCTTACTCAGGCAGTGGCGTTGGAATTTCGGGGACTGACTGAGCGGGATGGAGGGCGGGATCCCAGTCAGGTGCTGTCTTGTATTATTTTACAACTGCCACTGCGGCTCCGGACGCTTACTAACGAGTTGCGAACGTTTCGGCTCTGTTGGAACAGGAGTCAGCGAAGAGCGCAGATTGCGCGTCCCTATGCTCCAGAGAACCCAATAACTATGTGTATTGCTCTCCCGCATGGGGGCAACTGGGCGGCGTTGACTGACTGGGGGGAGAAGAGTCTGCACATGTTGGGGGATTTATATGAGGATGGTACCCTCCTACCCTTCGATGCATTGCAGGACAGATATGACCTCCCTCGGGGGGACTTTCTGCTTCACATGGCGCTGGTCTCTGCCACTGGAGGGAGGGGTTGTCAGAGCCACGGACCTCCATGGCTTGTCAGTACGTTGTAATGGCGGCAGGGACCTTTAAAGCAGTTACTTGCCTATATAGGCGTATGACGAGCGAAGTGCTGACTCCGTTGCGGACGCTGCAGCAGAAATGGGAGGAGGATTTAGGCCAAGAAATTCCCGAGAAGGTGTGGGCAGAATTGGTTGAGCGAGCGTGGAAAAGCACTAGAAATGCCCGTTTCCAGCTAGTGCACTTTTTCATACTGCATAGGGCGTACCTCACTCCGGCCAAAATTAACACGTAACTTCAACACAAACACAGCGCTGTGCCCACGATGCAACACAGAGGGTGCGGACTTCCGCCATATGATGTGGGATTGTCCCCAACTTGGGACGTATTGGGAGGAGGTGGTTTCACTATTGTGTGACATAACGGAGAGGGAGATAGAACCTGATATAGGCCCTTGCTTGCTACACTGGTTTCCCCACACATCCAAGACCAAGATCACTAGTAATTTTTTGGATCTGGGTCTTCTCCTGGCCAAAAGGGACATCACAGCGCATTGGAAGTCTAGGCGGGGCCCCAGCGTCCAGAGGTGGAGGACTGACCTCCTTAAATGGGCAGAATGTGAGGGCATGGTCAGATTGCAATTAGCTAGCCGAGCGAAAAGCGACAAAGCGTTGGAGACCGCGAGGGCCTGGGAAGCACAGGTGATCTTACTGAAAGCCCCGGACGCGGAGTTCGATGTTGACTCTATGGCTAGCGACCCGGCTGTTTCACCCTGACCAATGTATACCCTATAACTGGCTGTCCGTACCTATCATTTCCCTACTCATCTCTGCCCCGGTCGCTGCAATGTTCCTTGATATTCATCCCATGTTACCTGTTTGCACGCTTCTGTGCCCTATTCAGATGCTTTTATAACCATTGCTTTGTGTAACACGCCGGATAAGAGGGTGGGGGGCTTAGGTTCGTTTTTCATGTTCTGTGGCTACAGAATTGCTCTTATGTCTCCCAATGATCATTGTTGGTGCTGCAAGGATGCGTCCTCATTTGGCTGTTTGGCACCTGGTGCTATTAGCTTGAAGATTGATGCACGAACCTGTAATCTGTGAATATGTACCTTGCATTTGGTCACGATGAGAGACTGTCATTGTCTAATGAGCTTCTGTTGGCCTTTGTATCCTATGTACGTCTGGCTGTATTTGTTTGAATTTAATAAAATATATTTTAAAAAAATAAAAAAATGAGGAGGCCCGCCTATTGCCATGCCCCCATGGTAGAGTAGCGTGCATATATGAGAGTTAAAACTCAAGACTAAACGAACATAGAGACTGTATTTCCCTGTTATCCAGGAGTAGGCGGTCCCTATTCACTAGGGGTATTGGCTAGGGCTATGTGTCTCCGCCATTCTAGCCCTTGGTGTAGCATTGTGCTGGATTCTTGTATCATCTATGATTACCTAGTACTGGTATTGTCCCCTTGTCACTCAGTGGCACCTTCAGTCGGGAATGAAGTTTGGTTTGTCCATCACTTTGGTCATGATTTGTCACGGTCTTCGTCACTATGGTGATGCTAATATTTCCATTTGGGATCTGAATGTAAAAAATGAACCAGGAGGACGAAGGATTTGGCTCCTTCTCTTCAAACACTCCCTCTTCCAGTTCAAGTCCCACCTCTTCCTTTTGGATTTCAGATTTTTCCTCCATAAGCCCCGCCTCTTTGAGCTGAGGCCTTGCCTCTTCCTCTTCAAGTCCAGCCCCTTCCTGTAAAGGCCCTGTCTCTTCTTGTTGGCGATCCACGTTGCTCCGCTCAAATTTCGACACATCCTGGTCCGCCTCCACCGTTTCAATCCCTGCATCTTTCTGCTCAGGTTTCATCTTGTTACGTTTACTGCGACCGAAGTAACGGCTGATTTCACATGTCACTTCCTGTCCATTGCAGTCAGCATGCAGGACAGTTTCTGCTTCTGCCACCCCCATTGATGCTCCTGAAAAAAGGGGAACAAATGGCCAATGAGGTGAAAAAGGAACATTCTAAATGCAAGTTATACAATCTGACCTCCAGCCTGCTCTGCAAACTTTACCTCAGCCTCAGAATGGTAATTTTCAGGAACTGGCAAAACAAAGAAATCTTTGACTAAAACAACCTTAGTTCCTAGAACTTTTTTAATCAACTGGAGCTTGTGCATTTTATCAAGGTAGAAGTGTCACTGATTAGGGAAGCCTGGCAAGTCGAGCATGACACCATTTTGGACTGTATTTGGTAATGAAGCAAATCGTGCATCTATGACAGCTATGACTAAAAAGGTCTCCAACGCATGCCCTGCAGAGACCAGTAGATACTGTATACAACAAAACCGTGGTCCTGATTTGCATACAACTTACGCAATACATGGCAGCAAGTAAAGTTGCTGCGTTGCGTGAACGGGAGAGAACAGAGCAGCACCATATCTACTTAGATGTAGTGTTGTTCTGCTCTCTCTCGGTGCTGGCACTCTGTTAGCAGCCATGTGCCAACACAGACACTCATGCGCCATAGTAAAATGGTGTCTGTGTTGTGAAAAGTATAGATTATGCTCTAAGGCATTTCCCACTTTGTAAGCATCCTGTATAATGCAGCACACAGGCAAAGTGGGGAATAAACGCAGAAATGTGAAAACATTCCTCCTCATTACGCCTGCCTCAACAAGGCAAAGGATGTTGTGCAAATGCCTTTCTACAATTCTTTGTAAATAGAGATTTGTGTCAAAATTCAAGGGTGGTTACAGGGAATGCCCGTGTACTGCCCATGGAACGCCCCCTTGATGCAAAGTAATGGAAGGAAGCTTTGCTGTACTTTGGGTTATAATCCAACGCAAATCGCTATTTACTTTGGATTGTGAATCCCAACACAACACTATGCGTCTGGTTTGCATTAAAAAAGTAACACACACCCAATACAAAGTCTTTCTGAATCTGGGCCCGTGTGTGTAGCAAAGTGCATGGCGTGACCACGCTAAAAGAGCAGCTGAATGAAAAGCCTGCTCAGAGTCAGGATTTCACCCAGCCTACGCCCTGCTCACGTGGTATTTCATCACTGACACGTGGGGTCACCAAATAGCCAATAGCATGAAGTGGGGGGAAAATACTCCTCTGGGTGGGGCCAAAGCCCACTCTATGTACATTTTAAAGAATTGGTAACAAATATATTGGGCATATTGCTGCGCTGCCAAGTCAGACCTAAATATGGTATGATTTCTACTTTGTTCGTTTCCATGAGATTGCTATTAGTAAATCTAGCTTTCAACTAATGCCTTGGAGCAGATCTGTGCCAAACACCTTTAGGATAAGCCCCCAAGCTGTGTCATCTATTACAGGAGCGGCCTTCATCTTGGGTGATGGGAAACATCTCGCCATTTGTGTTTAAGTGGCCTGAAGCCAAGCATCTCAAAGTAACTTTTCCCTTTCTACTAGCAATGGTCTCCTCTTGCAGCACATTTAACTAACCTCTGCCTTCAAAGATGATGGCAGCCTCTGCTGTATCCTGGGGGTTGTAGTCGGTGTAGTCATTCAAGTATTCTCCATCTGTTACCCTGACATCGCGCAGGACTAGCGTGGCTGCGTCGTGGCTGAATCCAGAGGCAAATCCTCCCATATGTCCAGCCTTCTCCTCCAGGAACAAGCAGTCCAGGACCAGATCCACTTCTCTGTGTCCCTCAGTGCTGAGTTCCGAGGGTGGCCCCCCACAGACACCTAGAGAAACAATTCTTGATTAAGATGTGCCAGGTGTGCCTACTTAGCAAAACTACACCTGCGCTCCTACTCACATGAAAGAGGGCAGCATAGACTCAGCTATCATAGCAAACTGTTTCTACTCAAGAAACAATAGGCCAGTGATTTAACTTATTTGAAACAAAAAATCAAAACACTGATTCTACTCACATGAAAAATACAACTGTGCTCCTGACAAACAATATATCCAAATACTGATTTTACTTACATGAAAAATAAAACAGTGTTTCTAGTGATAGTGACAGACCCAGGACCTGCTGACCTTCAGGAGACTCCTCAAGACCTGGCTGTTTGATCAGTAGCTGCTTCCCACCCCCCCACACCAGCGCCTTGAGACCCTCACGGGTGAGTAGCACGCTTTACAAATGTTTGATTGATTGAGTGAGTGATATGGGACAATACACCAGAACACTACTTCTGCTCATATGAAAAATACACCAGTCATTCTACTGACAAAAAACAATACACTGATTCTACTCACATGAAAAGAATAAACTCGTGTTCCTACTGATATGAAACAATATATCAAAACACTGATTTTACTTACATGAAAAATAAATAAGTGGTTCTAGTAATATGGGTCCATAGGCCAAAACATTGATTCTGCTCATATGAAAAATAAAGCAGTGGTTCTACTCACATGAAAAAATACACAGAATTATAAGGAGGTTAGGGAGTGCTAAAGGGTTGTCATTTAAATGTATATAAAGCTGCTGTTTGTGCACAGTAGGGGAGAGCTTTAACACGCCCATTCTGTAGCAGTGATGCTCTCATTGCACCTGATCTGGATACTCTGTGGACCTTTAAGATTGTTGGTCTTCATTCGAGAAGCTGTGTCTACTGTGCTTCACATTATCGCAAGATGTTATGTTAAAAATATTTGTAGAGCGCACTTACACCAAGCGGTTTCATGGCGCTGAGAGCGGGAGGGCGACAGTGGTATGATGACAGAAGCTTTACTCATATGCCTGAGAGAACAGAAGGGTCTTAAGAAGTGTTCTGAATTGGGCGTAAGAGGTTACTCACCTCAGTCCAGTGGGAAGAGAGTTCCAGAATTGAAGGGCCAGGAAAGAGAATCTGAGGCCACCGTGTTTTTTGCGACTTACAGTCCAGAGAGACATTTGGAGTGATCCTACATGGGAAATCTAGACGAACTCTCGCGAGAGAACAGGTTTGATATTCTCTCGGGTGTAAATTCCTCCCTCCCCCATCTCCTTAGTCAAATATTTTACATCAACATTTAGAGGGTTTCTGAGGGTTGCAGCTATTTGGTCCTATTACAGCGCATCCCATCTTCTAGTTGTCAACTACTGGCTGCTGCTCCACACGGGTCCTCCCCTTACTTTAAGAGTTGAACTCTGGGGTTTGGGGTAGCGCTCCCCTTTGGCTGCATGGCAGTATATGTCTGGCACCCACCGATCCTAACTTTATTCAGACTAGGGCAGGAGACTCTCAGGGCGAATAACTGGCAGGGGGGGGCTCACCATGGAAACCCCACTGTTTTGGGCCCACTTCAGACCCCGATCCCAAAGCTGGACAGTGTCAGGTTTTGGGATACTGAATTTAAAAACTGGGGACATCCTGGAGGACGCAGCCTTGGAATCCTTCTCACAATTACAAACTGAGTTTGGCCTCTAGAAGTTACACTACTTTAGGTACCTACAGTCTCTGCAGGTCATTGCGCCAAGTCTTTGAAAATCTGCCAGATTTCTCCTCACTCCAGGTCGAACCTACCAATGGGACTCCGGACAAGTGAGAAGTCATGCAGACCTATAGGAGAAGGGTCATTCATTACCTGGACTGCTTTGAGCAACTGAGAAGAGTCAGCAAAACAGATACTGATTCATTACAGGTGAAGGAATGACAAAATATCTGCATAGCTTTAAGGCAAACGGGGATATTGTTCCATTTCAGACTGATTCAATTCCACTATCTACATCATATTTCCTATACTAGACAAATGCTCTGACATATGGGGCATGACTTGTCCCCATTCTGTATCAGTTGCCAAGTGACTGAGGGTGACTTCTTACATATGGCCTGGAGCTGCTCAGATATTCAAGAGATCTGGTTGGAAGTTGCCGACACATTGTCGGGTGTTTTAGGATGGCAATTTACCCTCACACCTCAACCTGCCTTACTCAGTATTCTAGACGTCCTGAATACGGATAGGCATAGCAGCACCCTAACAAACTTGGGTTTGGTAATAGTAGGGCGACCACCCCGTTTCATCATGGACACTGCTTCCAGTTCTGAACCTTTCTCCTAGAAATCCCCGATGTAAGGTGCATCAGTCAAATTATTTCAGTTGAAGCAAACCAACACTACAACACCCAGAATGCATTAGACTGACACACAAAAGTCAAGGACTGCTAACTGTGTCCATGACAAGGAGTGAGATGGTTCCTTTAGATAATAGTCAGGAGGGACATAGAGCAGAACTAGAGCACTTCTGTGACGCCTCATAGGCAGATCTATGCAAAGCATAAGTGTATGACTCCTGAAGCCCTAATATATGAAGCTAGAGGATGCCTGCATAAGCATGGAAAGATCTAGAACTCATAGAAATTGTAGTTTGGACTGCATAGATAGTAATGGACATTGGGCCATATGTATGAAGCCAAATTGCGATCGCAAACGCTGAAATTCACAGAATTTCAGCGTTTGCGATCGCAATTTAGGCAGTGTGCAACGTAGCACACAAAAACCCACTCGCAAAATAAGGAATCGCAAAATTTGCGATTCCCTATTTTGCGAATGCATTTAAGGAATCCCAAATTGCGATTCCTTAAATGCAATGTAGGAAGCACCCAAGTTGTGCGATTTTGGCTTAGGAATCGCAAATTACCACCAACTTCAGGTTGGTGGTAATTTATGATTTCTTTGAAAAATGCACTTTTTGCATTTTTCAAAGGGCCATGTGGCGCACATACATGCCCTTAGGGCATGTATGTGCGCCACATGTGCACACATGCCTATTTCAGGGGTGCAACAGGTTGTCCTATTGACACCCTTGCAACCTTGAAATTGCATTCTCAATTTGCGATTCTCTAATTGGGAATCGCAAATTGAGAATGTCTTCCCATTCATTCCTATGGGCCTTCTAGCCCATAGGAATGAATGGGAAGGTATTCCTTATTTGCGAATCTCAATTTGCGATTCGCAAATAAGGAATATGCAGGATTCGCAAAATATTTAGCAAATCCTACATACATTGCATTTTGCGATTCTCTAATTGCAATTCCCTAAAAATCGCAATTTGAGAATCGCAAAACGCGTTTTTGTTACATATGGCCCATTGTTCGGTCCTTAGTAGGGAATACTTTTATTGCTACCATATATATATGTAGCTCCTATACTGATAGGCCTGCTGAGGGTTGGCCCAGAAATAATAAACTTTATACCATTATACTGTATAGATTGTTATGGAATGTACATCTTGACACGTTGTTGTCACAGTAGAAATTGCTGAAAATGCCAATAAAATTATTTATTTAAAAAAATCTTAAATTGTTTAACGTGGTTGTTTTGGATAGGGACCATGTGGAATGGTGGTCCTGGCTGCAGAACAAAAAACAAACAAGCTCATGAGAGTGAAAAGTGGGGGGGGGGGGGTCCTGTAAGAGTTGGGGATGCAATATGCCCAAGGTGTTAGGAAGGCCATTAGGTACGGGGTGGTTTAACAGAGCCACCCAGTGGTTGTTCCTCTGTCGCGCCTCGTAGACTCCATATAATAATCTTGGGTGATTTAACAGTGCCATGTAGGGGTCGCTCCTGAGTATACTCCACATAATAATCTTGGATGATTTGGAAGTGCCATGTAGGGGTCGCTCCTGAGTATACTCCACATAAAAATCTTGGGTGATTTAACAGTGCCATGTAGGGATCGCCCTGAGTAGATTCCACATTATAATCTTGGGTGATTTGGGAGTGCCATGTAGGGATCGCTCCTGAGTAGATTCCACATAATAATCTTGGGTGATTTGGCACTGCCATGTAGGGATCGCTCCCGAGTAGATTCCACATAATCTTGGGTGATTTAGCAGTGCCATGTAGGGATCGCTCCTGAGTAGATTACACATAATAATCCTGGGTGATTTGACCGGTGCCATCAAAGGCTTGCTTATCTGTGACTGTGGGGTATCAGGGGCTTTAAGGTGTTGCATCTCTTGTCGTCCCACTGTCGCTCCTGGGTAGACACCACACAATACTCTTGGGTGTCTTAACTGAGGCTACAAGGGGTCGTCACTCTTTTGTTGTCCACCACTCCAAGGTATACCCCACATAATACTCTTTGAATAACATTACAGTGAAATTAGGGTTGGCACCTGGGTATATTCCACATAATATTTTTGGATGGTTTAACATTGCCATCAAGGGTTTGCTTCTGGGTAGATTCCACATAATATTCTTGGGCGATTCAAGGGGTCGTTTCTCTATTGTCCCTGTCACTCCGGTTTCATTAATGGGTCACGCCTGGGCATATTCCACATAATAATCTTGGGTGGTTTAAGAATGCCATCTAGAAGTCACTCCAGGGTAGATTCCTCATATTAATTTTGGGTGGTTTAAAAGTGCCATCAAGGGCTTGCTTCTCTGTTGCTCTGGGTTTAGAAGTGCCACCAAGAGGTAACTCCTCAGTCGTTCCTGGGTTGACGCCACATAATGCTCTTGAGTGGTTTAAGAGCACCTTCACGGTGTTGCTCCTCTGTTGTCCCTGCCAGTCTGGGGAAGACCCCCACATAATACCCCTGGATGGTTTTACAGTACCTTCAAGGAGTCGAAACTCTGTTGTCTCTCTTTCGCTCCTGGGCAGACTCCATATAATGTTCTCGTGTATTTTATTAGTGCCACCAATAGATTGCTCCTATAATGTCAGCCAGACACCATCCGTCCACCTTCAATGCTGAAGAGAGCAGGCACCAATGCCGAAGAGATCTGCCACACAGTGTGGCGTCTCGGTGGATTTTAGTACAGTCTGACCCTGCACACGCCACTTCCCCTCCATCACCAATTTCAAGCCACACACTCCGAAATATTACAACAAACTCTTTGAAAACAATACAGCTTATTTAAGAGTTGACTGTAATACCGACCTTCAAGCAGATATGTCCTCTCAACACACCAGTTCTACTAGTAGGTCTCCTAACATCTGTATCTAGTATAGGCAGAGCCAGTGGAATTATGCGATAGTGCAGCCGCTGTGTTTTTTACGCATAACTGTGGATTTGCCGCATTTACCACATAATCTATCATCTGCAGTGTAATCTGCAGATTTTAGCAAAAAATAATTTGGTTCTAGCTCAAGCGGTTCAAAAGTTACTAAAAACGTCGTGCGAGTGCTGCTGCACAGTGGAAGGCCCTTCGCTAAGGTTGACTGGTCACCTTTCTGTAGCTCACTGCCATATTTGGGTGTTAAACTGGTACTAATGAGGTGCAACCTATGTCCAGACAGTAACAAGTGTAACAAGCATTTGCAAAGCTAATAGCTCTCGCCTATGCAAGAGCTTTTAGTTTTGCCAATGTGTTTTAGCCACATTCTACACCAGCGTGGCTGCTGTTCAGCATGGCTAAGAGTTAGTGGGGTAAAGGAGAGTGAAGTACAGTGGAGTGTCGTAAAGGGGAGTAGAATGGAGTGTTATAGAGAGGCGTAGAGAGTCATGGAGTGGCATAAAGTGGCGTGGAGTGTTGTAGAGTTGAGTGGCATGGCATAGAGTGGAGTGGTGTAGAGTGTTGCTGAGCGTCGTGGAGGGAGCAGATTGTCAGAGTGGAAGGGCGTAGAGTGGAATATAGTTGAGTGACGTAGAGTGTCAGAGTGGAGTACAGTGTTGTAGAATGGAGTGGCAGAGTGTCATGGGGTGGTGTAGAGTGGAGTAGAGAGTGTTGTGTAGAGTGGAGTAGAGTGTTGCAGAGTAGAGTGACAGAGCAGAATAGGTTGTTGTAGAGTGGAGTGGCATAGTGTAGGAGAGTGGGAAGGCATAGAGTGGAGTAGAGTGTAGCAGAGTGGAGTAGTGTGTCACAGAATAGAGTGGAGTTGAGTAGAGGTTAATGGACTAGAGCGCCATAGAGTGGAGTATTGTTGAGTGAAGTAGAGTGAAGTATTGTAGAGTACAGTGAAGTGACAAAGTACAGTGGTGCAGAGTGGCGCAAATTATAGCGGCAGAGAGTGCACTGTTGTAGAGTAGAGTGTAGTAGAGTGCAATGGTGTAGAGTGCAGTGGCGTAGAGTGGTGTAGAGTGCAGTGGCGTAGAGTGGTGCAGACTAAAGTGACAGAGCACAATGGTGTAGAGTGGAGTGGCGTAGAGTGCAGTGGCATAGAGTAGTGTTGCAGACTAGAGTATAGTTGCGCGCTGTGTAGATTGGTGTGGAGTGTTTTGGTTTTGAGTAAAGTGGTGTAGAGCCCATTGGCGTATAGTGCAGTGGCATGGAGTAGAGTGGCATAGAGTGCAATGGGGTGGAGTGGAGTGGTGCAGTGTAGACTGCAGTAGAGTGGTGTGCTGTAGAGTGGAATGGTGCAGAGTGGAAAAGAGTGTCGTAGAGTAGATTGTTTCAGAGCAGAGTGAAGTGGTGTAGAGTGTAGTGGCATAGGGTAAAGTGTTGTATAGTACAATGATGCTTAGAGTGGATTGGGGTAGAGTGCTGTGGCGAAGAGTGCACCGGTGCATAGTATAGTAGTGTGGGGTAGAGTGCATTCTCATAGAGTAGAGTGGTGTAGTGTTGAGTGAAGTGTTGTTGAGTGGAATGGTGCAGAGTGCACAGTAGAGTGCAGTATTGTGGTGCAGAGTAGAGTGGAGCAGGGTAAAGTGGGGTATGCATGGTGTGGTAACGCACTACCAATACAAACAACACATCTTCAATTGAAATGACCATTACATTTCACAGACATACAGTTTTACTAATAAAAGTAAACAGCGCACAAACTATATGTGGAAAAGTCATCACCTAGTGTTTTAATTTGTCTTGGTTGTATTAAAATATTTGTTTCCACCACACTTCAGAATTACCAAAAAATGTGCTTCATTTCTGCTTTCTATATTCTGAAATATCTGCACAGTTCATTTACATTTTGTGCTAGCCAAAAATACATCGTACAGCACACCCCGAGTAGCCAGCTAGAAAAAATATAACATCCTTCAGCCTTTCTGTCTCACATGGGTACCCAGCAGGATTGTCACATAAATCCTCTCACATTGAAGTCAGAGAAAGAAAAGAGATCACCAAGCTCCCTGGAAGACAGAGCCTGACATTTTACCTCTGTCTTTGAATGCACAGCAAATGTGACAAGATAAGAACAAGATTTAAAGTCCTGTTTACAGGAATTCATTACCAATGGAAGAATACAGTAAATGGAATTTGGGTAAGGGAAAGGATGAACTCAAGCTGGACAGCCTAAAACAAATAAAGCCAGCAAAAAGAAGGCAAGCAAATGTGGGTTACAAACCACAAAGCAAATGGTAAGCAATTGGCGGAATGTATTCCCAGGAAAGCTTTACAAATGTCCCCAAGATGTGGTTAGCAAACCAGACAGGTGCACTGTCTGGTAGGCTTCAACCTAAAAATGAGAAAAAATACAGTAATACTGCCACAAAATGTGGCGCATTATGCCATATAATTTGGATTTCTTGCCACATAAGTTACTCAACCCTGCCACATAATTTGGCCTTCCTCTGCCGCATAATTCCAGTGGCCCTGGGTATAGGAAGTGGACTGAAATTCTTTCGATAATCACTATAAACCCTCCATGGGACCTGCAGAGGAAGTTTTCACAGCCATGTACTGTAATCTGAGCGTGCGCTCTCTCACTTACCTGTACTCCATCACTCTTCTGAGCACTGCCACTAGAGGGATTTTACATGCTAAGTATACCTGACGAGGCAACGATTGACAAGGAAGTGGTACTCGTAATACAGAGCCCGGCTGCAGGTGTCACGTGACAGACGGCCAATTGGCAGCTCAGGGGGCGAAACAATGCCCTTTACGTGCTGGCCTGGCACATTAAGGGGACACTTGCTGAACGCGCTACCCTGCCAGAGCCACAGTCTTTTTGGACATGGTGGTCCACTCACTCATCATGAAACAGGAAGCTCACCACCAGTTCCACAAAAAACACCGTCATTGAATCTTTCCTTTTGAACGGTTGGACATTTCGGTTGGCGTTCTGTACTCAGTCACTCTCGTCTCACCGCCCGTTGTCAATCATGCGCATCACTGTGCCTGGCTGTCAAGTTTATTTATTTATTTATGCGTTTTTATATAGTGCGGACTTTACCCGAGGGTGTCAGAGCGCTTCACAATAGGAACAGTAACATTACATGAGGAGAAGGATACCAGTGAGCATAATACAAAAGCAAGCGTTACATTGCATGAGGAAAAGTGACAATCGTGCAAATAACAAACAAACCAGATACAAAAAGAGGTATTCGTTCCAAGAGGAAAAAGTGACAGGTGTGCATGATACATGGGGTACAAAATACAAATAGAGGTATAATACTGCAGAAGTGGCAGTCATTCATAACACACTGGGAAGGCACTTCTATAGGCTTGGAGTACAGAATTTCCTATAGTGGAAGAACTTCCTTGAGGTAGTAGAGAGGGCGTGAATTCAACAGGGGGTACATGGGGTACAAAATACATGATACATGGGGTACAAAATACAAATAGAGGTATATTACTGCAGTAAGTGGCAATCACTCATAACACACTGGGAAGGCACTTCTATAGGCTTGGAGTACAGACTTTCCTATAGTGGAAGAACTTCCTTGAGGTAGTAGAGAGGGCGTGAATTAACAGGGGACATGAAATGAAGGAACACGCACATAAAATCCAACACAACACGCAAAGGTGAGGAATGAACAGGAAAAAGTACAAATTTACACTGACGAGCGAACTTCCTAGAGGGGCCTGAGAACGAAAGTATTAGTTCTGGAAGTGTCTTTGGAAGAGAAGAGAGTTGAGGTCAGCTTTGAAGATCCTGGTCGAGGAGGTGGCACGGAGCAGTGGGGGAAGCGAGTTCCAGATTCTCACTGCATTGCCCGAGAAGGATTGAGCCATCGATCTTTCCCTTTTGAAGACGGGGGGCTCAAGCAGAAACTTTTCCGCATTGCGAGAAGGGCGAGAGCCACCGGACAATTTCAATTTGTTCGCCAGGTAACGAGGGGAGGACGTGTGTAAGGCTTTGTGTGTGATGCAGGCAGTTTTGTAAATAGATCTTGCCTCGATCGGAAGCCATCGAAGAGAGGACAGGATAGGAGTGACGTGGTCGCTTCGTTTAGACCCTGAAATGAAGCGAGCTGCTGAATGGAGGATGGGTTTGAGAGGGGAGAGGTGGGATTTGGGTAGGCCCGTCAGAAGAGAATTGCAATAATCCAGTCTTGAGAGAACCAGAGATTGTACCAAGGTTTTTAAGTCTTTCTCCGGGAAGAACCGACGGATCCCCCAAAGAAGGCGCAGCTGGTACCGTGCGTTCTTAGCAATAGAGTTGATGTGGGAGATTAGGTTGAGTCTTTTGTCAAGAATGACACCTAGGGATTTAGCGCTGTCGACAATGATGGGTTTGTTGTTGAGAAGGTTCAGCTGATCCATCCAAGATTGAACAGGAGGAGGTGAGAGAGAGGTAGAGAGGAGGAGGAATTCAGTTTTGGCGGGATTCAGAATGAGTTGGTGAGCTGACATCCAGTTGTGAATAGAGTTGAGAGTAGAGTTGAGTAGGGAGAGATTGTGTGCGGAAGACACCTTAAGGTAGATTTGCGTGTCGTCCGCATACAGATGGTAAAGGATCCCAGAATTGCTTAGGAGGTTCCCTAAAGGTTCCAGGTAGAGATTAAACAAGGTGGGTGCCAGGATAGAACCTTGAGGGACGCCTTGACCTACGGCCACAGGAGATGAAAGACTGTTCCCTATCTTGATCATTTGGGATCTGTCCGAGAGGAAAGAGGCAAACCATTTGAGCACTGTGCCGTCCAGTCCCATTCTCTGATGAAGAGTGTTGAGGAGGGTGCTATGATTAACCGTGTCAAAGGCTGCAGAGAGGTCTAGAAGAATCAGAAGACATGATTCTCCAGAGTCGAGTATATGCAGCAAGTGCCGCCATTCCGCGTGCGCATCTTCAGTCAGCCATGGCGTTGTAGCCAACCGAACTGCATTATGGAACAGGTGGTTTTGTCTTTAAATTATATGTGCGGAGTTTATAACTTCACCACGCTAATTAATGTTGGAAAATGTTCAGGGAGGGAGTCACTTCGCAGCTTCCGCTTCCCACTCCCGGAACCCCGCCTCTTCATCTAAGTGGTTATATCTGAATGATGCAAGGTGAGCCGCTGGGGTTTAATGGCCTGGTTTGCAAATGCTGCAATAAAAGTCTCTTCTTTACATCGAGAAATTCAGTGGATCTCCGACTCACCCTCGAGGATCTCAAGAATTTATGGAAGCCCCTGATTTCCTGGAATTTCAGTCACCCCGGCGGATTCACAGCTCTCCAGTTTCCCTTTCATGCGCGAGTACGTCATCCAGTCGACGGTCTTGCTCCTGGGATTTGTACGTTTTAACTCTTCCGTAGTAAAACGAGGACTACAAGTCCAACAATGCAAAGTAAAAACCTAGACTTCATGAGCTACTCGCGTATGGCTCTGGGTAACTTGTGAGCTCTGCCCGCCGCCCCTAGTAAAAGCCTAAACCTGCCAGGCTGTCAGACTCACCTTCCGGGGAAGCAAAGACGAGCCCCAAGATTGCTGGAAGAAGGCGCCCGAGAGTGGCTCCTGGGACGATCCCGCGGCGGGCACCCATCGGCGAAACCGAGTCTTCAGCTCCAGAAGAAAGGAAGGCTGAAATCCCCTGTTACACCTTACATGGCTGCTTCTTGCTTTGGCTACACACTTTCACTTTCACTTTTAGGCTCCAGAACAGGAAGACGGTTAAACCAGCCTCTTTTCCCCCAGCAGCCTCCTCTCTCGGGCTGGCCCAGGCGCTGGAAATAGGGGTGCAGGGTGTGCTGCAGACACCCCTAAAATAACCGTGCCGCCGGAGCCTCAAAGGTGAACGATCATTAAAGATCATTGTAGTTTTTATCTTGTCACATTTTCTGTGAGTTCAAAGACCGAAGTCAAATGCCAGGTTAGTCTTCTAACAACGTGCGGCTTATTGTTTTAACATGGGTACTGGTGCTCACTTTTCTCATTCTTAAATGCAGTGTGAGGATTTTGTAAAGTGAATTATCTGACAATCTTGCTAGCCTGAAAGGAAAGGCTGTAGGATGTCATTTGCTGCAAGCACACACCAAAATGTAAATACATATAAATAAAGTGTACAAATATTTCAAAATAAACAGGAATGCACAAAGTACTTTTTTTTCTAATTCTGAAGTGTGACGGAAATAAAGATTGTAATAGGAGCAAAACAAATCAAGACACTTGACTTGGTGATTGACAAATATGTGGCGAAACCCAATTTCCACACACATCTTTTGCGCGCTACATAGTTTTATCAGTAAAACTGTAGGTCAGTGCATATTTAATGTTCATTTAAATGGAAAATGTGTTGTCTGTAAATGACAGTGGCTACCACACGAAGCTTTAGTGATCTATTTGTGACAGTGTGCTCCAAAGTACAACACCAGCTACTTACTACACCCTTACCGCTCTCTTGCTTAGTGGGTGCTGCTGACTTACGACACTTGTTCTTTGTGGTGTGATGTTTGGATTTTTAAGATCCCTGAGATCAGTGATGTAACATTGATGGCAGCTCCCACAGTTTAAAAATCCTTTCAGCATCACGAGGGCCGCCTTAAACTGACCCGTTATGTGTTACCCATAGTCCATTGAGTGAAGCGCCCCTACATTGACTAGGCGCTTGTAGCTTTTATTTCAGAATGGATTTTTATGCGTGTGGTCAATACACCTGATGTGCTCTACATCAGTGAATGTTGCCCACGCTACCCACCAGACGGTGTGCAAGAGATCTGCTCAGCAGCAGGCTGGGAGTAGAGAGTAAGGTCACACTGCCTGCCAGTGGGAGTCAGACCTGCCTGAGTCAGAGTGAACATAGCTACAGAGGTTTCAGATTCATTGTGTGACATTTCTCTGTTGCAGTGTGTTAGCTCTGACAGCCTCAGGGTGGTCTTCCCCCAAACCTTTTGCCCAACTCCTCCATTTTTCTGATCTCGTTTTTGCTGGCTTTAGGACACTGAGCACTTTACCACTGCTAACCAGTGCTATAGTGCATGTGCTCTCTCCCTAAAACATGGTAACATTGGCTCATACCCAATTGGCACATTGAATTTACTTATAAGTCCCTAGTAAATTGCACTACATGTGCCCAGGGCCTGTAAATTAAATGCTTCTAGTTGGCCTCCAGCACTGATTGTGTCACGCACATAAGTAGACCCTTAACAGTGACGCTGGTCTGCCACTACAGAGCCTGAATGTGCAGTTTCACACTGTCACGTCGACCTGGCATGTAAACCCTCTTGCCAGGCCTATACCTTCCCTTTTTATACATATAAGTCGTCACCCCTAAGATAGGCCCTGTATAACCCACAGGATAGGGTGCAGTGTATTTAAAAGGCAGGACATGTACTTTTAAGATTTATGTGTCCTGGTAGTGAAAAACTGTTAAATTCGTTTTTCACTACTGCAAGGCCTTTCTGCCCCATAGGTTAACTTTGGGATTACCTTATTCAATCAATCAATCTGCCCCATAGGTTAACTTTGGAATTACCTTATTCCATCTTATAAGTGTAATTTCCAGTTGGGGCAATATAGAAATTTCAAGTTTGATGTCTCTGGACTCATAATTTAAAACCACAACTTAATGGTGAAGTCGGATTTTAAATTGTAAGTCTGAAAATGCCACGTTTAGAAAGTTACATCATAAAATAAAATTTCACAACATAAAATGATGGACGGAGTGTTGAAACTTTTCAAACACTCCCCCAGTCACAGACCTGCATTTAATCCATTGTTATTTTGCTCACCACGTCACCCCAGTTTGTACCCAGCTAAATGCAAATCCGTCTTGACCGTGCTCCCCATGGGAACAGTTGAGCCCGAATTTCCATCCAGGTCCTCCCTGGACTGGAAACAAGCATCCTGGGACCAGTTTTGGGGTATCACCCCTCATCAGCCATGCTAGCTTGAATCCAGTGGCACAGTGAGGGACTTATTTACAAGCTCCTTGCGCCGCAGGTGTGTCACTTTTAATATGGGTGTACGTGATGCATTGGTGGCGGGAGACATCGTTTACATCGAATGCGCTACAACGCATTCCATTACAACACGGTTGTTACAACGACCACGTTGTTACAACGCGAACCATTACAAAACTGGAGTAGGAATAGTAAATTATACTATTCCTAAGTCCAGCGCGACCCCTACAGCAAGTCGTTGTAACGACTTGCGATGTAATGGAATGCGTTGTAGCACATTCGATGTAAAGGGATATATTCATTGGAGGCACAAGGGCCTTATAAATGAGCCCCTGAGTATGGTACCCACGTCTGGGCATACCCTTCCCACTTAAGGCGACAAAAGCAAAAAAAACAAATGTTGGACTGAATGCTGAACACATTTAACATTCACCCCCAGCCACAGATCTGGGTTTAATCCATTGTTTTTTTGCTCACCACGCCACCCCAGTTTTACCCTCTGGGAAGGGTATGCCGAGATGTGGGTCCTGTGCTAACTGCGCCACTGGATTCAAGCTAGCCTGGCTGATGATGGGTGATACCCCAAAACCTGTCCCAGGATGCTTGTTTCTGGTCCAGGGAGGACCTGGCCTGGCAGTTTGGGCTGAACTGTTCTCATGTGGAGCTGGGTCAAGACTGATTTGTATATGGCTGGGTCCAAACTGAGGTGGCATAGTAAGCAAAAGAACAATATATTCAACCCAGATCTCTTGACTGAGGGTGAGTGGCTGAAAAGTTTCAGCACTCCGTCCATCATCTTGTTGTGTTTGCTAAGTTTGCCCTAAGTGGCCAAGGGTTTGCCCAAACGTGGGTCCTTTGCTCGCAGTGCCACTGGATTCAAGATTGCCTGGCTGATTAGGGGGGTGAATACCCTGAAGCTAGTCCCAGGATGTTTGTTTCTGGTTCAGGGAGGACCTAGCCAGGCAGTTCAGGTCCCATGAGGAGCAGGGTCCAAACTGGGGTGGTATAGTGAGCAACCGAGCAATGGATTCATCCCAGATCTCTTGACTGGGGGTGGCTGGCTGAAAAGTTTCATCATCTTGTTGTGTTTGCTACCTTTAGAAAGTTGGCATTTTCTCATTTGAATCATTCTGTGCCTCTGCCTGTCTCTGTATAGGGTGGATGACAGCTGTGCTTTGTGCATTCCCTCTAGACAACCACACACAAAGGGAGTGTAGGGGTGCCTGATGGGCCATTCACATCCTGATGGTCAACCGCCTGGCTGGTGGGTCTTCTTGAACTAGATGGGAGGGAAGAGCTGACACTTGCACCTGAATAGGGATGTGTCTGTCTCCACACAAAGAGCTGTATACTTCCCCTGTAGTGAGTCTGGAGCCAGGGCAGGAAGGGCATGGACCACGTGCACTTCAAAGCTTTTCTTTGAAGTCTCCCCCACTTCAAAGGCATAACTGGGTATAAGTATTGGACCCCTGACACCACCAGCTCAGTACACTTCTGGAGCTGTGACTACTCTGCCAGGAAGAAGAACTGCTGTGCTGCTGAAAGGGCTGCCACTCTGCTGGACTACTGCTTTGCTGAGCTCTGCCTTGCTGTGATCTTGCCTTGCTGAGCCGCCCGGCTTCCTTCTGTTCCCCTGACTGGATGAGAAGGACTGGACCTGCATCACTTGAACCCAGTGTTACTCCAAGAGCGTGCCTCCTGTTGCCTAAGTCTCAGGGACATAAAAGACTTCCAACCCTCCTGTTCCAACCCTTTGGCTCATATGCTTGTGAGTCAGTGCTGCGCAGTGGTACCTTCCCAATCCTGGACCCTTGGAAGTGGACCTAGGGGTTTGCTCCAGTGGAACTGATGCATCCTCTGCTGCAAGAGCAGAATCAACACATCGCCGCTGTTGTGGCAACCAGCCTGGCGCATCACACCCTTAACATCCACATCGCATCTGGAACCACGGCTTCGGAACCAATATATCACTGCCACTGCGTGGAGATCGACGCATTGCCCCTCCAGCATGGATGAACCTGGCACATCGCCTTCAGAACCGCCGACCTTGGAACCAGCACTTCGCTCAATGAACCCGATCCATTGTTGCAGTTGCGTGGAGAACTCCGGCGCAACACCCCAACTGCGTGGGGATCATCTACGCATCTCGTGCTGCGACAAGGATTAAGGTACTCTTGCTCAGCAGGCCGTGCGTGGGCTCCATTGCGGGCGGCCTGAACTCTTGACTTTGTCCTGGTCCAGCTACCAATGAATTCTTGAAGCGCTATTTGCTTTTAAGCACAACATTTAGCATTTAATCTTTTAAAATTCATATCTCGACTTCTACTGGATGGATTTGTCATTTTGTTCTTATTTTATTTTTTAAATCAATCTATTTTTCTAATCTTGTGTGGAGCCTTTTTGTGGTGATTTCCCTCTTACTGTATGAGTTATTGCACAAATACTTTACACATTGCCTTCTAAGTTAAGCCTGCCTGCTCTGTGCTAAGCTGCCAGAGGGTGAGCACAGGATAATTTAGGTTGTGTTGTGACTTACTAGGATCGTGGTCCCTACTTGGACAGGGTACATAACTCTGCCAACTAGAAACCCAATTTCTAACACAACGTGTTTATGTGTGACATTTAATTGATGTATGTGTGACACTTGAGTGACTCTACATCATGATAGACCCATGCAGTTATGTCCATGATGAAGTCAGGGTTGATCAATGGTCTCGGGCACACAAGACAGGGTCCCTTCACAGCTGTCTCATGCACCAATGAATCTATGGACTTACAGTGTTTACGTTTGCTGAACAAGATTTCAACAGGAGTGAAATGTCTGTTCCTGGGTGACAGTGAGATATTGCTGAGTGTTTGGCTACAGAGAAGTGTGTGAGTGGTGTTGTCCCTGGTCAGAAGCCAGAGCAGCTGTAAAATAAGGCCTGATATTTGCACACCTGAGAAACTGAGTGCAGGAACACAAGTCCACTTATAATTGTGCAGAGCGGAATTTCACTACACAAAACTTGTAATCGTAGCCTTCGTACAGCTGGATTCGTGGTCACTTGCCTGTTTTGTCTTAGGATGCAGATGTAGGATGTTAGAAATGGGATTTTTAGTAGGCTAGGGCATGCGCCAAATCCAGACAGAAACCACCACTCTAGACAGGATAAGGGAGTTACTTTAACCCCTGCTCACCCCCTTGGTAGCTTGACACGAGCAGTCAGGCTTATCTTAGAGGCAGTGTGTAAAGCATTTGCACATAACCAACAGTAAAACAGTGTAAGCACTACAAAAGGACACCACACCAGTTTAGAAAAATATCCAATATTTTTATTTACTTAAGACAAGACCAAAAACGATAAAAATCCACAATACAGTACTTATAAATCTTCAGTTATCAAAATATGCTTGAAAAACAGTTCCTTGATGTCGATAGCTCCGTCCGGGGCTATCACGGCATCGTGAACAAACCAATCCAAACAGTTCTGGCTGACCGCGGCTTCGCGGGCCAGCTACGGTGTCGGGAAGATCCGCAAACAGTACCTTTTAGAAATGTAGGGCGTCGGCGACCTCTCGTTGAGCTTCCGAAAGCACGGCGTCCGCAGGTGTCGGTTCCGGAGGTCGGTGCAGGAGTCGTCGGGGCCCTTGAAGTCACACGCGTTGCAGATCGAACTCCTCTCTGTTGAAGTCAGGCGCGCTGGCGTCGGCAGGCATCGGGTGTTGCGGTGCAGCGGTGCGGCGTGCGGTGCCCTCAGGTCGCGGCGCGAGCAGCGGCTCAGCGTCAGATGGCGTCGTCGGTAAGACCAGGGTCGCGGTGCGAAGTGAATGCGGTGCTGGCAGGTCGCGGTTCAAGCAGCGGCGTCGTAGTTGCTGAAGCGCTGTCGTCGGCTGATGAACTGGAGTCGATGGCGCCAGCGTCGGTAGGCCAAGGCTGCGGTGCGGGATGAGGGCGGTGCGTCGTGTAACTTTACGAGCGGTGCCCTCGAAACAAGCAGCGGCGTAGATTTCGGCGTGGAGCGGCGTCGTCGGGGATACCAAGGCATCGTCGTGAAGCGAGGCGGTGCGGAGTGCGGTGCCCACAGGTCGCGGTGCGAGCAGCGGCTCTGTGGCGGCGTCAGCAGGCGTCGGTGAGACCAGGGTCGCGGTGCGGCGGTGCCCTCTGCGGTGCCTTCAGGACACGGAGTCGGCAGCGGTGTCGTATACGGCGTCGGGTTGCTTTCTCTTCTGTTGCAGCACAAAACACACAGTTCCCAGGGCAGAAGAGCTTGAAGTCTTTGCTGTTCCCGAGACTTCTTGAACAGGGGCCAAGCTCTACCTCAAGCCCTTGGAGAAACTCACAAAAGTAGATTGCAGAAAATCCAGTCCAGTCCTTTCACTACCCAAGACAGAAGCAGCCACTGCAGGCCAACACAGCAAAGTGGTAGTTCCTCCTCACAGCTGCTCCAGCTCTTCTTCTTGGCAGTCTTCTTGGTCCAAAAGAGTTCTAAAAGTCAGGGGTCTGGGCCCCAATATTTATATCCCAAACTCCTTTGATCTCTTAGGCAGAGAGTGTCTGTGCCCAGCCAGAACCAGTTCTGCCCTCTCTGGTGTGACTTCCTGGCAGGAGGTGGAGACGGCATGGTCAGAGGCAGACCAGGCTCTTTGAGGTGCAAGGAAATCTCCTCCCTCTTCCCCATATCAGCCCAGGTCTATTCAGCCCTTTCCTGACCCACCTAGACTATCTGGAGCCACTCCTGCTCCCCAGCCTTCTGTCATCCAAAACCCAGACAGGCAATTCACATTCCAGCAGAGGCACACGGAATGACTGAGCAAGAAAATACCTACTTTCTAAAAGTGGTATTTTCAAACACAGAATGTAAAAATCACCTTCACTAAAACATGCATCTTTAGATTCTGAGTTCAGGCATACTAAACTCTATTTTCTACCTAATTCCCCGGGCCAGTAATGTTTATAAGATGTTATAAACAAACTCCCCATTCTGTCCTATGGGGAACAGGTAGCCTTGCAATAGTGAAAAACGAAATGGGCAGTAATTCACTATCAGCCACACACACACCAGGGCATGTCCTACCTTTCACATACACTGCACCCTGCCCACAGGGGTACCTTGGGCCTACCTGAGGGGTGACTGACATGTAAGAAAAGGGAAGGTTAGGGCCTGGCAAGTGGGTGCACTTGCCAAGTCGACATGACAGTACCAGACTGCACACAGGCTTTGCAATGGCAGGCCAGAGTTACCTTTTACAGGCTGTTTGTGTGGGTGGCACAATCCAGTGCTGCAGCCCACCAACAGCATTTGATTTAGAGGCCCTGGCACACGCAGTGCACTTTACTAGGGACTGACACATAAATCAAACAGGCCAACCATGGAAACACCAATGCATAACACAATTTACTACAGGAGCACTTGCACTTTACCATTGATCAGCAGTGAGAAAAGTGCGCAGAAACACTACACCAGCAAAAACAGAGTCAAAACCGGGAGGTCAGAAAGCAAAAACTCAGGGGAAACACGCCAAAAGATGCCAAGTCTAACACAGGAGAAGCACTGGGATAGAGAGATGCACACACTATTTAATCATGACTTGATTTGATTTAATTTTTATAAAGCGCTAGCAATTGCCCGGAGGCGTCTTGGCGCTACCCATGACATAAGGGACCTAAAAGCCAGAACATCAACTTCCCCAGAAAAAACACATTACTCAAACATCCAGGGAGAACAACCAGGTCTTTATCATCAGTACAGCAACACAGCCACTAACAAAACATCCTGACATCACTGGTCATATCTCTACTCTACCATACATTGAAAGCCCAGTAGGGTTGAGTAAACAATGCAGATATGCAAGGTTTAATCAACACAAATGAGCTATCAATTATAGCTGCCTGCCACGCCCCTTCAGCATTGCCTTGGAGCTCAGCTGCCCTCATGAGTGGACATATGGAGTGGGACAGCCTACAACAACCCTCATGACAAAGCACAATTTCATATTTCATGCCTTAATACCACCTGCTTTATTATGAACACATTTTTGCACTTGTACACCTTACTTAACATGTACTAATGTTATAGGAATGGTTTTCAATATTGTTTTATATTAGCATGAAGTGTTCATTAACTTTCATATGTCTGAAAAGTTTCATGTATTTCAGAAGGCAAAAAAACATTTTATTCAGTGTTGTACAAGCCCACATTTTCCTGCACTGTGCAGTAAGCAGAGCTTTGTTATGAGAATTGACAGCTAGAAGTGCGAATTTTAGAAAAGTAGTGAACTGAGCATTTGTTGATGTAGTCATATCTCTCCTCAAGGTCTTATTGCATCCTTCTCGTGAGAAGACCCTGCCTACTGCTCATTAGCTAGTTTCCTTGAAGTAACAAGTTTTTATCATGTTTCCACATTTCGATCGATGTGTATTGAGAGAAAAATGCAAACAAAACTTTGGAAAGGTACGGATTTTAGCATGATATGCTCTAACTTGATTTGAGCTCATGGGCTAGTCCATTGAAATGATAATTGCCAGTTAATATTTTGCTTGGATATTAGCTATTTTTTCATTAACCACTTGTTAGATTTGTGGCCATACTGAAGTGTTGTGTTTTATTTTACATCTCCCATGCCGACAGCAAGCAGCCAAGTTCTGAGAATTTGAATCCAGATTTGGGCGCGAGGGCTGTGAAGGCCTGACTTAAGCGGGAGGCAAGGCCATGGCCCCTGCCTTGGCTCTAACACCACCTTGTCTCACTTTGTCACAGACTTGGGTGGAGCGACCACCACCCAACCTGTGATAAGGTGGGAGAATGTGGAGTCAGAGGTGGAATCTCCTCCCCACTTTCCCTCTGACCAAGACAGTTTGCCTTTATGAAATTCATCAGGTGGATAAGACAGAAGTAACTGAAGGTTGAGTGAAAAGAGGAAACCAGAACATAGAAAAAAGGGTGTTGGGGTTCACCTCTAGAAAGAAGAGAAGAAGACAGGAAGGAGGAAGAAGAGAGGTACAGTGATTTCCCCAATAAAAGGGAAACAGGATTTATGTGGTCCTGAGGAAAAAAAGAAATGCTGGGATTTTGGGACATCAAGACACTCACTAGGATGAATGAGACATCCAGAAATTGGTGTTTATGAAAAAAATGAGGAAACCAGTTCCAGAACACAAACCCTTCAGAACATGTTTACTTATGTTTATTTTCTCAAGACTTACAGACATACAAACTTCAACTAAAAACGCACTGTCTGAAGCAGTTCCCACAGCTTAGGCTTTCATGATCCATCTTATTGTGACTCCAGGGAAAGTTGTTGTGAATGTTTCCAATTCTTTTCAAGGGTAACATTGGGTCCTGCACCCAAAATCAAATCCAGGTGATGATCTGCAGCCAGAACTAAGGCCTCTGTAATATGGATCAACACAATCATACTGAGAGATAAGAAGCAAATTATATACATTGACCATCCTCCTCAAATAAACATATTTTGGAGTCCACCGAAGTGCCTACTGCTATGAATGATAGGCTCAGGATAGTCTAATGTCCCATGCTGGAGGTCCTGGGGCCCTAGATTCTAGATAGGAAAGTATTTGCATCTGATTTTACTGCTGGAGCTGGCTCAGTCCACATAATGAGTGCTCAGAAAGGGCTACATCTGGGGAAGATGCTGTTTAAATGTGAGTCCTTGGCCGGTTCTTCAGCCCGATGTCCTAAGAGGTAGACATGTTGAAGGTGTCTTTATTTTCAATGTCCATTGGTACATAAGGCAGCCATCTCTGAGCATCTCTGTCTTTTGACTGTATAATGTCCTAGAAGACAGCCGTCATATTCTCACTGTGGTTCTTCAATTGTTCTTCCAGTGTGAAGGGTAAAATCACATCCATAAGGTAAGTCTATGAAGTAGAAAAGAGTAGTCACTGTTCTTTCCTCTGCACACCTCTATGCTTGCCTCTCTTCTTCCGGGAGGGCAGTGCCTGCAAAGAAAAGATGAAACAGTCTTAGAAGGGTAACTTCCAAGGGTGCACTTGGAAATCTGAAGCTCATTTTCCAACCTCACATATCAAACATTCCTTCTCTTGGAGGAACAGAAGAGCGACACCATTGGTTTAAGCCTTGGTTCAGCCACTGACCCCAGTTCTTATCTTTGACAGGTCATTTCATTGGAATGCCCAGACAGTCTCCCTTTCACAAATTCACCAGTCCCTCTGGCACCACTTTGCACCACTCCTTGCTGTCAAGACTCACCAGTGATGCAAACTGTTCAATAAGTGGTCATATTGGCATAAAAAAGACTGGGGAGCATGTCCTGGACATTCCGGTGGTCAGGTATATAACATAGTTCGGAAACTTGTGAACTCAGGGGGCACCAGGGTGTAAACAAAGAACAGATCCCCCAATCAATGGGATTTACTTAGTTTTATGGCAAAAGCCAAACAATCCATGAACTTTGGTGTACATGAATTTTATCATGGCTTCCACATGTGGAGAAACAGACTGCCCTGTTGGTTGTGGTTGACTTCCGGACCGAACTGGACCACTTTGTTCTGTTCCCGAAATTACCCATATCCATTGAACTGGCTGCAATATTCTTGGAAGAAGCAAGTCTGGCCCGATGCTCTCCAAGATGGGATGATCTTAGATAGAGGTAGTCATTTCATCTGAAAATGATCAAGCCTCACAACTAGCCAGGCCACAAAGGTACAACTTACCACCCAAAGATTATAGTAGAAATAGAGTAAATCAAATCACAGAGAACTATATTTATTGTTGTTGCCCAGCACCAAGATGAATGGAGGAAACTGAGAGCAATCACAGAGTTTACATAGGACAATGCTCGACACAATTCCACTAGGTACTTCCATTTTTGCCCTTCAGTTTCCAGCCACAAATGCTCCCATTTTCTTTTCAACAATGGAGGTTCAACAGTTTACCAACACATAAGAGAATTGTGTGCAATATACAGTAGTGGTCAAGCATTTCATGGTTGCCAAAGCAGCATAGAAATGATTTGCTGATGTCCAAGCCCACCCTGCTTCCACGTATTATCTTGACATTCGGGGTTTGTTAACCTCACAGTTTAGGACCAACCCATGACCTCCCTAAGTCTGCACCTTGTTTGCTTGGTCTTTTGCAATTGTTTGGGTTCCCAATCCTTTGGAAGTTGAACTAGCTTTTTATTGTGATTGTTCCTCTGCCCAATGTCTCAGTGTTGGGTCCCTTTTCCAGTTTTGGGATGGATCCCTGGAGTTTGAGGTTGGATTTCAGCCTGCTTCATGGTTAGTTCCAGTATCTGGCCCATGGAAAGGTCACAGGCTGGCCAACTGGCAAAGAGTCGGCTTCATCTGTGCATGCCTCTCACATGGTTTGTGCTTTTCTTTCTGGGTGGGTTTATTTTCTCTCATTCTAGTGCTTTCATGTGGTTCAGCCGGAGCGGCTTTAGGGAGGCTGTCTACATCCAGGGCTCACCAGCGGTGCTGATTGGTTTCTTTATCCTGACCTATTTGACCGTCCTCTTGCTGGTGTGCCCGAGGCTGCCTCACTGTAGCGTGTCATGATTTTGGTGATGTGTGTTTGTCTCATGGCTACATGAGAGGGAACAGGGTGACTGGCAGTTATCGCATCCCCAGTGTGGAACGCAGCAGTCCCAGACTATTTTGTTCTCAGATCTTGACTGATCTATCCTAACCCAAGGTTATTTTGTGCATATTTCTAGAGTGCACTATCACCCGGGAGGGTATCCTAGTGCTGAGCAGTTGTGAGTCTAGGTACACCTAGGGCCTAGTGAGACTACTTGAAAAGTCAGGTCTTCAACTTCTTGCTGAAATCAAGGAGTGAGGAGCAGGCTCTGATGTGTATTGGCAGGGCGTGAGCAATGTAGGAAATGGTTTAACCCCAGGATCTGTTTTTCCGTATTCGCGGGATGTGTGCAAGTAAGTGTCTGGCCGAGCGGAGATGGCTGGAAGGTTTGTGAAAGCGGGTGGCATCACCAAAGCGACATGAGGCTTACAATGGATCATCTCCTTCTGGGTTATGGCATACGAGGTGAGCATAAGAGCCAGTGTTGTGATTCACCCTTTGCCTAGAAACACTTAGAGCAGCATGTAGTTTGAGCCCTGCAATTCACCACACCCAACAGGTGTAATTCGCAATCATCCTTCACTTCCTCAAGTTTGCTGTGTCTCCTCATCTCATTTCATGTTTTTGTGTGACTTGCTCCCTGGATTTCCTGAATCTGACCAGTTAGCTTGCTGTGTGTATAGCTTCATCTTTACAAACAGTGCAGCAACATCCCACTCCTCCCAGTTCCCTTCTTTACAAATCATGAGAGGCCTCTACAATCTTGCCATCAATAATAATACCATATCTCTGGAGATATTTTGATAACTATATGCCTCCAGACTTTGATGTCTCCTACTATCGGGCCTTTGCTTCAAGATGCCTCTGCCTTCCTGTATGTTTCTCTCCCGTCCTTCTCCCATATTTCGTCGCTGTTGTCTCTGACAGAGAAATAACTTGGGGTTCTGTCTTATTGAGAGGCAGGAAGATTTAGGGATCAGCTTATATTGGGTCACTGAGCCCAGAAATCTTAACACTTGTACCACTCCTCACGTAGACCCTCCCTTTACCTCCTTCATCCATCGCTCTCATCTCCGCTTGCACTCTCTCCCTCTCAGCTTTATTGATACCAAAACAAATTTTCACCTTTTTGGACTTGGGCTTCCTAGCTCGTCTTCTGGGTGGTCTCACGTGTGGTTCCTGGAGTCCTGGAGATTGAGAAACAAGAAAGATTTCACTCAAACTCATTCCAGAGTCCCTAAAACATGCCTACGCCCCCACAAACCCCTCACACTAGGTCACTGGAGGTTTTGTTCCCACCTCACTTAAAGAAAATGTATTGACTCTTCATTCTTTCCATCACAATACCTGCACAGCGCCTCACTACACTCACTGACCTCATTTTTATTAACGAAGGGTTCCCCAGAGATTAATAATATTGGAGCGGGACAGGGAATTCAGTCAAGGCATACACAGCAAAAAAAAAACACCTCCAAATTAAGCTTTCTAAAATAGAGTCAGCAATCTATATATAGGCCACAAAAAAACATTTTCACATTTACACAGATTCTCATGTTTTTTTTATTTTTATTTCTCAAATTTCATTTTTTATTTTCTTCTCTTTATACCATATATGTCACAAACATACTAAATATACAACACTAAAAGTATAATATTGTTTTTTTCAGACAATTTTCAACCTCCCACCCTTCCAGTCACGTTATTCACACTCATTCACATTTCACACGTACCATCCGTACCAAGACCATATGTATGATGGACTGTTTGGTCTTGGTATGGATGGTATGCCAATGTTATACTTTTAGTATTGTATATTTAGTATGTTTGTGACATATATGGTATAAAGAGAAGAAAATAAAAAATGAAATTTGAGAAATAAAAATAAAAAAACATATGAGAATCTCTGTAACCTGTGAAAATGTTTTTTGTGGCCTATATATAGATTGCTGACTCTATTTTAGAAAGTTTGATTTTGAGGTGGTTTTTTTTCTCTGTATGCCTTCAGTCACTACCCTCATGCACACTTTTGCTACTCATTCACCCAACCACTAGGCCTGGGTGAATCTTAAATTACGCTGGCGTAATTTATGTAATTTCGTGTTATGCTTAGGTGACATTTCTGAAATTACTCCATTATGCTACGTCACATTATTATGAGCCATCCCTGGTAAAAATGTACAGTGAACGCACAGGAACAACAGAATGCGAGTAGCCGCTATCCTTGGTGCCGTTGTATTTTTACATCATGTTTCTTTCATAAAAATGTATCTGCGTGTCAATTTCAAATATAACACTAAAAGATGGATTCACCTTTTACGTAAATACCTTCATGTAATTTTGCAGAGATTTTACATAACTACATGAATGCAGATTACTCAGGTATTGCACACCTCTGCCCACCGCCTATCAAGGACCCTTTGTTCCTCGCATGCCCCTAATTCTCACTAACTGCCCTCTGGTACTATATTGAATATGATGCCATGACCATTTATTTTCGGATAATGTTAATTAGGAGGAAACTGGCCTTTTGCACATTGTTTTGATGCACATCTCTTGCCCAGCTTTCTTTTCCCTCCTTCCTACCTTCATTCTGGGATTAAAACAGCACTATGTCTGAGGAAATAACTGTTTAAAAAACAGGATGCAAGAACAGTTAAACTTTGGTAAATCCCAGATTGGGCACAATTAGTGTTTGTGCCCCATTCCAGATTCCGCGTTGAGTGAAAAGCAAAGGGCTCTTTCTTCTGCAAATCCCTCCAACTATTACTAGGAGGAATTTGAATGATGAAAACATGTTGGAAATTTGAAAAACACCTTGTTTTGCTGTTTGGTACCAATGAAAAAGCAGGTTGTTCCTAGGGTGGGACAGGGGCACAAAATAGGCCCAGGCCCAAAAATAAAAGTGGCCTCCATTAGTGAATTAGATACCCAAAAATGTGGACATGTTTTTAGATTTGGGCAGTTCTGAACTTCTAAAGACACACTGTATAAGTGGTTTGCAAGGTGTGGAAGACTGCATGGATTTGAGCTTGCTGCAGGCAATGTTTCATTTAATATCAGGGAAATCAACAATAAAAACTGTCCCAGCAGACTATGAGAAGGGCCCACAAACAGCCAAAACCAGCCCTCACACTCAAGGCCGGCTCTAGGGCGGTGCGATCGGTGCGACCGCCCCGGGTGTTGACTTGCGGTGGGGGCGTCATTTTTGAAAATGCATATTATCATTTTAAAAGCACCTGCTGCCGTGTTCCTGACCTCCAGCAATTTTCAGACATCAATTAAAATGTCAAGATAACTTAATCATCTTCCTGGAAAGCGACCGGAGGTTTGTCTAGTGGACGTTTTGACTCATCCTAAGGTAGTGCAGAGGATTAAAATGCCTGCTGCTAAGAACTTGTACCATGCAGATAACAAAGTGCATATAATGTAAATAGGTCAGTGGGTTACTGCTTCTCTTGGAGAGCTCCTTTTGTTACTTGTCATTTATAAGTCAAAATCCTAATATAGAACATTGAGCTATTGACTGTCACCCTAGAGCTGCTGCAAACTGCAAGGTATATGTTAGAGCAATATGTTTTTTTGGCCAGTCTTTCATCATCCTAATCTTGTGAAAAGGGTTCATTTGGGTAGAAAACAATTCTTATTATGAAAGAGAACCCCTAACAATGATGTTACGCTTTAAATTCTGAATTTGTGCTTTTCCAAAATAAGGACACAAACTATATTGCCTACCAGTATCGATGACATGTCTCTCCTACACTACACCTTGTAGTCCTGTCTAATGTAACATTTCCTATACACTGATTTACACACATATTATTGTCTCTGCAATGTGTGTGTGGTGTAAAGTGCTCTGGCACCTTACACTGGTATGAGTGGTGCTATAAAACTAAATGAATCTGAGAGACAGTGGTTATGGAGACTTGAGGGGCACTGTTAAAGGGTGCTAGTGAGGGAATCCGTGGCAGAGGTGGTCATTGGGGGGGGGGGCGCCAACAGACATTGTCGCACAGGGCGCCACCAGCGCTAAAGCCGGCCCTGCTCACACTGACCTGTCAGACCAGTGCCTCGAGCACTGCCTGGCTGCCCTACAGGCCAGCCCGTACCTGGTTTTACCCTGTTCTGCTCTTTAAACTGTTTTAAACGTAAATTGCCGGTATAAGTACAATGACTGTGCAGTAATGGCTTTTCAATCGGGTGGTCTTATCTCCTGATAAGTCTCACCAGCTCAAAATAAGGGCAAGGTATTTAAATTGCAGATCCTCTATGGTTAGTCAGCCTTTTTGTTCGGCCTTATATTACCATACATTTGCATTTAATGGCTCTCCTCTACCCTGACAATTACCTTCTCAGCAGGGGTTAATTTGTAAAAAGAAAAAAAAAAGTAACAGGGCTCTCGTCAGGAGGCAGTTTGCACCAGCCCATTTCTCCTGTTAGCGCTGCCAAAAACTGAAGCAACCATGAAAGTGGGAAGAGGATGTGATGTAGTGGCCAGAGCTGCCAACTTCGGAGCTGGGGAACCAGTCTCGGCGTCGGCAGTAAGTGGTAATGTGAGTAGCATTCAGCCCAATTTACAATTTTTATTCATCATTGTGGAAGAAGCAGGGTGTATGTGTGATTGTTTAGATTTCTTGCAAAACCGGGGTGTTTGCCAGCATCCTCTATCACACTGCTAAGCGCTGCAACCCACAACACCATAGGAACACCACTCTGGCCGCTGATGCACCAATCTGCCCGCTCACGCATCACTCTAGCCGCTCACGCACAAATCTGGCCACTGACGCGCAATACTAAAAACCGTCCCACAAAAGCCCACAGCGACTACAACATCCCTCCACCCAAGCACTCCTCCGCAGTATAGTGTGTCCCCCGTTTGATAAAGTGCTTCAGCACCTTGGAAGGTAGGTGTAAAGCGCTAGGCAAATGCAATTACAGTACAAATAATTCTGTATTGCTGTGTTCTGGAGTAGGAACACATCCCTGAAGATAATAGGGCATGTGGTAAGAGAAGGGCAGGTTACACAAGGTGCCTGTTACATTCTTTTCTACTTTAAGCGTACCGTACATCATGCACCTCGCCACGTGTAGTGCCTTCTAAAACTCACCTGAGTCTTGCGCGTGGGGCCTTAAACACAGCAAGCAGTCTTCAGTGGCGCAGTAGAGCCCCGCCCTGCACGTACAGATGGCGTCTGATGTCAGAGAGCACTTTCTTCGGTATTCCAGCACTGGGGGAGAGAGAGAACCAGGTGTTTAGTTAGAATGAGTGTCAGTGCCAACCGCAGCTCAGTTGATGTACCCCTAGTCCTAATCCAGAGCACACCTACAGTTCCACACATGCACAGTTCAGACAAAGCAACCCTGTCCCGACCTGTAGCAACTTAGTAGAGGTGGGCGAGCCTGAAGCCTGGCATTGGCTCGGCTCGAGGTCTAGTTAGAACCTCGATCCCATAATGAGCCGAGCTTTCATGGGACTTTGGGCGCCTGCCTCCCTGTACCCTGGATTTGGCCTTATGACCATCGCTGTCAACTTTGGTACTCGGGAACCAGGTTGAGTCTCTGCGTCGGTATGGCGTTATGACTCCGCTGTGGAGTCCGACGCTAATTGCAAGCGTCCCTGGCCAACTCTGCTGCGCATCGCGAACAAACGGGACGCCGACACAGGAGTTGGTGTTCGCAGCCTTCGCAGTACATGACCTCCTGTGTCACGTCCGGCGGGCTGCCTTTTATTCCGGTCAATCACGTAGGGTAGTGCGTACCACCCTCATGAGAACAGAGGGGAGGGGAACAAACACGCACACTAGCTTTCCCCTGGACGGGAAGCACAGTGGGCCATCCGGGTCGCACCTGTTACGTCACAGGAACGACATTACATTCCTCCCCAAAACAGATCCCAAAAACCACACTGCAAATGCACAACAGTAACATATACAACATTAGGTGGACCACCACTCGCAGGGGCCGTGTCCCTTCAGTCCCAGTATTATTATCTGCAAAACAGGCCTAGCCATCTAACAACAAGCATTGGAAATGCAATCGGTCTCGCATTTTTTTAAGTTAGAGCTATTGGCATTGTAAATGGCAATGCCTTTTACTTATGTTTATGGAGTGGATGTATGTGGTGTGAAGTGGAATTATGTGAGTTGGATAGAATTGTGTGGCGTGGAATAGTGTGGTGTGGAGTGGATTTGTGTAGAGGAATTATGTGGCATGGTGTGCAGTGTAATTATGTGGATAGTAATTATGTGGTATTGAGTGTACTGGAATTATGTAGAGTGGGATTGTGTGGCATGGAGTGTAATTATGTGGATTGGTATTTTGTGTTGTGGAGGGAAGTTTAATTATGTGGTATGCTGTTGAGTTATGTGGCATGATGTAGAGTTTTGTGGTGTGGATTGGATACATGTGGTGTGTTGTGTAATTATGTGGTTGAGTTGAATTATGTGGTTTGTTGTTGAATTATGTAATGTGGAATGGAAATGTGTGGAGCTGAATTTAAGGAGGGGGACGTAAGGGAACAGGGTGCTGGGTAGGTGGTAGCCGTTTCCTCACTGGCCACTGGTTGTAGGTGGGTGTGTGTGCTTAATTGCCTGCACTGGATAAAAAAATTTAACCATAAGGGATTGGTTAGCCATCTTTTCACACCCAGACACTATTAAAAAAGACACAGGAAAACATCCATTTCCTTATACATTCTCTTTTGCTTTCAATTTCCGTAAAAAGCTCAAAAAACATAAAGAGAATAGTGTATTGCCAACGTGAGTGTGCAAACGTATCATAGGTCGTAAACACAAGTGTGCACTAAAAACGTCTCCAAAGCATAATAACAATAATGAAAGTGACTTCCTCCTTTATCACCAACGGAGTGTGTACAACGCATCACATGGTCTAGTAAAAATCTCAGGAGAGAGTAAAGAGAAAGCAGATCACCAAGTATCACCACCACGAGTGTGTAAACAAATTACAGAGCTTAGTAAAACGAAAGCTCTAAGTGTAAAATATAAGGACTGGAACCCACAGTCACGCCAAAGCAAGTGGGTTAAACAAACCATAAGGTATAGTAAGGCCTTTTAAAAGTGGAATACAGATACATTAGAATTCCCAATATCCCCAATGTGAGTATGTAAAACAAAACACAAGGGCCTAGTAAAAACGTCTGTTAATCATAAAAAAAGAAATGGGACCCCCTTGTATTGACAACATGAATGTAAAACAAATCACAGAGTGTAGTGAAATCCTTGTAAAGCATAACAGAAACATTAGAATCCCTAGTATCACCAGTACGAACATGTGAAACAAATCACAGGGTGTAGATAAAACAACTGTAAAGTGATACATAGAAACTGAAGGCTCTCTCAATATCACCAACATTTATGACGAACAAAATCCTAGAGAGAAGACCTAAAAGTGATCGCCACACCAAAGAACTTTAGGTTACGCCGCAACGTGAGATTTGCTGATGAGTACGAGATTTCTAAGAGATGAATGGAGATGGGGAGTTTATCATCCACTCTACAAAAACAACTCTTATATCTCGCCATTGGCCCCTGTCAGCTTTGCTAACGTTTTGAGCTCTGCCGTACAGCATCCCCGATGCTGTGTAGCATTGCTTTTAAAACCAGCATTTGATGAAGCACCACTGACAAAGCCTTGAAGAACTACACACTCGCTCCAAAATCCTTCGATGCGAAACATGCAAAGGCAACGGAAAACGCTATTCGTTCATTTGGTCTTTAGTTATCACCGACATTAAAATTTCACTCTAATCAACAGTAAATAAAAAATAAATTTAAAAAAAAAGTACCAAAGCGCTCCACATTCATGCAGATTATGTTCTCAAGCCCAATCACCGCAGAGGGCATCATATGCCAGACACCATTTCATAATGAAAGAGGACTTGGGGTGAAAAGACAGGTTGCTAAATACGACAAGGGGTAAATTACCTGCATTTGCAGCACATTAATTCAGTAAATGAGCTTCCGAGTCCTCGGAAAAGGCAGCGGTTTCAGCGGCTGAGGTTTTAAGTTTGTGACAGGTTCGGCTGAATCTTTCCAATTACCGTCAGACGTTCCCAGCCAATGTCCATGCATCCAACACCTGACACTATTTTTGAGGAAACATCAGGTTGGAAATGCTCTGGCTACAATAAATATGATTCTGTAAAGGGATAGGCTGCTCGCCAATAGCAGAACGAGTTATTTTAGTGATATATGTCCATGTGTTTGTTTATAGCTTTGTATAACACAATCCGGGCCCAATCCTAGCACATAACCCAGATTTGTAGCAAAGCAAAAAGAATATCCAAATAGAGAATGTTAGGTCAGAGTTCACTATGGGCAGGTCAGCAGCTGCAGGATGTTCCATTTTGTGGTCCACTTCCCGGAAGTGGACATGAGAGCGCCCGAGCAGGGTCATGAGAACACGCACTACAGCTGCTTTTAACAGGGTGACATCGAAGTGTACGTGCAAAAAAACACGTGAAAGCGGCTAGAACTGGAAACAAGTGTTGCTGCTCATTAGAAGGCCCTTTGCAAAGCTGAACGGTCAATTTTCTATTGCTTATTGATATATTTGGGTGTTAAACTGGTACTAATGAGGTGCAACCAATGCCCAGACAGTTACCAAGTTAATAATTTGTGGAAATAATGAATAGTGTTACAAAATGTGCCGCATTATGCCGCATAATTTGGCTTGTATTGCAGCGTGATTCACTCAATCCTGCCGCATAATTTGTCTCTCTCCTGCCACATAATTCCAGTGGCCCTGGGCATACCTAAGAGACCACTCGTGCTCACGGACAGGGTACACAAATTCAGGATAGTCCGTGAAAAATACGAACAGGTGGTCGCCCTAGATGGTGTGTACGTCTCCTTAAATAAGTTTGGCGTTTAGAGTACTTCACTGTTCATGTGTTTTCCGAGATGGCCCAATTGATCACTTTCAGGAAGATTAGTTGTTTTTATCAGGACCTGTGAGATAGATGTTGAACAGGGTACTAGTGGTTATTATGCTTGCCAATAAGCAGGCATCGGTTTCCATCTCGCTTATCGAGTGCCTTGACCATGTGATCTGGCGAGCAGTGAATGATGAAATGAAACTGAAACTTTGATACCCATTCAAACACGGCTGCAGGGGAAGCATTTGTTGGAGATCTGTCTCGAGGCGGATGGCTTGAAGATGTCTGTAAGGTACAGTGTTCTTTATATTATATGGGGTTTTTTTGTACGGAACGCTTCAATAGTTACTGCACTTCATGCGCCAACAACCGGAAACGCCGGTTCACCCACATTCTAGTAAGGATGAGGGAAATGCCTCTCATAATGTTTACCAGCGCGCAGCTAACTTTCATTCCAACACGGATGTGGCGTAACAGCTTGAGTTGCCGGTTTTGGAGCTGGGGATTCAAGTTTGAATCTCTGTGTTGGCTCATTATCTTGTGATTCTGGGTAAATCGCTTGATCATCACGTAATCTCCCCGTGCCTCCAAAAATATGAATCATGTAAAGCGCTCTGATAACTTAATCGGGTCTCGTTCGCGCTATAGAAAACTGAAATGCTGGCGAGGAAAGAGTTAGAAGGTTCTCAAAATGGTTATGCAATAGAGAGGAGCGTGAAAAGGCGAGGATCGGATAAAGTTATAACGCAATTAAAGCGCGGAGTTTGTCATACAGAGTTGCAAGTAAATGTGGGATACATAAAGCAATAGTGATAAAAATAACCAGTGGTGCGCGCGCACCACAGAGGAGCGGGGGGAGGGAGTGCGGCAGCGGCAGCGAGGCGAACGCGCACTGCTGCGCGTTCTGGCCACCGTTGGGAATGGGAGGAGCAGAGGCGGGACATGCGCCCGCCTTTTCCCAATCGCGTGCCGTCTTGGTAAAAAAAAACGCATGCTCCAGCCAATGTGGGCTTCTGAAAGCAAAACCACACGCACGAGCGTGTGGGTAGCTTTCAGAAGCCCTTTCTAAAGGTCTCGTGCTGTGCGAGCAGTGCTACGCACTGCAACGCTAGGCGCGAGACCTAAAAAGGAAACGTCTTACATGAAATGGCCCCTCAGTCTGCGGGACGGCTCAGGATTCTGGCGAAGACCATATCTGGCACAGGAACTATGCCCCGACAGACTGCTTGAAGGCACCTCCGTGGAATCTCCTGCCGTGGGAGTGTGGGCCTCAGGAAGATCCGGCTCAGTTGTGAGGGTCATAGGTGAGTCGCTTTCAGAGCAGTCTCACTCCCCCGGGTCTCGAGTGTCATTCAACGCGGGGCGACTGACACCCTCGTCGGGGGAGGGCTCCCTTGGGGGGGTGGAACCTCTTGAAGAAGGACACATTCCTGGTGACAGTCTCTCGACCTCGCTGGGCAGTGAGTCTCTTACCCTTTCGATGAGTAATGACCCACGGTTCTCGTTCGAAAGGCAGGTGAAACTTGCTGCTGGCATTACGATTCTGCATCAACACAACGTCGCCCACTTTGAGGCCAGACAGCCGTGCTCCCCGCCGGTGACTCGCCTGATTGTTCCGACTTAGACGACGAGCCTGAACTCGCCCTTCATTCAACTCATCAGGTTGCCATAGCGGATGATGTGGTATGGAATCCACGATCACTCGGCCCATGGACAGATGCCCCGGGGCTCTTCCTGTTGTGGAGTGGGGAGTTTGGTGGTATATCCTAAGGAAAGAGAAGATGGCCAGTTCCAGAGATTGCTGGCTGGCGTGCGCAATGCGAATTACCTTGTTTAATTTTTGCATAAACCTCTCGTCTTCACCATTTGCTTGAGGCCATCGGTCGTGATTTACTTGTGAGTGACGCTGAGCGAGAACAGGTAACTAGCCAGTTCCTGGCTCTGGAAGGGGGGACCGTTGTCCGTTCTCAGTTCCTCTATTAGTCCATGGGTGGCCATTACCTTCTCCAGCTTAGGAATCACATCACCAGCACTTAAAGACGAGATGATTTCTACTTCAGGATATTTGGAGTGGTAATCTATTAATACAAATAGGTATTTCCCATCAGGGAGACTCCCGAAGTCAAGGCTGATACACGACCACGGACGTCGCGGTCTAGGTTCCGTTATCACTGGAGCTAGCAGGCTGGGCTCACCAGTGGCTTGGCACCACTCGCAGGATCTCACTGCCTCCTCCACCTTCTCATCCATGAGAGGAAACCACACCTTGGTTCTTAGACGAGACTTCGTTTTCACCATGCCCTGGTGTCCAGCATGGGCGAGTTGTATCACTCTGTTTGGCAAGACGATAGGGATGACAAGGCGATGGCCCCTGAGAAGACATCCTGTTGCGTCCTCATTCAACTCTTGTTGAACGTGATATAAACTTTCCATTATCCGGTGAGCCTCCGGCGTGAGGGTATTCCATCCCTTCTTGGCCTTCTGCCATTGGTTGTGTCTCAGAATAGTTACTGCCCTTTGGAGGCATTCGTCTCCTTGAGTTTCTTCTCGCAAGACCTCCATGGACAGTGGAAGGGGACATGATTGGGCTGTCACATAGCGGACATATTCCTCAGTGTCTTCAGCGTCCTCTTCTTCCTCCTGTGTAGCTGCGCGGGGGTGATGTGACAAGTAGTCTGCAGGATTTTACGACCTGGGATGACACTCCACTCGACAGTTGTACTCTTGTAACTGGAGCATCCACTTTTCGATCATCGGGGCGGTTTAGTAGCGGTGCCGGCAAACAGGGGGAGAAGAGGCTTGTGGTCAGTTGCCACAGCAAAAGGGTGTCCATACACATACAGGTGGTAGTGTCGACAACCACAATGAATGGCAATGGCCTCTTTCTCAATCTGAGAGTACCTCTGCTCTGTGCCAGTTAAGGAGCGGCTGGCAAATGCCACCGGAGTCCAGTCTTCTTATTCTTCTCCTCTCTGCAGTAGGACAGCACCCAATGCCTTCGGGCCAGCGTCCACAGCAATCATGGTGGTCTTCTAGGGGTCAAAGTAGGCCAGCGAGGATAGAGCGTGCTTGATCGCCTGAAATGCTGCCTCTTGCTCTGGGCCCCAGAACCAAGGGACTGACCCCTTGGTGAGCTCTCGTAAGGGCTGGGTGAGCATGGTGAGGTCTGTAATAAACCGGCCACAGTAATTGACCATTCCCAAAAACCTTTGGATCTCCGTCACGGTGGTAGGAGCGGGCGCCCCCTTTATGTTTTCCACCTTCTCTGGGTTGGGGGGGTCACTCCTGATGCCGAAAAGAGATATCCAAAGAACTGGAGCTTCTGTTTGAGAAACTCGCATTTATTTCGGTGTAAGGTGAGTCCCGCCTCTTGAATCCTTTGTAGCACCTTGGTCAGTCGAGCATTATGCTCGGCGATGTTTTTGGCGTGAATGAGGATGTTGTCACTGACATTCACGACTCCAGGTAGGTCCATTAATAGTTCCTGAATGGTGTTTTGGAACACCTCTGGGGCGCTCGAGACGCCGAAACTGAGACGGGTGTATCTCCGCAGGCCCACATGGGTGGAGAAAGTCGTGATATATCTCGACTCTTCATCAAGCACTAACTGGTGGTATCCCGACCGGAGGTCAAGTTTCGAGAACCAGCACGCTCCACTCAGCTCCCCTATAAGATCGTCTATCGTGGGCGTTAGATGTCTTTCTCTCTTTATGGCGGCGTTGGGCAGCCCCATATCGACACAGATCCTCACCTCTCCTTTCTGCTTTTGTTTCCGGGTGACAACGATGGGGGAGACCCACGGTGTTGGTCCTATCACCTTCTCGATTATCCCGGCGGCCTCCAGCTTGGCCAGTTCCTTCTCCACCAAAGGCCTCAGGTGGAAGGCGACCCGCCTGTGTCCTAGGGCTACCGGTTGCACCGTGGGGTCTATGTGTAGGTGTATTTCCTTCCCCTTCAATTTCCCGATGCCCTCGAAGACCGTCGGGAATTCAGCCAGGATGTGCTGCACGGTCTCTTTGTGTATTCAGAAAGCGAAGGTGACGTTCTCGAGGTCTTCCACCGCTCGACATCCTAGCAGCATGCCATGCCCTTCCTCCGTGATGTAAATCTGGGACACTATGGAGTTGGAACCATATGAGAGATTTGTTTTACATTTTCCTTGCATTACCAGCGGCTGATCCTGGCCGTATGCAAATACTTTGATGGTTGTGGCATTCAGGGGTGGAGCTGGTTTCAAGCTCTCATAGGCCTCAGCTGACATGATATTAATGGTGACTCCAGTGTCCACGACAGCGGTGGTATCTTTTTCCCCCATGCGCACCTGACATTGTGGGAGGGGACGCAATGATTAGGCAGCGGTACCTATGGTGAAAGCCGAATGTACGGTGTGCTCTTCTGCTTCATCGTCGTCCATGTCACTGTTTCCGCTCCTGACTTCCAGGATCATGTTGATTGTGGGCCGGGGCCCCGACCTCTCCTGGATCGGAATACTCGCATGAAGTGGTTCATCTTGCCGCAAGCTGTGCACTTTTTCCCCCGCGCCGGGCATTCCGCTGGACCGTGGGGGCTTCCTCCACAATATCCACACATCCGGACATTCACGTTATCCTTCCTGTTGGGTTTGGTCACGGGATGGGTTGTGACAGCGTTGACCGCCTCAGACTTCACCGGGCTGTGTAGGGCGGCTTCCATGTGGGCAGCTTGGTCCGACCTAGCGTCAGAATGTCTGCGAGGGGCTTTCCAGACTCTTCCAGTATTCTCTCTCGGAACTTGGCAGAGGCACATCCTAGTATGATCTGCCCTCGTATCTCCTCCCTTTCATCATGAAATCCGCAGGTGCTTGCTAGGTCTTTGAGGCAAGCATGAAATGCGTCTATTGACTCCGCTTGTTGGCGTGCCTGATGAAACACGAAACGTTTGTAGTCTTGATTCGCCATAGGCTCAAAGTGTGCTGAGAGAGCGGCAATTAGGGTAAGATGGGTCTTGGGGGCTGCTTCCGTGATGGATTTTGAAATCTTGTAAATGTCCTTTCCCCCTAGGTGTAGGAGCATGGCTCTCTTCTGTTCATTGGCTACCTTGGTGGCTTCAAAGAACAGGAGGATTCTCTCCACCCATTCCTTCCATCTGGGCGCTTGTGCTGAGGGGGCCCCTTCAACTATGTATGGTTCAATGGGCGGTATGGTGGCCATGCTTTGCCCTCCGTGCCCACCTCAGGTGCCTTCGTTGTCTGTCTGTTCTGCCGGCGTTGCACTTTCTCTCTCGTCCTGCTGCGTATTCTCCTGTCCCTCTGGTGTCTGGGTCCAGGCCGTGTGCTTGCTCTGTGCTGGTAGTGGGGCTGTGGTGGTGGTGGTGTCTTGTTGTCCTCCCCCATGTCCACTGGTGGACACCTTTGTAGGGCTGCAGGCACCTCCCTCAGACACAACAATTAGGTTGGTGGCGCTGGTACCTCCCCAGGGACGTGAGAGGGGCCCTTGGCTCAATAAGGCGCAGCACGTGCAGGGCTGGCACTCACTTCTTCAGTCTGTGGCACTAGGCCCCTTTTTGGTGTCATGCGGGCGGCACTCCTGCATCAGCCATTCAGCCTGCCTGGTGGCTTGTAGTCTCCTGGGAGGGCGTCAACTCCTTCACAGGTACCGTGGCACGAGCACTGCGTGGATTGGATGCGCACATGCGGCCGCCATGGAGCCGACGCGGTGGTGTAACGCGACCACCCTTGTCGCCAATGTGGCGTTGACTCCGCTGTGGAGTCCAACGCTAATTGCAAGCGGCCCTGGTCAACGCTGCTGTGCAGCGCGAACAAACGGGACGCCTACAAAGGAGTTGGTGTTCGCAGCCTTCGCTGTACATGACCTCCTGTGTCACGTCCGGTGGGCTGCCTTTTATTCCAGGCAATCACGTGAGGCCACCCTCATGAGAACAGAGGGGAGGGGAACAAACACGCACACTAGCTTTTCCCTTGATGGGAAGCACAGTGGGCCATCCGGGTCGCACCTGTTACGTCACAGGAACGACATTACAGTAGGCTCCTGTGAATGTGGGCAAATCATTTAATCTCCCCCGCCTACAAAAAATGAACGGTTACCCTTTGTAATGTAATCATTCTTGCGTACTTTTTTCAAATTTAAAGAGACTTTATCATATTTCACGTGGTGTTTGCTATACGATTTACATAGGAAATATTTGTAGGGCTCGGCTCGCGCACAGGCTCTAGTATCCGAGCCAAACTCTTAGCTCAGCTCTTCCTGTTGATTTGTTGGCTGCAACTTAGTACCAGGACTCACAGAAAGCTCTGCCAATGTTCCCCTACCCCGACCTGCATCATACCTTACTATCGCAGTCATTGAAGCCGCGCGCAGCTCTGAAAACGCACCTGACGTGAATTCCTCCTTTTATATATATTCTAATACACAAAACCTCACACACAACTCTGCTAATGTACCTCACTCTCAACCAATGTACCCTTCCGATTCTAGTTCTCGAACCCACATGTAGGTGTAGTACCGATGCGCATCAGTCCTGAGTTGCTGCACCAGTTGTTTTTTCTCCAGAACTGGTATTCACACTCGGGCACACAGTTGTGTCAATCAATGCACCTCAAGCAGCAACCGCGGACCGCTCCTAATACTGTGATGCTGCCAGCACACATCTTCTGACGATGCCCCTCTTACTTGGCACGCAGCACACCCTGCCATTGAGTGTGGCATTATTTTGTAAAGCGCCAGCTGGGCTGGTGGGTATACTGAGACTTCAAGGCGCTTAATAAACGTACGCATGGCTTAATAAAGTGTAGAGAAAGTGATATTCTATCTTTGTTGGTTAGATAATGCACACGACCTGCAGCAGAAGTTAAAACCACAAACAAATCCCACATAAAGCGAAGTTATACCCAATGCGCTCCTAATGAGAATCGGGATCCAAAGACCCTCAACTCCCGCCCCCTCCTTTCCGGTCTCACTGATACTTTGACGCCGTGACCCAGCCAAAACCAACACAGCCAGCGCACTTCAACCTCGACCTGCATCCGGCCCTCCCTATCGAATATACGATAAGGCTTTTGGGACAGAGCATTGCAGCTGACTCCTGAAACCACTGACATTGAAAGGGGGCGATGTAGAGATACCAGGCCTACGGCGTAAATAGAGCCAGCAAAGAAAGCCCGCCCACTCATGAAGGTAGCTGTGCCAGGCTAGGGCGTCACGCAAGCCCGCCCACTCAGGTGCGTAAGCACTGGCACGCGACGCCTCTTGTCGCGCGCGTCACTTGTTACTGTGCAAGTCATGCCAGAGAGCTGAAGGTGGCGCAAGGTATGCTGTGGGCACAGAAACTGCCTGCATTTTGAGCTCGAGGCTGCTCTGCCTCGAAAGAGGGAGGGCGGCGTGGAATTACCTCGACTCTAATGAATTACCCGGCCTCAGCACTCCTAGGCATGGCCTAGTCCCAGAGGGGGTCAGTGCGCCTGCTGCAGGCATCCCAGTGCTGAAAGTAAACAAAGTTTACTCTGTGATCCCATAAATATGGTATTGCTGAAAGCAGGCCTTTCAGTGGGCCGGGTCCTGCCGGTGCTCAACACCGACAGTTCTAAAAAGCAGGTGCTGAGATGGGTCCCTATCGCGCTCTCAATTTTTGCCCTCTCAACTCTGCATCAGTGTCAACCTTTACTGCCTTTGAGATGACTTCAGACTCCTTATAGTTCTTTCACAGTCTCATCATTTCAGAACTGAAGCATTTTCAATATTCTATACAACGAAACCATAGTTGTTGCTTATTTATCGTATGCACCTAACAACCATTGGCAAAGCCAATAGTCCTGGCTTGTTGTAGGTGTAATTTTACTTGCTCTATTATATATCTGGATGCAATGACAGAAGCAGCAAATTACCAGTCAGGTGGCAGACTATGCTAAGCACAGATTTTTAGGTTACTTTTTAAAACACGTCCTAATTACATTGGCCACGCCCCTTTGAGAGAACGCCACCGTTTTTTCATCCCACTTAAAGCCCTGACTGAAAGCAAGCAGCGTCATGCCAACACAGAACTATTTGCTTTGCCAATGCTTTTTTGCTGATGCTGTTATACATCTACAACAAAAAAGCAAATGCTTGTTTGCTGATGCTGAAGAGCATGGGCAAAAAAATCAAGCATTGTTTTAGAGGGCCTCTGAGCGTGCAGAGGTAACTGGGCCCAACCGTGTTGGTTGAGGCCTTTTACTCCCGATATCCTGGGGCCAGACTTACTATGGATCCTGAGCAACTGGGCCCAGTATCCTTTATGCACTTGACTCTCATTGGTAGCAGTGGTCGAGCAGTCAAGGCTCCATCGGGGGGGATGTAGGTACAGGTTAGTGAACACGAGTCATAACTCAAAGAGAGCCCAGCAATGTTAATAAATCAATGTCCTGTCAAATACTTATTTTCATATTAAAAATAATTATTTATGTCTAACTCTATGCATTCAAAGAAGAAATACGACACTCCTAAGCATTACCACAATCCCCTTGAGGTTGGGGCTCTAGTGTTTCAATGGCAAATCCCTGTCCCACGTGCTTCTTGTACTGTAGTCTGTACCATTCCCCATTCACTAGTGGCCCCATACAGGTAATGCTCACTAGTAGATCTTACTCAAGATTCCACTCCGACTCTTAGAAAGTAATCAAAAGAGACTTTGGTGCCGCAGCACCTATAGCAGCGAGTCCCCTGGGGCCCTTTAGGCCCGTATCAAGTCTTACCTGCTCCAGTAGCGAGGAAGCGTTCAGCGTCTCAGTGTGTGCCCTAACCGTGGGCACTTACAATGCTCCAGTCCTGCTCGGTTGAGTCGAGCTGCAAGCGGCAGGTGTGGCAGCACCTGGCAGGTGTGGGCTCTCTGTGACCTTGCATGGCCAGCTCCAGCAGCGATTGGTGGTGCTCTGGTGCTTTTTCCTCCAGGGTACTTTCAGTGCTCAATACCAGGGCAGAGAGGATTGACCATGATACTCCCAATCTGGTCCAAGTGAGGTCCATTCACTCACTGCTCCCTCCTCCATCCATAGGGCAGGTCGGGGGCAATTCCCCAATGCATGATTTCGAACCACGGGTTGCACTTTAGTTCACGGGCGGTGGCGGTCCAAATTCTAAAATTTAATTAGCCTCTCTTGGCATACGGGGTTGCTGTGGTACTTACACACAAGGCATCAGCCCATCCTGTACAGCAGTCCACACTATGATGGAGCCTTCTGGCATTCGGGGTCCCCGCTAGGTCCAGCAATGATCTTGGCAGTTGTTGAAAGTGTTCACTTCCACAGTTGCCCCTCCTGGCATACGGGGTCACCCAACCGGTGCAAGCTTCACTCTCCCCGCCCGGCACTTCACTCACAGTTATCTTCACGGGGATCCTCTCCTGACATATGGGGGTCTCTGTCCTAATTCTGCACAGGGTAACAACCCTTTCGGTGCAGCAGCCGTCTCCTCACACCTAGAGTCCTCTCACCAGGACCTCAGTATCGCCATTGCTCACCTCTTCCTCACACAGCACATTGGTCTTGGTAAGCAGGCAGGCGATGGTGGTCCAGGCTCCAGAGCAGGTGGTAATGGTTTCTCTGGGTGATGTCCCCTTACCCTGCAGGGAGATTAGAAGGCCTTGGCCCCCAGTCTTGGTCACAGGCAGAAGTCTTGCAGAGTTTTCCCTCCTCACACAGCCCCTCTGGCTACTTGGCAGAGGACAAATGTTTGGGGTCTCAACCTCTCCTTCTTATAGTCCATTTCCAGATACCGAATGTGATTCAGGGTCTGGTTTTTGAAGTTTTATGTTGGGGTTCTGCTTCTTTCGAAGTTGTTCAATTTTCTTCTCTCTTCTTCCTCTTGAAAGGCTGTCCGTCACAGCAGGAGGGGCTGAGAAGCTGATAGTCCCCCAACACAGGCCATGGGAGTGACTAGAGTTCACACCTGGATGTCAGCCGCAGTGATATGTGCATCAAACGGTTAATCCTGGGATCCCAGTTCCACTCTTTATGATTCTTTTATCAGCCCCATCTTCTTCCTGAGATGTGTCCAGGCTTCTTCCTTGTCACCTCTCAGTGAATCAAAGAGCACCCTTTGAAGTACTCAGGGGGAGCCTCACTCTCCCTTCTCCAGTGTGTCCCACCTAGCTCACAGGAATGTAGCAATACACAAATCTGTCTGGGGAGGGGGCTGGGGGATTCTTCTACTTCTCACGTCTTCACCAGGCAGGCCTGGGCTTCCCAAAATGGAACCCAGGGTCCTCCATGTAATGCACGAATACAGGTACACTTGCACTCAGCACACACACAGTCCAGTACTGTTGCCTCAATGTATTGTGCCACTCCAGGCACAATTCAGCACATACATTCACTCTGCGCACACTACTCAGTACTGTATCCTTTCTATGTTGTGCCATGGTGTGCTACATGCAGACACACTCACTGCTAGTACACACATTCGCATAACACTTCACCCTTTATGTGTTGTACTTTTTGCAAGCACACATACATACAGCACATGTTTTTATTGTGCACACATTGCACAGCACTACATCTCTCATGTCCGCTCTTAGTTCATTGCTTCCACCCAAATTCGGCTCTAAATCTAAAACTCATGTCCCTGCCTCATGGTATAACGATTCCCTACTAATGTTAAAGAAAACATGTGAGCGCCTGGAACGACCTTAGCGTAAATTTTACTCCCATGAGGCCAAAGCTAAGTTTAAGCTGGCTATGAGAGAGTATCATAGAGCCTGTCGTACCAACAGGGCAACATATTTTTCTGCTAAAATCACTCACGCCCAAAACTACTCTAAAGAACTCTTCAGTATTATGAGGTCTCTGATGGATCCTGCTACTGTCTCACCTCTTTTGTTGCTCTCTCAGCACCGTGCATTGGTCTGGCAGCTCCTTTTTGCAAAAAGGTGGCAGATATTCATGCTTCCTTTACCTCTGTCCAGGATGGGGTAGCCTGTTCACTCTCTCCTGTTTCTCCCGAATGCTCTTGGGGTGACCTTATCTCCTATTGACAATATACATTTTCTGTTGCTTCTGGGTGTCACAGATTGGGCTAATTATCAGCCCATTTTACAGTTGCCATTTTACAGTTGCCCATGTTTGCAAAGATTCTTCAAAAGCATGTCAATCGACAGCTGTCAGTTTATCTGAAATCCAACATGCTTTTACATCTTTTGCAATATGGATTTAGGTCTGAACATAGCATGCAAACTGCGTTGCTAGGTGTAAAGCGCACCTCAGCTCACAGCTGGATAGAGGGGGGCACTGCAGCTCTCATCCTTTTTTATCCGAGTGCTGCTTTTGATACTGTTTTTCATCACGCGCTCTCACATACATTAGCTGATTTGGGTATTCAAGGCCTGACCTTGGCACAGCTCTGCTCCTTTCTGCAAGACTGTTCGTTTCAGGCCTTTTTTAAATTTGCAACTTATTTCCTACCATATGGGGTTCCTCAGGGTTTATCCCTGAGCCCCACATTGTTCGATATTCGTCCGTTGGTAGACACAGTTGAAGGGTATTGCCATAAACTTTTTTCTTATGCGGACGACACACAGATTATTGCATGTCTGTCTTCAAAGGATGGCTGCAGTTCATTTGACTTCAGTTCCTGTCTTGTCAATGTGGTGACCTGAATGAGGAACAGCTCCCTAAAACTAAATGGGAACAAGACTGAAGCCTTATTGATCAGCAATCTACCCCAATTATGGGGTCCTCATTGTTGGCCGAAGGAACTGGGGCCATGTCCTAATCCCAGCCAGGTGATTAAGGACTTGAGCTTCTGGCTCGATAATAAGTTTATCATGATCTAGCAAAGCACGGAGGTGGCAGCCTGTTGCTTCCTTATCCTTGGGTGTCTGAGGAAAATACTCTGGCTTCTTCCTGTTGCTTCACAAAGGACCATCGTGCAGGCCTTGATTATTTCAAGACTTGATTATGGTAGTATTCTTTATTTGGGTGCGACAAAAACTTTAACTAAGACATTGCTGGCCCTACAGAATGCAGCAGCACGTCTCCTGTACCATCTTCCAAAACAAGCCTTGATTTTCCATCATCTTGATTGGCTCCCAATTGAAAAAATTTATTCAGTACAAGGCACTTTGTTACATGTTAAAAAGCCATGACAAATTCAGCACCGCTTTATCTTAAGTCAATGGTGCAACCCTAACTTATCTCTCGGACTTTAAGCTCCAATAATGTTAATTTTGCAGTAATTCCCGGAATACATAAGGCTATACAAGGTGGTCGTTCCTTTGCCTACTCATGCCTGAAATTGTGGAATTCCTTCCCTTCAAAGTTGCGCATATGCAACTCTTTCGTAAAGTTTAAAAAGTAGTTCAAGACTTGTCTTTTCTAATTGCTAGTCAAATCCCCTTTCTGTTAATGTTTAGCGCTGGGAAGCCCCATTGGGGCAGCAATGAGCTTTTTTAAATCTGAATAATAATAATAATAACTTAATGTAATCTGTCTGGTCTACATACACCCAATACATGCACTCACCATGCATACACTGCACAGCACTGCTCTATCCCTGTGCTGTACCCTTCCCAGGCCCACATACATCGAGCGCAGAGGAACTACTCCTGTGCTGCACAGCACTCTACATCTAGCTGATGTAGGCCAAGGGTGAGTTAAGCACACAACAGCAGTACTTTAACAAGGTGAGTGAGCCTGTACGCCTCACTCCAGTAACACTGGTTAAAAAGGACCAGAAAAGAGTACAGTTGCGCACTCAGGGCAGAGGTACATGTCCTCAACCATGCAGAGGGCTTTTCCGTCCCAACACATTTGAAAAGAATGGATCCCGCCTTTGAGACATATTGGCTTTGGAAATGGCTTATAGTCATGCTGAACAGCATCAGCAACGTGCTGTGCAGCATGTGAAAAGCTATAAAAAAATGCGCGATGATCAGTCACGTCATTTTGTAGGGGTGTGAATATTCTATTACGCATGTGCACCTACAAAATGACATAACCACCATATTTTTTATGTCTCGGCTCTAGACGTCGCACATGTGCTCTCTTGAACCGAGACATGCTGTATCTACTATTGTGGGCTTCAGCCCGCCCATAGGCTTCCCATTGGCTGGCACCATCGTCACTCCATTTGTCCTTCTCCCCACAGTGGTGTAGCTAAGCCTTTTGCCGCCTGTGGTGGTTCCAGCCTTTGCCACCCAGTGGCCGCCATAAGAGTGGGGGCGGGGTGTTGGCAACGATTCCTGCTTTTGCTGCCACCCCCAAAACTCATGCCACCAGGGGCGGTCCGCCCCCTGCTCCCCCCTTGGTACGCCACTGTCTCCCCATTTGTTAAGGGCATGCATACGTCCAGTGTTTAGCCCTCCCTGAGCGCACCATCCAACTTCTTTTAAGCAATACGCACAGCCATTTTAGTGCAGTGTTTCTGCACTACTTTTTTCTTTGAGTGCGCTTTTCACAAGCACCGGTTACGGTGCGCCTTTTTCCTATAGCCTTCACTTCACTTTGCCTTATGTTGGTCTTTCACCTTCCCACTACCGCACCTCTCGTTCTCCTCGAGCCACCCACCGTGGCATGGCCCCCCCTTACCTGGGACACCCTCTCGTAACAGCCTCCAGCCCGCCTGCCCACTGTGGTCCCGGGGCAGTAACCAAGGCCTTCACCAGGGTAGCTCACCGGCGCATGTACAGCAGCCACTTACGGTTATCAAGAGAGCGATGTAGTGCCTGAAAAGAGACACAGCGGACCCACTTTCTGAGTACTGGTGGGCATTAAGCCTATCTCAGGCAGCACTGCACTGTTGAAAATTAAGCTACTGTTTTATTTAAGGCACAAAAGCGTTCTCAAGACGTGCTTCAGCACATATGCTAGGGAACATCCGACTAGCTCTAACTCGGCCGTCATTGTCTTAAATTCGGATCACGTGGCGGTTGAAGGGCTGTTCCTAACCGGGCGGCCATCGTTTATTGTATTACTTAGTATTAGTACAGCACTAGGTCAACATTAGACAAAAAAACAGAATAACCGTGCTGCACACCATAGTACAAATATTACTTTATACGTGTTTGACTTGAGCAGAATTTACAACAATTATTATGTCACAACAAATCTAATATCCCCTCAATCTAGAAATATATATATGGTACTCTGCATCTAATAAATATTTCATTTTAGCATGTTGCGCTCCTCTATTGGATTTATGCGCATTCTTTTCTGTTTACCAAGATGGAAACTTAGTGGTTAATGCACTTGATGGAGATATATGAGTGCATTCTATGATCTCGAGTTAGAAGCATCATAAAATAGCACCACCGGTTAGTGAGCTTCTTTACGAGCACAACATTTGATCACATATTTGTATTTTATGTAGGTCTGTTTGCTCTGACAGGCGTCTCCTTGAGTTTGGTGCATGTCTGTTTGCTCTGACGGGTGTCTCTTTGAATTAGTGCATGTGTGTTTGCTCTGACAGGCGCATCTTGAGTTTAGTGCATGTCTGCTTGCTCTGACGGGTATCTCTCTGAGTTTGGTGCATGTCTGTTTGCTCTGACAGGCTTCTCAGCGTTTGGTGCATGTCTGTTAACTCTGCGGGCATCTCTGAGTTTGGTGCATGTCTGTTTGCTCTGACGGGCGTCTCTCTGAGTTGATGCATGTCTGTTTGTTCTGACAGGTGTCTCTGCGAGTTGGTGCATGTATGTTTGCTCTGACGGACATCTCTCTGAGTTGGTGCATGTCTGTTTGCTCTGACAGGCGTCTCTCTGAGTTCAGTGCATGTCTGTTTGCTCTGACGGCTTCTCTCTGAGTCTGGTGCATGTCTGTTTGCTCTGACGGGCGTCTCAGGTTTGGTGCATGTCTGTTTGCTCTGACAGGCGCCTCTCTGAGTTTGGTGCATGTCTATTTGCTCTGACAGGCATCTCTTTGAGTTTGTTGCATCTCTGCTTGCTCTGACAGGCATCTCTTCAAGTTTGGTGCATGTCTGTTTGCTCTGACAGGCTTCTTAGCATTTGGTGCATGTCTGTTAACTCTGATGGGCATCTCTGAGTTTGGTGCATGTCTGTTTGCTCTGACAGGCGTCTCTCCGAGTTGATGCAGGTCTGTTTGCTCTGACAGGCATCTCTCCGAGTTGGTGCATATATGTTTGCTCTGACGGACATCTCTCTGAGTTGGTGCATGTCTGTTTGCTCTGACAGGTGTCTCTCCGAGTTGGTGCATGTCTGTTTGCTCTGATGGGCGTCTCTCTGAGTTTGGTGCATGTCTGTTTGCTCTGACGGCTTCTCTTTGAGTTTGGTGTGTGTGTTTGCTCTGACCGGCGCCTCTCTGAGTTTAGTGCATGTCTGTTTGCTGTGACAGGCGTCTCTCTGAGTTAGGTACATGTCTGTTTGCTCTGATGGGCGTCTCTTTGAATTAGTGCATGTGTGTTTGCTTTGACAGGCGCCTCTCTGAGTTTAGTGCATGTCTGCTTGCTCTGACGGGCATTTCTCTGAGTTTGGTGCATGTCTGTTTGCTCTGACAGGCTTCTCAGCATTTGGTGCATGTCTGTTAACTCTGACGGCCATCTCTGAGTTTGGTGCATGTCTGTTTGCTCTGACAGGCGTCTCTCTGAGTTGATGCATGTCTGTTTGCTCTGACAGGCATCTCTCCGAGTTGGTCCATATGTTTGCTCTGACGGATATCTCTCCGAGTTGGTGCATGTCTGTTTGCTCTGATAGGCGTCTCTCTTTGTTGGTGCATGTCTGTTTGCTCTGACTGGCGTCTTTCCGTGTTCGGTGCATGTCGGTTTGTTCTGACTGGCGCCTCTCTGAGTTTAGTGCAGGTCTGTTTGCTGTGACAGGCGTCTCTCTGAGTTTGGTGCATGTCTGTTTGCTCTGACAGGCTTCTCAGCATTTGGTGCATGTCTGTTAACTCTGACGGCCATCTCTGAGTTTGGTGCATGTCTGTTTGCTCTGACAGGCGTCTCTCTGAGTTGATGCATGTCTGTTTGCTCTGACAGGCATCTCTCCGAGTTGGTCCATATGTTTGCTCTGACGGATATCTCTCCGAGTTGGTGCATGTCTGTTTGCTCTGATAGGCGTCTCTCTTTGTTGGTGCATGTCTGTTTGCTCTGACTGGCGTCTTTCCGTGTTCGGTGCATGTCGGTTTGTTCTGACTGGCGCCTCTCTGAGTTTAGTGCAGGTCTGTTTGCTGTGACAGGCGTCTCTCTGAGTTTGGTGCATGTCTGTTTGCTCTGACAGGCTTCTCAGCATTTGGTGCATGTCTCTTAACTCTGACGGGCATCTCTGAGTTTGGTGCATGTCTGTTTGCTCGGACAGGCGTGTCTCCGAGTTGGTGCATGTATGTTTGCTCTGACGGACATCTCTCTGTGTTGGTGCATGTCTGTTTACTCTGATAGACGTCTCTCTGAGTTGGTGCATGTCTGTTTGCTCTGACGGGTGTCTCTCCGAGTTCGGTGCATGTCAGTTTGCTCTGACGGCGTCTCTTTGAGTTTGGTGCATGTGTGTTTGCTCTGACAGACGTCTCTATGAGTTTGGTGCATATCTGTTTGCTCTGACGGACGTCTCCCTGAGTTTGGTGCATGTCTGCTTGCTCTGACGGGCGTCTCTGAGTTTGGTGCATGTCTGTTTGCTCGGACAGGCGTCTCTCTGAGTTTGGTGCATGTCTGCTTGCTCTGATGGGCGTCTCTCTGAGTTGGTGCATGTCTGCTTGCTCGGACAGGCGTCTCTCTGAGTTTGGTGCATGTCTGCTTGCTCTGACGGGCATCTCTGAGTTTGGTGCATGCCGGTTTGCTCTGACGGGCGTCTCTCTGAGTTTGGTGCATGTCTGCTTGCTCTGATGGGTGTCTCTCTGAGTTGGTGCATGTCTGTTTGCTCTGATGGGCGTCTCTCTGAGTTTGGTGCATGTCTGTTTGCTCTGATGGGCGTCTCTCTGAGTTTGGCAGGAGGTTGTGGGTTCCAGGGGTGTCCACTTGAACAGAACTGCTCTCAGCCTTGCAGAATAAAGGGAGCTTCAGATTACCCGACAAGTCTACAGGTGCAGCACTGAAGTATGCAGGCTGTGTAGAGAGCTATCTTTGATCACCTATTCAGAGTAACTACTGCAAAGACCTGTTTGTTATCTAGAGATGTTATCTGACTCAAGGAAAGAGAAGGGCAGAGTCAGCCAAACAAGGGTTAAACTGAGCGATTTGCACAGACTTCTAGGTGATCAACTGATCAACTCAGTGAGCTATCTAACCATATTGCACGTTATAACACACCAATATTTTAACCGTGGGCAGTCTGACAACTCAATCTGGTTAATGGCGGATGGTCTGGCTGCATTGAAATCCTCTGATGAAGGGCTGCTGCACTGCATGTGTTCATATTACTTCTTATTAACAGCTCTTTAGGCAAAGAATGTTTATAAAGCGGAGTTTAGCAGAAGACCTTCTGTGCTGCAGCGCCCCCTGCCGGTTCATTCTGTAACAGGCGCCTCCGCACTGCTCACAGTCACGCTGTGCCGGGCGGAGCAAGGCTTCACGCTTCATTCCTGCGCCTGACCGCTGTGCACACATTCCTCCATAAGATTGCACAAGTGTCTGTCACGTTTCTGACGAGGTTACACAAATCTTGGAAAGCCCTGACTCTCTGTAAAATACCTGTACGTTTACGAAACACCCGTGGCCTCCACAGGGGGCGAAAGCCAGTGCCCGTGACCAGATTGACACAGAATGACGACGTGTCAGGTCCCTGCGTCATGAAAGATAAACACACCATGGACTGGAGGGAAACAGAACACGTGTTTACATATTCTGACTCTGCGCTCTCAGAAAAATTCAAACGCTGTGAGCAGAATGGCTTCCTCCCTACAGCAATCTACTTTAAACAAGCTGACACAATCAAAGTAATCTAGTTACTTTTAACCAATTTGGCAAATGGTTAATGTAATGTAGTTACTTTTAAGGAAAAAAGTATTCCAGTTTAAACAAACTGATCCACACAGTTAATCAGGTTACTTTTGGTAGACAAAAGTAATATGGATTACTTTCAGTTACTTTAAAAAAAAAAATCTAAACAGCTTACAAAAAATTGAAATTGAAATGTCACCCAATCACATATTTTCTTTTCCTTATTACATGCGTGCCATTGAGTTGGGAGAACATAGGGCAGTGGAGGACTCACAAGTCGAAATAAGGTCTACATTTCTGCCGATAAAATCTATTTATATTATTGCTCGAGTTTATAATATGGCAAAGCAAACTTTCAGGAGACTTACGGCAAAAAAATAATACAGAATTCGTTTCGCACTAAGACCTGCTCCCACGTGGACCTATTCCACATAAAGCTGGACTTTCTGCAAGGAAGGCAGAGGCAGGAGAGGTCTACTAAATGAGACAATATTACATTAGTAACAATAATACTAAAGCATGCTGGGTAAAGATACATTGTAGCAGGTTTTAAAATAGAAAGCCTGGAAGTTTACACATGAGATAACAAGTTAAGGCTTGTTGGGTTTCCTGTGGGTGTGAAAAGTGAATGATGCAGCACATTATTTTCGAGGCAATTGCTGGAGGTGTCTACAACAGCAGACACTAGCCTAACATGCTCCAAAGAGAATTTTGTATTTCCTAACTTTGTAGAAAAATGACTCACCATTCCAATCCCGTCGACTAGTTTTCAGGCTGTCCCACTTTTAAGTTTGATTCACCGAGCAAATGAGTCAGGGCTTTCCAAGATTTGTGTAACCTTGTCAGAAACATGACAGACACTTGCACAATCGTATAGAGGAATTTGTGTGCAGAGTAGGCTAGAGGTTCTTATGACGAGATAAGGATGAAGAGCACCTACCTCCCACACACTGCCGACAAGGCTGGCACTTGTATTTGGTATTCCAATTGGAATTGTATGCAATTCCTTGACGGCAGGGTCGACATTCGGTGTCCTGGAGAGGGGTGCATCGCTTGACCATGTAGTGACCTGCATAGTAAAAGGAGGAAGAGAATATTTTGGAATGTGGTGAGAGAAGTATAAGGGATGGCATAGGTACAGGGAGGGGGGAGGAAACAGAGTGTAGAGCCATGCTAAGAGTGGGTGTTAGAGAAACTGAAGTGCTGTAAGAGGGTAGGGCAGATGAACAGAGAAGAAATGACAGAGTTACAGAGGACGGGTAATGAACAGAGAATAAAGCGCAGACACAGAGGATAAAGAGCAAACGGGAGAGAGTATAGGAGAGGGATCAAGTGCTGGGGGTGGATGGGAAAGAGTGATGCTCAGAGAGAGACAGGCTTTGCAAAAAAAAAAAAAAAAAGAGAGTAGGATAGAGAGAAAATAAATTGAATGGAGGGACACGAGAGAGCGATGGAGCTAGAGTGGAAAAGAAAGAGTAAGCATTAATGGAGAGAGACAGGGAAGTTTGTTGAAGAGAGAGAGAGACAGCAGGGGTAGAGAGAAGGCGAAAGCAAAGAATTGGCACAGAGGGGTCAGTGATGGAAACAGGTACATGCATTTGGGAGAAGCACATGAAAGATGGATAGACTCAGAGGTAGACAGCAGTACCAGAGGAGGCGTACCAGGGAGACAGGATTCTGGCAGAGGAGACATTCAAACATTAAAGAAAAGGCATTGGTTTGTGGACCCCTGGCATAGAGAGGGACCGCTTGATGCTCACCTGGTGAGCACTTGGAGCAGCAGTGCCCCTCGCTGAGCTGGTACTGCGTTTCATTGGCACAGGAAGGGCTACCTGACACTGACCCCAGGAGGATGATGGGTACCAGGAACAAGAAGAGCTTCCTGCATGTTACTTCCGGCATTATGTCAAGACAGCAGTGACCGCACAATGTCACTAGCACAGCTATGTCGTCGAGTCAGAGAAGCTTTGCCGCCAATGGTCTGAGTATGTCACGATATGAAGAGAGCTAATGATCCGTGATATGTGTGGATTATAACATGAGGTGAGAGGGAATGGACTCTATCACAAACTGAACAAGGATCGTCTGTGCCTGGGTATTGGGGATATCGTGATAGGGTCAATACTTTTCTTGAGAGAGAATGGACTGCAGTTGTGATATGGATGGAGCTATCGCGAGATGGAGAAAGTTCTATATTGCTACTGGAATGGATCTATTTTGCGATGGGGAGTGGATGGGATTGTGACAGGAATGTGGGGTATGCTGTGATAGGGCACGGACTACACCCTGATCTGTAATGCAGAATATCTCCGTCGTTGTCACTCGTAAGAGTTTCCCGTCCTTCCCCTGGCCCCTCAGCATGCAGCCTCTGCCCTGTCCCCCACCTGGAGGGTCCTTCCCTTGTTCCTCAGTGTGAGGTATTTCTGCCCTGTCCCTCAGTATCAGGTGTCGTGTGTCTCCCTGTCCCACTCTCTGCAGCTGGAGGGCTCTCCTCCCCCGGTTTCCGACTGCCCCTCAGTCTGAGGACCCTGCCCTTTCCTTCTCACTGCCCTCTCCCTCCCCTGGTCTCTCAGGATGGGGCAGCTGTTTGTCTCCCTGTCCCACTCCCTGCAGCTAGAGGGCTCTCTTCCACCCGTTAGTCTGAGGACCCTAACCCAGGTCTTTCTCCCTCTTCCTCCCTGCGCCTGGGTCTGACAAGCCGGGGAAGAGGCATTTATAGAACGAACGGCTGCTTTCTATTTCCGGGAAAACCCCCGTCTTAGTCATTCTATGCGTAGCCCAAAAATTCCAAAACATTGCGGAGTAAGGGAGGAGGTAAAGGGTGAGAGAGATACGAGGAGAGTAGGGGACTGAAGAGAAGAAGTCGTGAGCACAGTTAGGAAGGGGGAGAGAGGGGAGGGGTGAGAAGGAGAGAAAGAGAGAAAGGGAAGAAGGAAGGGAAGAGGGGGAAGGCGGAGGCTCCAAATGCAACCATTCGGGGAAACGAGAGCACTTCCGAGGAACCATTAGGTCTCCTCAGCCCTTGGGCACCGTCGGGGATCCCAGAACAAATGGAAGTTGGCAAACGGAGGAGGTGGGAGCGAGCGGGGTGTTTGTGATAAGGGACAGTACCTAATTTGTAAAAACAAAAAAAACGTGCCTGGGTCAGTGCTGGAGTTGGGAAAAAATGACTCTGGGAACCCATACATTGGGGGTCTAGGCAGTGGCGGCTGGTGACATTTGAAAGTGGTGAGGCGTAAAAGCCGGTATAAGTGTTATGTCGCAAGCGTGCGAAGGGCAGAAGCCCAACCAACAGAAAGGGTGTTTGGGGGGTTCTTCCCCAGAGAAAAGTTTGAAGAAAACAGTGGCAAATGGTACATTTGAATGCAAATTTGAGAATGGAAGAAAGTTTATATAGCAATTGTGAACGTGTGGTGTTAAAATATTTAAACATATCAGAACTGCCCCATATCTTACTGCATTAAAAACATTCAGCTGTTTCTGTAGTGAGCCACTTGTACAAGTGGACATAAGTACACCGAAACTCTGGAACTGTCACATGTAAGCAACCTGAAGACTTGGCAGCTGTAAATAAACACTTTGTCAGATCACCAATTAGCAATTAAAAGGCTTAAAAGCTCACAAAAAGCAACTTAATTGCTCCAAATGTGAATGTCACCTCAGACCAGCTTTCCCGTCTTTATTTTCACTCTACACACTCCAGCAGGCGGCAACCACCAGGGACGAACACAGCCAGCTCACAATTTATGACTTCCCAACAATAAAACCAGCAATTTACAGAGTTTTTGGTTGCGACGATCAAGGGTTCACCGGTTTGGACAAATGCCAAGCACCTTCCCAAGCATTCATACAATGAAATCTCTTAGCTTCCCAAGACTCTGCAGCCTTCAATGTTTATGCTGTGCGCGCGCCATATGCAGAGCTCTTTTATCCCGCGCAGAAGATGGTGCAGTCCTGTCACATACACCCAGTCCGGGCACTGAAGAAACATTGTTCGAGCTTCGAGAGATTACTATTGAATTCAAATGACATCTACATTCCTTTCAAATTGTTATGAAAAATGTGAAATAAAGACATTGCCAGCTCAAGCACATTTTGTCTGTAAGACTTTCAATTATCTTAATGAACAGAGAGCGAGGCCGAGACTCAAACAGCGCTCACTGCTTTTTTGATTTTTTTCACGAACCTCCAGTTCGCCTCGTGTGCTACATGTATACATATTTTCACTGTATGGCGCTATAGTCTGATTCTGTACATAAATATGTATACATGTAGCCAGGGCCGGACTGGCCATAGCGGGCACCGGGCGTTTCCCCGGTAGGCTGCTAGGGTGGGGGCCGGTTTTGGGCCCCTGGGGGGCCGTTTTTGTTACCGGGGGTCGGCAATATCGACCCCCTGTAACAAAATCGGCCGAAACCGGCCCTCACAAACTGCTCGGCTGCACTCCCCCTCACCCCAGGGGGGGCCGGCTGAGCAGTTTGCCAGGGCCGGTTTCTGTTCCCAGTCCGGCCCTGCATGTAGCACACAACACAATGTGAACCGGAGGCTCAAGAAAAAGCACTAAGTGCTGTTCGAGTCTCAGCGCCGGCTCTAATAGATCCTGTGATTCTGGGCAAATCGCTTAGCCTCGTGGTGCTTACAAACCTCTGAGCTTGTGTAATGTAGCCAGGGCGCACATGTAATACCTTTGGGTCGAGTTTGCAAAACAACAAACTCTCCTGAGTGAACACCACGAGGCTGTTCCACTGCACGGAAATAAATCATAATCCACAAAAAGTACAATAATTGCAGCTTAAAGAGAAAATGCCTGGGCTACCAACTGTACTCTGTTGGGCCTGTGACGCAACAAACAAGGGCTCAGCTTCAGCTACAGAACGACACCAGTAGTTAAGTATTTTTATGTTTATTTAAAACTGTACGAGCTTGCATAAATGATTAATTGGCATCTGTCAAAGAGACCCTTAAAACAAAACGTTTCACTTGATATTGCGATGTTTATTTATCTCTTACCAGCATTTCCTTAAATTCCCTCGTGCTGTGCGCTCGTTTACCGTGGCTGCAGGCGCGGCCTTTCTTTTTCCAACTGATACCTGTAGTCGTGTCACTTTAGGTCAGGACTGGAGCAGCTTGATGGTGTCCGTTGTGCGCCATAAAGAGCCAACACGTACACGTGCTGATAATCCCGGAATTAGGAAGAAGAGCTGAACTCAATCATAACCCACGCCCCCAGCTGAAAAAGCTGCCTAACAGTGCGAAGGCGAAAGGAGTGCTGCAATTGTTGCCACCCACTGTACTGTGTTGCTGTCGGCCAGCCCCACCCCTTCCCCTTAATGTGAATGAGGCTCTGCTGACCACGCCCTGGGCCACGTCAGAAGCGCCCCATTTGAAGCCTATTCACTGCTGCTTGGTGCAGCCAATCCCATCAGGCTGATGTCACTCTCCTCGCTTGTGCCTCGAGGGCGAAGAATTATCCTCGCCCAGTTCAGCACATGCGTAGAGGAGGGGACTCTCGTCAGGGGGTCCGTCCGACCTCCCAAAAAAACAACGATATTAAAATGTTTCTTAGGGTAGAAGTGGAGCACCAAGCAGTGAGCATGCCATTTAAATGGTGTTAATTTTCTCCCTTTTGTCTCCGCTCCGAAGCTGGGAGGGCAACGCCCCCTTCGCCCGTTAATACCAGCCGCCGCTGGGTCTAGGTGTGGTAGAAGAAAGGGGGTGGAGTCACGAGGGGCGGAGCTTGAAAAGCAGCGCCTGACAGCCAACTTATAAATGTATTTTAAAAAATCAGCAGCAAAGAAATTGGCAACAAGGACTGACGTGACAGCACAACTGTTCTAATGCATTCAAATGATCACAAGGAGGCTGCATTTTAAAATATCTTACTGGGTTAAGACACCTGCTGCGGGGCTCATTGTGTGCCAAGCAATTTTATGGGGATGATAATAGTGGTAAGATAACTCTAGTGGTTAACACAGTTCTGCGAGAGTTCTGTGTTTTGTCCAATCACAGTATTGACTCATAAAGTAGCATGGGGGATTAATGCGCCTGCTGCAAAGCACATTGTGTAATATGCAGATCACAGATTTGCATTTTATGTAGACAGGTAAGTGGACTACTGTTTTTGACACTGAGATCATTTTGTTACTTCCAGTTCATAAGCTGCAAGCCTCCTAATATAGCACAGTAATATTTTTCCGGCATCAAGGAGCTGCATGCATACTGTAAGACGTGTTTAGAGCCATTTTGTTTTTTTTCTCAATCTGTTGTTACATAAGATTGCAAAGAGCGATTCTTTTGGAAAGTAATAAAGTCTTCTTAGTACAGACAACCACAATCACTGTCTTACGTTTATTATCCTGACTTTGTGTTTCTCCCGACCATTCACTCTTAACATAAGATGTCTACAAATATGGATGATGTGCGAGTCCTACACTTTATAACCCTCTTTGTCTTATGTAGCATTACCTGCACATTGATTTTCAAACGTATGATTTATTGTGCTTCCGCCTAGAGCTGCTGAATTTTGGTCATTACTTCGACAAACGTATGAGTGTGAAATGGCGATAGCTAAGGCGTATGGACCTAGGCGAGTTATGAGAGTGGTTAAGATCTGGTCCAAAATTCAATGGATGTAACTTATTTACAGCATGAAGGGTTGATTGTGGTAGACGAAGGCTTTTGATATCTGCATTACGAATATCTATTTTTCTTTCATTAGTTCTGGTTCCTCTTTCTTTTTTTTTCCTTTGTTAATTAAAAAGTGTGATGAGATGTATTAATACGTAATTTAACTCTGTAAGATGATTTTTAAGATAATTTAATCATTCTGACAAAATAAAAAAATATATAAAAAAGATGTATTGTGCTTCCGTGTGTGATGTAAAGCGCTCTGGAACTCTACACTGGGATGAGTAGTACTATAAAAGAATTAAATAAATAAAAATGAGTAAGTGCCTTTGAAATCAATATTTGGGGAATTACTCATAGAGATAGATAGATCATGCATTCTTCCAGTGCAAGCACGTCTCTTACATAGGGAGTAGAACAAGTTAAAAACCAGTGGCGGCTCCTCCGCTATGACGGAGGAGCGTCGCCCCACTGCATTCAAGCAGTGCGAGAAGCAAAAACATAAAATGCTAATAACTTTCAGTTATTAGCATTTTATGTTTGTGCTGCTTTGTGGGTGGGGATGCTCTGCTCTCGGAGCATTGCCAACTCCTAAGTGCGCAATGACTGTTTGGTCGGCCCTTTCGGGCTGCCCAAACCAGTCATGTTCACTATCCACGTTCTCCATGCAGGCTGCATTACAGCCTGCATGAAGAACATGCCCACCCCTCCAGCCCCTGGCTGAGCGCCGTGTCATGGCGCTCAGACCAATCACAGCGCTGCATTGCAGCGTTGTGATTGGCTTAGGGGAGGGAGCCTGGCTGCCTGCTTCCTGTTCCTGAAGTCAGAGGCAGGAGAGCAGGAGCAGAGACGCGGGACCCGGCGGCAAGGTAAGTTATTATTATTATTTTTTTTAAATTATGCTCCCTCTTGCAATCGCGACCTCCTCGCAACCCCTCCCCCTGCGCCCGCCCTCCCCACCCACGAGCCAAGCCGGCCGCCACTGTTAAAAACCTATCTCCAATAGTTTTGATTAAGTGCTTGTGAAATGATAACGAACTGTGTGTCTTTGTTTTCTTCTGTTGCGTTGGCTTCTAGGTGTTAGGCTCCAGATGATTCCCAGCCAAGATGATATTTAAACAAAAGTAGGGCCGATGGCCTTTTAAATAAGGACTTCGCTTAGCTGGATATTAAAATAAGAAAGCCCCCTTCGATGCCTGCAGATTGCTGCTCCAAGCGGAATTCAGACAGCATGCGGGCCTCCTGAATTATATCCTGGTGTCAGAAAATGTCACAGGGACAAATTCAGCATATTTCCCTGTGTCGGCCGGATCCCAGATCCGGCCCTGAAATAGTTGCCGAAACCAGGATCCAGTTATATCCTCCGGCTTTCCATCACTGGCCAGGACGAGAAGTTTTGTTCAGAAGCCTGCTGTCAGCACAATAGAAAGGTCAGGGTGCTGGATACCAAGGCTGCATAGCCTTGATTCCGCCTTATGTCTCTTTAATTCATCACCAGACACTCTCTGCATCTCTAACTCACTCTTGCAAGGTTCATTTTCATCCCTGCTTTCTCACTTTTGTCACTGTTTTTCCACCTTTGTTTTCCTCCATCTTTCCCCATTGTGTGTTTTTCTCTCTCACTCCGGATGAAAGTTTGTTTGGTGAAAATGTGGTCTGGTCCGCAAAATGACTGCCAGTGGGCCCCACCTGCAACCACTGCCTCAAATTAAGCAATGGTGAGGAGCTGGAGGGGACACGTGTGAACGTAGAAGAAAAGCAGAAGAGCAGAGCTAAGGGTAGATGGACCCAGAGGGAGCTACTCTGCACCTCTCTGAAGTGAGGAAGACTGCTCCCAGGGAAACGCAGCTAGGGACCAGAACAGAGAAGCTCTGCACTTGTGAGTAGAGGTGAGCCAGCCAATAAATTAATGGCGAGAGCCAAGGTCCTGGCTTGGCTCTAAGAGCACATGCACAAGTCCAGCCCTGAAGGTATCCAGCATGTAAATCATGCAGCAAAGATCATGTAAAAATATGATTAAGTCTCACAATTCAACAAAATGCGTTTCTTCACGTTAGTACATCAGATTATATCACTGCATTGAGAGGAAATTATTAAAAGTGATAGTGTTTACACACCTTGCCACCCCCGTCTTGCTGACAATGCCATTAGTGAACAAAGAGGCTAATCAGCTGTCATGTGTACCCGGAATGTGGCATAGGTTTTATTACTGCTGGAGCATACAGCACACATCCTAAACGCACATATTTGAAGGCGCTCTCGTATGCGATAAAGAAGACAAATGAAATATTTTCTAGGATCACACAATTTGGTCAAGTGGTTAAGCCGGATTTGATCCCAGACAGTAGTTTAGCAAGGATGGCAAGAGCCCTAGTGCAAGCAAGAAAAATGGCCAATGTAGCTGCTGCCTAGGTAGTAAAACACTGCAATTATAAGGGTTCAAAGGGCCCCTCAGGGCTCTTGGCCCTGGTACCACTGCACCTGCTGCACCAATGGTAGTGAGGCCCCTGCTAGATGATGTCTCTTTCTATTGCCCCTTTTACATCAAAGATTACTGCTTTGAATTTAGCTCTTGACACAGGAGGTTACAGTCTGGGTGACAGGCAAAAACTACATGAAAGTTCCGCTTGTTTTGAGATGAAGGGTCTAACAGCAGTGCTTAATTTGTGCTGGAGGTTGCCAGTGGACCTCCCTAGCACTCTATTTTGGGTGCCACTTATTTCTCCCCATTGGACATTTCCTGAGAGCAAGAAAGAGAAAAACACACAAAGGGGAAAGCAGGGGCGGCTCCTCCACTAGGGCAGAGGAGCGTCGCCCCACTGCTTTCTCCAGTGTGAGAAGCAGAAACATAAAATGGTAATAACTTTCCGTTATTACCATTTTATGTTTGGTTGCGGGCGGGCGGGGCTGCTCTGCGAGCAGGCAGGGCAGGGGAGGAGTGATGTGCCCACTCCTGAGTGTGCAAGACTGGTTTGGTCGGCCCTCTGAGCCAACCAAACCAGTCATGCACACTCTGCCCTTCTCCATGCAGGCTGCAATGCAGCCAACATGGAGAACATGGCCTCCCCGTTAGGACCTGGCTGGGCGGCGTCCCCACCAATCACAACGCTGCTTGCATACAATTGCATACAATTGTTCTTGTAATCCTTTAAATCTCTTAAGAACACTCTTTCTTCCTTTGCATTGATTTCTTCTTGAAGTGTTAGTAAGGATGACTCAACCTTATTAAATAATTCCCCTACTTATTGATCATTATAATGAATTGTAATTTCCCATTTTAACATCATTATCCTTTATATACTTAAGATAAAGGTGCTCACGATAGGGAGAGAGTATAGTGCTTAGGAAAAAAGTGCGTTGATGAGGGTAGTAGAACAAAGGAGAGGTATTGTGCCATATATACATATTTACATAATGCAACCTGTCCTGCCTTTCACAGGCAAAATATTACATACAAATACATATTCAAAGGTGGCTCATTGAAGCTCCTTAAGAAGATGGACCCTCTATTTAGCCAGGAAACATCTCTTGTCTCCGTCTCTCGTACGTGTTCGGGATGACTCGCCAGACTTCAATGAGCCCACCTTTGGATATCGTTCAGCCTGATTTGCCACGCTGATCTCTGAATGGGTGCTCTTCCCCACTCTGTCCTGATGAAGACCCCACCCTAAGGACGTACTCACCTAAACACTTGAAGGGGTCGAAACGTTGACTGTTGTGTTTTTTTCCCTACAACAAGCTGAGACCACTGAGATTTGTTATCAGGGTCTCCAACAATGCTATCTATTTGTATGTAATATTTTGCCTGTGAAAGGCAGGACAGGTTGCATTATGTAAATATGTATATATAGCACAATACCTCTCCTTTCTTCTACTACCCTCACCAACGCACTTTTTTCCTAAGCACTATACTCTCACCCTATCGTGAGCACCTTTATCTTAAGTATATAAAGGATAATGATGTTTGCAATAATTGTTTGATATGTTGCTAAAAAAGAATTATGATGTCTCCAATAATCATTTGATATGCTGCCAAATAAACTGCATTAGTTGCAGTAACGTTTATGAGATATAGTGAATGCCTTGAATTCTTTTTCTTAGAATTGTCTCTACTGTGACCATTTTGTGTACTATCAGCGTAGTTGTAGCGTGAGTGACCAAACGAACAGATGTGAGCAGCTTTTGGGCTCCGATAGTGTTAGGACACATCTGTGACCACTCCACAGGGAAGGCTTTGGGAGATAGACTGGATTTGCAATATAGAGAAGATCTTTAGTCTATTGAATAAGATACATAGGTGTTTGTGGTCCTTTCAGTGCTGCTAATGTTTTTCACCCGCACTCAACCACTTTGTATTTTTTTGTCAGCAGCGAGGAGGGCTATTGGGGGGCCTTTTGGAATGGAGGGGTGGGCATTCATGTGGCCATGTCCTCTTTATTTACTTGGCTGTACTTGCACAAGTCCATATTATTCACTCTTCCAAAGACTTCATAAATCTGTGCGGCGATGCCCAGTGTCAGCGACACTCAACGCACAAAACAGGGTCCAAACATTCTGGACAAATTTTCTATATTAGACATGTTAACCTACACTTCCTCTTTCCATTATATTTTCTGTACCCGAGGTCGTAAGCCCAATTAGTAGTTAATATTATGACTATAAGGAAATGACGCAGCAGACTAATTGCCCCTTGGAGTTTTGCCATGCCAGGATCAAGAGTTAAGTAAATGGGATTTACCTAGTTGGAGAGTTGGTAGGGGATGGGCGTGTGTTTATGCAGTGATTCTGTTTTAAATAAATAAATGTAGGAATGGCTTCACTTGTCGCAGTTGCAGTATGCTCGCACATTGATGTGAGTCAAGATGGCTGATGTGGTTGCGGTCGAGTGTTTAGAGGTAAGGTGGGAGGTGAGGAAGGTGGGTGGGAAAATGTCACATGGAGTCACTGTATCCCCGGTGAGAGAATGATGGAGGCTTTAAGGACAAGGCCATGGTGTTCCTCCTCAAATATGATAGAGATCCTGTCCACCAAACTTGTGGTCCAGCCTCTCTCTATGTAGAGTCGGTGAACTTCCATGTTTCTGCCCGCAGAGCCCCCGCCGGGTCTGCCTACGGAATCCTTTGACAGCAAAGATGGCAGACACTGGACTGTAAGTCAAAGTACCTCAGATCCTCTGCTGTATTTAGGGCAGACGTTTGAATACTTTCCCCGTCTCCATGCTGTGTCCCCTACCCCCTCCACCTCCGCTTCCCTCCTTCATTCTTTGGCTACCTCCCCTTTCCCTTCTTCTCTCCCCTGAATTCCTCTCCTCCTGCTTGCTTTGTCTATCCTTTTGCCTATGCTCTGCTAAATTCTCCCTCCCCTCACCCTTTTACATAACCCCCTTACCCCTCTACATGCCATTAACCTAGAAATGTAACTTGTAACTTTTGTACCTTATGTAACAATGTATAATTTGTAAGCTATGTAACTCTCCTCATGTAAAGCGCTCTGATGCCTCCGGGTCTAGCCAGCGCTATATAAAACTCAAGTAAATAAAAATAAATAAATAAAATGTACTTTTTTGCTCTTCGGACCAAAAGGGAAAGCCTGGCTGTCCCAGACAGGAAAGCAAATAAATGACCCCCACACACTGGGGGAAAACTCCCAGCGTACCAATTACTTTGATAATATTTTGTTTTTTTTCCAAAAGCTGTTTTCCGCTGTGGGAGTTTGTTTTCAAAGACCAAGAAGCTTTGCCAAGTGGGCGCGTTAAATAAACATGGCAGTTGCTCAGGAAACGTTCAGTGCCTTCAGCGGAACTGCTAAAATGGCTGCTCTACTGAAGGCATAGAGAGCTCCTGGCGTAGATCTCTAAATATGGCCGTCAGTCTTCCACAAAGGCACCTGTGCAAATCGTTCCACTGCCTTGGTGGACCGATAACCCACCCACCGAACTCTTAATAAACCCCTTAGCTTTTAACTTGAAACCAGACACAATATTCCATTAAGAGCAGTGGTAGAAAAGCCTGAGCAGTCGATGGACAACATGGGTCAGTAGTGTGTGAATATTGTGCATTTCCTTACTCTGTACTGGGCTGTGTTGCTTGATGATATTGTAATTGTAATTGCATTTATATAGCGCTTACTACCCCTGACGCCACGTCGAATCGCTTTTTCGGTGAGTAACATGCTACTCCGGAACCCAAAAAGGATTAGTGGTGAATTAGTATAGGGAAATACGAAATTAATTTGAGCGGTAGGCATGTTAGTCTGTTACCTGGATTGAAAAAGGATAGTGGAGGGATAGAAGAGGGAAGGGTTTGCATTTACATAGTGCTTGCTACCCCTGATGGGGTGTTGAAGCTCTTTTCGGCAGGTAGAACGCTACTCCGGAACCCAAACAGGATTAGTGGGAAGTTAGTATAGGGTAATATGAAATTAATTTGAGTGGTGGACATGCGAGTTTGTTATTTGTATTGAAAAAGGATAGAGGAGGGTTAGTTCGTTTTTTGATCGGTTTGTTGCAAATTGGGGTTGTGATTCCCTGTGGTAAGAGGTACGAAAGGTGACCTTTAAACTATGAAGGAATGTCAGGATGTCACAGCTCACTGTAATGCCTGAAATGCTCTCTGATGCTACGTAATTGTGTTATGTTATTTGCATCCTGGTTCCTATTACTGGCCATGGTTTTGTGGGCTCTTTGGCTTAGCCTTCTAGATGCACATCTGGTGAAATTTTAGATTAACTGTTCGATGGGGTTTCTTGTGTTTTTGATGTTCTGTCCCTTTAGGGATTGATGCGCGTGTTAGCACCTTGTGCATCGATTTTAAATAGGAAGGTAACAGTGGATTGTCGCCCCCCCCCCCCCTTTCCCCGGCTGAATAGCCAAGTGGTCCAATGTGTCCTAGGCAAGACATCTGAGGATAAGGGTGAAGAGACCTAAACCTTCATAAAGGGTCGGACTGGCCTATAAGGCAACCAGGCAGTGCCTGATGGGCCAGTCTGACAGATTAGTGTGTGGAGAATGAATGAGCAACGGCGGATCTGAGTAACCGCACCTCCCTGCTTTATTCCTTTTCTTGTTTAAGAAATTGTAATGGATAGTATGATTGGGTGTGCACATACAGCTCCTGCACCTGCCGTTGTTGGATGCCAGCTGCCAAGCAGAGAGAAAACTGTGAAAATAGTGGAGCGGTGCACTACCAAAGAGTTTTCTTCAATAAATCCAAATGTTCATTTTGTATAGTGGTTTATCAATCCTTTATTTTCAATATCAAAATGTGCAAATTCCAGCCATTCCAGATTAGTGTGTGGGGTCGTTTTTTTTTAGCAGTTTGGGGCCGGTTTCATGGCCAGGTGGGCCGGTGTTTACTATTTATTTCCCATGTATTAACACTTTTTTACATATATGCTTCGCTAATGTTGCCCACTTTTATTTCGGTGCCCAGACCTATGTTTTTGTGCCAGTCCGACCTTGCCTGTATAGACAGGAAGGCCTGAAAAGGGACTCGCCTTGCAGAGGGGGGCGTGTGGGGGTGAGGTATCTACAGCTCCAGGTACAATGAAAGAGGTTGGTGCCTGGGGGGTGCGTGGGAAGTCGAGAAAACGAACCTGCACAACCACGAACAAGAGGCGGGGTGCAGGGAGGGTAGGTGAACCTGCCCACATATGAGCCAGCGCCGGAAGGAGTCTGCACTTATTAAAACAAAAGTGTCACTGTCACATAAAGACGGCGAATGCTCATCTCTGTAGACAATGGAGCCACACCCTGAAAACGTAGAGATGGTACAGCCCGGGCGGGGCCTGTCTGTGTTTTAAGAGACAACAGCTGAGTCTGTGGTACGGATTCACCGCCCCCTGCCCCCCCTGCCCCCCCAGGCTCTTCTCGGTTAGGTGTGTTTGGTGCTGGCTCTCTGTGGGGGGCGTGTTCGTGGTTGAGGGAGGACACGGTTTCTGTGTTACCCTTACAGGTGGGGGTTTACAGGGATGTGTCACTGAGACGTTCCGCCAGCCAACTCTGGAATTTCCTCTGACTAGATTGCACCAATTGTTACTCGAGGTTAACTAAATAAATTGTATTTTTAATTGCGCCATTTTAAACATTCACTCATATCAAGCTTCAGTTGTTAAAAAAGCAAGAGCTGGGGGGGTCTGACAAAGGTCACAACATGCACAAAGATGGCAATGTCTCTACTAGGGTAGTGTTAAACAATTGGGTTAACAGCAAACCGGGTAAAATCCTATTTTTTTTAAATTTCTACTTAAGGATGGAAATTGGGCTAAGATACAGGAAACGGGCGGATTACTAGGCTGTAATGTACGAACCGGTTAAAAGGTAATTTAAGAGTCGTCCACAATTATTTTTTTTTGCCTATAGTAGGCGCATGGCGATCCATTATAAATCAAGGACTTGTGTAGACACTGGCCTCCCAAAAATATTTCGCCCAACCCTAGTTACAAGCTTTGCAAAGGCTTCGCATACTGTGGACAGCTACATCATGTTCAGGCATGGCAGGGGGATGGCGCGGTGATGGGGTACCACCCTCCTCCCATCTGTCCACATTGGTATGCCAGACGCAGTGTCAGTAGGCCTCCCTATGCCACATAGCCGCAGGTGGCCATAAGACCATGCAACGCTAGGGTTGTCACAACTGGAAATATAATGTGTCCATATGTTTGTATGGCAAAGGTATGAACAGAAGCCCCGGTGTCCGCTGAGGGCGCGCTGGTATCTACACCTCAATCTCTTAGTGGCATCATCAAATATATTTCCCCATTGGTTCTTTATTATTTGACTTGAAGCCCTGTAAGGGAGATAACATTAGAAATACATTCCCAACATGCGGAGCCAATGTGACTCCACAAGAAAGACCAGGAATCAATAGTTATGATTAAATGGGATTATTTTAGAATAAAATCAGTCCAGTATATAAATAGAATAAAATAAATTCACAAAATATAGCAATATAATTTCCAGGCTGAAATGTCTCAATAAGTTAAATCGTAATAATACCAGATACAGAATGGTAACAGCCACAACGAGAATAAAGCAAATTGTCGCAAACAGGTATTCTATAAAGAAACTTCCCTTTTCTATTCTAAACATAATTAGAGACCAGAATCTCTAAAATGAATTTCCATCCAGGCAGCATAGAAGGTGTCAACAGAGAATTGAACTTCTGTAGAAGTTCAGGACAATAAAAAGAAGCATTGGAAATGCAATAGGTCTTGCATTTTTTTAAGTTAGAGCTATTGGCATTGTAAATGGCAATGCCTTTTACTTATGTTTATGGAGTGGTTGTATGTGGTGTGAGGTGGAATTATGTGAGTTGGATAGAATTGTGTGGCGTGGAATAGTGTGGTGTGGAGTGGATTTGTGTAGAGTAATTATGTGGCATAGTGTGCAGTGGAATTATGTGGATAGTAATTATGTGGTATTGAGTGTACTGGAATTATGTAGAGTGGGATTGTGTGGCATGGAGTGTAAATATGTGGATTGGTATTTTGTGTTGTGGAGGGAAGTTTAATTATGTGGTATGCTGTTGAGTTATGTGGCATGATGTAGAGTTTTGTGGTGTGAATTGGATACATGTGGTGTGTTGTGTAATCATGTGGTTGAGTTGAATTATGTGGTTTGTTGTTGAATTATGTAATGTGGAATGGAAATGTGTGGAGCTGAATTTAAGGAGGGGGGGACGTAAGGGAACAGGGTGCTGGGTAGGTGCTAGCCGTTTCCTCACTGGCCACTGGTTGTAGGTGGGTGTGTGTGCTTAATTACCTGCACTGGAAAAAAAAAAATTAACCATAAGGGATTGGTTAGCCATTTTTTCACACCCAGACACTATTAAAAAAGCATTTGCAATGCAACAGGTCTCGCATTTACGTGAGTTTGAGCTATTGGCATTGTAAAAGAAAATGCCTTTTATTTATGTTTTGGTTTTTGAAACATAATAAAAAGTATTGTCATTTTCAATGCCAATAGATTAAACTTGCGTAAATGCGAGACCTATTGCATTGCAAATGCTTGTTTCTTTGGCCACTTCTAGTTATTTCAGAAAAAAAGCTCTGTGGCAAACGTAGACTCTCCCCTCTTGCCCCAGTCTTGCTCACAGGCCTGCTTTGTCCATCCAGCCTACCAGGGGTACACACGGGCTGTGGAAACGTGCATACAGACACCCACAGAAAAAGGGGTGCACACGGTCTGTGGAAACGTACATACAGAGTCACCTACAGACACAGGGGCACTCACAGGCTGTGGAAAAGTGCAAACAGAGACACTCACAGAAACAGTGGCACACAACGGCTGTGGAAACGTGCACACTAAGACACTCACAGAAACAGGGGCACACACGGGCTGTGGAAATGTGCACACAGAGACATTCACAGACACAGAGGAACACAGGGCTGTGGAAACATGCACACAGACATCAACAGAAACAGGGGAACACACGGGCTGTGGAAACATGCACACACAGACATTCACAGAAACAGGGGAACACACGGGCTGTGGAAACGTGCACACAGAGGCGCTCACAAAAACAGCGGCACATACAGGCTGTGGAAACGTGCATGCAGACACATTCACAGAAACAGGGGAACACATGGGCTGTGGAAACGTGCACACAGAGGCGCTCACAAAAACAGTGGCACATACAGGCTGTGGAAACGTGCATGCAGAGACATTCACAGAAACGGGAACACACGGGCTGTGGAAACGTACACACAGAGATATTCACAGAAACAGGGGAACACACGGGCTGTGGAAACGTGCAAACAGAGGCGCTCACAAAAACAGCGGCAGATACAGGCTGTGGAAACGTGCATGCAGGGACATTCACAGAAACAGGGGAACACACGGGCTGTGGAAACGTGCACACAGAGGCGCTCACAAAAACAGTGGCACATACAGGCTGTGGAAACGTGCATGCAGAGACATTCACAGAAACAGGGGAACACACGGGCTGTGGAAACGTGCACACAGAGACACTCACAGAAACGGGCCCACAAGGGCCATGGAAATGTGCACACAGAGACACTCACAGAAGCAGGGGCACACACGGTGCTGTGGTACCATGCATTCAGAGACAATCACAGAAACGGGCGCACAAAGGTTGTGGAAACATGCACACAAAGGCACTTATATTGAAAGAGGCACACACAGTCTGTGGGAACATGCACATAGAGGAACTGACAGAAACAGGGGCACACGGTCTGTGGAAACATGCACACAGAGGCACTCAGTGAAAGAGGCACACATGGTCTGTGGAAACGCACACAGAGGAAATGGACAGTGGACTCATTCGTAAAGGGATAGTCACAGGAACATGGAACACACAGGCTGTAGGTACATGCAAACAGAGGCACTCACAGAAACAGGGGCACTCTTTGGCTGTGAAAACGTGCATACAGAGGCACTCACAGAAACGGGCACACACTGTGTGGAAACGTGGACACAGAGGCACTCACAGTGAAAGAGGCACACACAGTCTGTGGAAACATGCACACAGACACAGAGGTGCTCAGTGACAGAGGCACACACGGTCTGTGGAAACAACATGATGCAAACAGAGGAACTGACAGAAACGGGCACACTGTCTGTGGAAACGTGCACGCAGAGACACCCAGAAACAGGGGTACACAGAGTCTGTAGAAACGTGCATACAGAGGCACTCACACAAACGGGGGAACACACGGGCTTTGGAAACACGCGGACAATGGAATCATTCATACAGGGGTAGTCACAGAAACAGGGGCACACACAATCTGTAGAAACGTGCATACAGAGGCACTCACACAAACAAGGGAACACACGGGCTGTGGAAACACGTGGACAATGGAATCATTCATACAGGGGTAGTCACAGAAACAGGGGCACACACAGTCTGTAGAAACGTGCATACAGAGGCACTCACACAAACGGGGGAACACACGGGCTTTGGAAACACGCGGACAATGGAATCATTCATACAGGGGTAGTCACAGAAACAGGGGCACACACAATCTGTAGAAACGTGCATACAGAGGCACTCACACAAACGGGGGAACACACGGGCTGTGGAAACACGCGGACAATGGAATCATTCATACAGGGGTAGTCACAGAAACAGGGGCACACACAGGCTGTAGAAACATGCATACAGAGGTACTCACACAAACGGGGGAACACACGGGCTGTGGAAACACGTGGACAATGGAATCATTCATACAGGGGTAGTCACAGAAACAGGGGCACACACAATCTGTAGAAACGTGCATACAGAGGCACTCACACAAACGGGGGAACACACAGGCTGTGGAAACACGCGGACAATGGAATCATTCATACAGGGGTAGTCACAGAAACAGGGGCACACACAATCTGTAGAAACGTGCATACAGAGGCACTCACACAAACGGGGGAACACACGGGCTGTGGAAACACGCGGACAATGGAATCATTCATACAGGGGTCGTCACAGAAACAGGGGCACGCACAATCTGTAGAAACGTGCATACAGAGGCACTCACACAAACAAGGGAACACACGGGCTGTGGAAACACGTGGACAATGGAATCATTCATACAGGGGTAGTCACAGAAACAGGGGCACACACAGTCTGTAGAAACGTGCATACAGAGGCACTCACACAAACAAGGGAACACACGGGCTTTGGAAACACGCGGACAATGGAATCATTCATACAGGGGTCGTCACAGAAACAGGGGCACACACAGGCTGTAGAAACATGCATACAGAGGCACTCACACAAACGGGGGAACACACGGGCTGTGGAAACACGCGGACAATGGAATCATTCATACAGGGGTCATCACAGAAACAGGGGCACGCACAGGCTGTAGAAACGTGCATACAGAGGCACTCACACAAACGGGGGAACACACGGGCTTTGGAAACACGCAGACAATGGAATCATTCATACAGGGGTAGTCACAGAAACAGGGGCACACACAGGCTGTAGAAACGTGCATACAGAGGCACTCACACAAACGGGGGAACACACGGGCTTTGGAAACACGCGGACAATGGAATCATTCATACAGGGGTCGTCACAGAAACAGGGGCACGCACAGGCTGTAGAAACGTGCATACAGAGGCACTCACAGAAACAGGGCCACACAGGGGCAGTCAGAAGAGCAGGTCCTCGCAGTCAATCAATGAAAGGCACACCGGGGGTGAGTTTCATCTTTACAGAGGTGAAATCCAAAAATTAAAAATACAATGACTTTCCTGGCAGTCTAACATAGGACAGGGGAGCTAAACAGAGCGACACACGTGACGTGTCCATCACGACCAGTGCCTTAAACGGGGAGGTATTGTCAGAGACAGAGAACCTCCATTTCTTTAATTTGTGTGGGAGAGTACCTACACTTCTCAGAAGTAACTGAGAAAGGGAGTGCCTGCGCTGTTATGTTTCCTTTCAAGCACTGATCCCACCATTGTTAAACAACCAATCAGAACGCCAGGTATGCGAATCTGCATGCACACACACACACACGCACCCGCACACACACGCACAGACACACACACAGACACACACACGCACACAGACACTCACGCAGACACACACGCACGCACACACACAGCCTTGCCCTCCCTCCGACCCTGCCCTCAGACGTTAGTCCTTTTTCTGCCACACTTGCTGAACCACCAGGGTCTCCTTCTATCTGTTCATCTGTGCCCTCCAAGTGAACTTCCCTCTCCCAGGCCCATTAACCCGCTCAAGAATGTTACAATATTTATTAACCAGTGAAAGCCGCGTTCCAGAGCTGAAGCGCCAAGGCTGTGGACAGGAAGTCATTACACAACTGATTTAAGTGGAGGACAATTAGGGAAAGTGTGTCATAGGGCAGGTTAAAAACGAACAACACACATGGGTCATCAGAGCCCACATAGGACTTGACTTTCTCCATAGTAAAACAGGAAAAAGTTTGGATTTTAGATTATCATCAGTGGGAGGCTTGCTAAAGGGCCTCGCTAAGAAATGGGAAAAAAAGCAAAAAAGCTCCAAAAGTCTCCTGCACAAAGAATAATGAATATTAGAGACTGATCAAACTAGGAAAACAAGGTCAGGTCAGTAGGCACTGCATGTGATCGCAGACGGGAGAAAACAACAATATTTATTAATTACCGGCCCCGGTCTCTGATCTGAATTTACTGATGGTGTCGGTGAAAAACCGGCCGTTGGCAACCCTATTTAACATAAAGCTGTGACCGCCTGAAAGCTCCAAAGATGCCGCCCTGCCTCCTCTATCACCGGCTGAGAAATGTTTCCAATTTGGCAGGCCTGCTCATGTGAGTGTGTCCTTGCCCGGGGGGGGGGTCAGAGTTTTCCAACTGGGTGACGCTGACCTCCACGTCTCTGTGTCGGAGTGACATTAACCCTGTGATGATGTGCTAGTTAACATCAAGGATAGTGTATAATTATTCTGAGTAAGCCCACATACCAACATGCAGAGCTTTAAGTGCAATAAAAACTAGTGGTGCGCGCGCACCACAGAGGAGCGGGGGGGTGGGGGGGGCGCGGCATCGAGACGATCGCGCGCTGCTGCACGTGCTGGCCACCGACGGGAATGGAGACATGTATGTGTTGGCCACTCATGTCCATGGCGGTAAGGGGTTGCTTCCCAATAGTTACTTTGGGGCGTAACTGCGCGCTTCGGAGTCTATGTCGGTGTCTATGTGGGAGTAGTAGCCATGGTCTAAAGAGAGACTTAAACTCTGGTTATCAGATGCATCTCATGCTTCTCTCACCCAAGGCTTCGGGCGCTGTTCTAACAAAAGGTGAATGTTGTATGACTGTACCACCCCACTGCAGATTGTGCTGCGAACCCAGACAGGCCACCAAGAAGCCAGTAAATTACAGGGACACTCCTCCAAAAGCTGCCATGTTCTAGAACCTTGATCTGTCTGCAGCGTGCATAATACCAAATCGTTTTTTGTGTCTAGCTTCTGTAAATTCCAGTTGTTACAATTGACCGTTTCAATTACACCAGTTCAGTAATCCCAGAAGGATGAAAAATGGAGTTGGCCCTGCGGGACCGAAACTCTTGTCCTGCAGATTCCACCAGATTGGCCATTGCCAACTAAGTTCAGGGTGGATTGTGGGTCTCCAGCATGGGATCAAAAGGTGAAACTCCCTTGCACTCTAACAAAGCATCCAGTTCCCGTCCCACCAACTCTGTAATCTTGAGTTATTACAGTTCTCATGTGCTTTATCTTTTCATGTAAGGTTTCTTCATACTCCCCTTGAAGAGCCAGTGAGACAAGTTCGGTTCATTTTCTACCCTGGGAAGATGCTTGCGAAACATTGCTTCCTTGCTCTTAGCTTCACTACTCCCACAGCAGGCAGCCTGCGCGTGGCCATTCTGCAGAGGTAGCATTGGAATACAAATGTGCATTAAAGGCTCTTGCATGTCGAGCTGGGTTTCTCCTTCACCAATTTACGTACTTCGCCAAAGACAGCTCACTGGGCTAAGAACCCTGCTTGAGGCTCTGCGTGTAACCAATCTGATTAGGTACTTTTCACCTGTCTTCCTTGCAAAGCCCATAAAAATGATTTCTGTTCTGTTAACTTACAGTAAAACGGGTAATATACAGTGACAGTAAATGGCATTTAATTGGTTTGCCTTCATTAATAGTCCATAAGTTGGCGGTTCTGGTAAATGTGGTCAAAAAAGTGCTGAAGCGGGGCAGGGTGCGCGCGCACCAGAGAGGAGCGGGGGGAGGGAGCGCGGCAGCGGCAGCAAGACGAACGCGCGCTGCTGCGCGTGCTGGCCACCGACGGGAATGGGAGGAGCAAAGGCGGGACATGCGCCTACCTTTGCCCAATCGCGGGCCGTTTTTCCCCCAAAAAAACACGCTACAGCCAATGTGGGCTTCGGAAAGCAAAACCACACGCACAAGCGTGTGGGTAGCTTTCAGAAGCCATTTCTAGAGGTCTCGCGCTGCGCGAGCAGTGCTGCGCACTGCAACACTAGGCGCGAGACCTAAAAAGAGTGTTCAGCAGGAAATTTTACACCTAGGGAAAAGCGCAGCAAGAGAGATCTGTTCCCTCTCAGAGTCGGGGAAAGTCTGCCGAACTAACTACGGAACACCAATTGGATATAACAGTAACTTCAAAAACATCCTCATCTCTCCTTATACCACCAGGAACCAATCGAATTGTTGACTGTGAAGAGCTTCAGCACGCTCCCTTAAGTTCCAATCTCATCAAAACTGCGACTGCAGCGGTCAATCTTGAACACCCCACCATCCTGGTTCATGATGACCATTGTTTCTCCGAGTTCATTGCCAGATTCCTCCCCGCAGGCCTCACTATCAGTCATCTAATACAAGCAATAAGTCTTTCTCTAACTAACAAGAAACATGACAATGCACCTGCAAAGGGAAGAAACAACATTCCGGCAAGGTTCAAAACACAATATTCAGTTAGGGCCTATAGTCAGGCTAAGGTAACTAAATGGTCAACATGAGCTTTGTTTATACGACTTTGCATACACATATATATTGAGAATAAATGTGAGAAATGAATATAAAGAATAGTCCATCGTTACATTGAACAAATAATCTAATACACTTATGCATGGATTCTTGATGACTACAAAGGTTACACTTCAATAATTGGTTTACATTTATCACACGTTAATAAAGTTCAGCCACACCTTGAATACAAATGTTGTATATGAATGTATAATTGTGACATATAAAGGGTGGAGCCTAAATTATGCTGCTCCACCACTCTGCACATCTCAGCAACAGGAACAATCCAGTGCAAACTGACAGGTCGAGTCCCCCCAGTCAGCAACACAAGCAACCGGAGATCGGTTTAGCCCATTTAGGCCTCATTAGTGAAGACTAAGATGGACTCCTGTGTTACAGTGAGCATGGGACCCTGTCACACATAGGGTATCTACTTCAACAAACAACAAAGTGATGGACGCTTGAAGTTATCATGGCTACTGGTCATAACTGATGAGTCCCACATAGGCTAAAACCATTTTAAGGTTGCTTAATTCCCTTTGGAGGAGGTCTGGCCTGGCAGTTTTGCCAGGGCTGTTTCTATTCGAGATGGTCCAAGACATTTTGCATGTGACTTGGTCCTCTCTGAGGTGGTGCTCGGACCAAAAAAACAAGCATTGGCATAGCCAATAGGTCTCGCCTTTGGAACCTTATAAGTATTTAGTTATGCAGTACAATATCCTTGGTGCAACAACATCAACTGTTGCATGGCTAAACACTTATAAGGTCCCAAAGGCGAGACCTATTGGCTATGCCAATGCTTGTTTTAGTTTGTAGCATGTGCAGAGTTTGAGATATTGCAGATAATAAAAGTCGGTTTCCCGACCAATCGCAAACCACTGTACTATCTCCAAGTTCCTAGAGCAAATGAATGACGGGTAGGAACTTCTCTTGCCAATCCAGGACCATCACGCTTTCTCCATCATTAAAAATATATGGTTTTGCTTACTTGATTGGTTGTAAGTACCGTGTCATGCAATGGCTCGTCTTGTTCACAATAGCATGGAAGAATAGGAGTAAGTTAATGGCAGAACAGCAACGTTTTGTGATGTGTGGATGCATGTGTAATTGCTGTATTTTAGTCTGTGCATATATATATATATATATATATATATATATATATATATATATATATATATATATATATAAGATTCCTGTCTATGTGACATTCAATGTGATATTGCTACCGACAAAAAAGTTGGTCATGTGCAAACATCCCAAGTTTCCCCATGTTAGGTATGAGAAGCCAAAACATTTCTGACTTTTACTTGCTTTTGCGTTTTGTCAGTCCTGCTTGTAAAAACAGAAAAAAAAGTTTTGCACAAAGCAAATTTGTTCGCATGCTGGCGGTTAAGACATGCATCGATGTGGCCCAAACCTTAGTATTCTCCAATATTAAAAAGATAACATTTTATAATTGCTGTATAAAGTGTCCTAATCAAAAGGCTGCATTTCTTCAGAATAAATCCCACAACGCTTAATGCAATTAGGATAACATCAGAGCTTCTGCATTTTTCCACCTTTATACTGGGAGGAAGGACGGAGATCTATGTGAGTGTGTGTCCATTATTCTCCTGGGGGCGTGGGGGGAGAATCACAGCCATCTCCAGCTTGTTTGGGGGAGGGGCAGCTAAGGGAGCTTCTGGTGACAACGTTGACGACCGAGAAGCGCGGGCCCGAGAAATGGCAGAAGATTGTGATCAACCTCCAGATGACCCCCCCCCTCCCTCCAAACACACACAAAAAGCAGAAATAAGTTGATGGAAACATCGGGGTGAATACCTTGAATCTTACACCATTTATTGCCATGCATTTAACAATCAAGCAGGGCGTAATGTAATTTTGTGCATTTGCAACGATATTTATTTATGCGTTTTTATATAGTTCGGACTTTACCTGAAGGTGTCAGAGCGCTTTAAAATCGAACCAGTTACATTACATAAGGACTCCGTAAATTTGTACATTATGCAATGATGCATTTTTATTGTAAAGCACCCTAACACCTTTGGATAAGGTCTGCACTACATTAAAATACATAAATGAATAAAGGGGCAAATGAGATACAAAACTACAAATGAAGAAGGAGGCGCCCACTGAAGGATACTGGGGATGGCAACGCAGGAGTGAAAAGATTGCAGCGAGAGATCGACAGAGAGAAGGATAGCAATCAGTGGGAGAGAAATGAGAACGTGGGGTTAAGCAAAGGAAGGGGCAGTCAGAAGGAAAGGGGGAATTCAGAGACTGGAAAAAATAATGTAATCGGGGAGCGCTCACAGAACAGCAATATTTTCACTTACGCTGGCTTCATAATCTTGTTCTGTCCTGATTTAAACTCGCTCGCCTCTTTCGGTGGCTATCCGGTTTACTACACTCACTATGCGCTGGCAGAATCTTCCAGACTCCGAGACAAGGCGCGCCGTATTGTTCAAATCCTACTTCGCCAATCCTAGACTTGTGATGTTGCAAACGGACTCCGATGGACCTAAAGCACAAAAAACACAGTAGACAAAGGGCAGCGTCCCACGAGTGCTGTGTGAGGCCGCCGCCATTGTGAAACTTAAAGCACGCTTGGCGCACTGAAATAAAAAAAACAAGCACGCGCGCCTCACGCTGAAAGTAAAAAATACAAGTTTGAGGAGAAGGCAGTAGGGGGAGGGGAGAGAGGAGGGGGCCTGCGCCTGTTTCCCTTGCGGGAGCGAGCAGGAACCATCTGTTAATTACAAACAGATGGTTTCAAAGCTCGCTCCCGCAAGGGAATCGCCAAACGTGCACGCGTTGCCATTCAAAGCAATGCAATGCGTGCACGTTTTTGCCTGAAAAACGGAATCGATTTCTAAAGGTCTCCTCCTAAGCAGCGCATGCGCGTTGCGTAGGCGAGACCTAAAAAGGATGGGCTGGAATGCAATTCTGAGTAAATGAGTAAATATCAGTGCCTAAGATGAGTTCAAGCATTCCAAGCTTTTTTGTTTTTTCTCTGTGTAATACCCTAAGTGGAGTGTCTGTGCCCAGACTTGGCCCTGTGTTCGCTGGGACATAGGACTCAAGCTGCACCTCACAGATGAGGCCCAAATAGACCGAAACTTTTAACCCGTCTGGGATTGTGTCCCTCTCAGAGGGCACTTAGCCTGGCAGGCTGGACTGCTGTAGTCCTACTGGAGCCGGAACAAGGCTGATTTGTTTATGGCTGATTTTGTTAAGAGGTCGATTAGTGTGCGAGAATGATGGAATGGAATGCGATTCTCATTAATTACCAGTGGCTGAGATTAATTCAAAGGTTCCATTCATAACTTTTTTTTTTTAATTTCTCTTTCTTAGCCCCAATCATTCTTTCTTTGTGGTATTTTTCCATGCTGTCACTCTGACTTGAAATACAGGCAGCACTGAAAAGTATGTGGGAAATGTCCAAAAACCTTTACATTTCCAAACATTTGGGAATTTGTGTGAAATTTTCCAAATTTTATTTAAATCGACTGGAAAATAAGTAATCTATGCTTTCTAGGAAAAATGTGTGTTAATGCTTTAGACTGATGGCATTTATAAGTCCTCTGGACTGCAGAAGCAATTATAAGAGGCTTCAGCCTTCTTACATTTGCTGGCCAGTGCAGCCAAAGGAGCTCCCTAGATACCCCTAGGGGAGACAGCAGCGCTTAATTGAGCCGGGGTTTTCCGGTGCTAAGCACCGGCACTTAATTGGTTTCGGGTGCTTGGCACCGGAACCTAATTGTCAACAACATACCTAGAACAGTCCACCACATGGTGGCGCTGCTCATCTAATTTGGAGATGAGCAGAACAACAGAATATACATTAAAATTGCAAATACCCGCCTCCCCAGCCATTCCTTTAGCTTTGGGGACCTGGAATAATCTTAACTGTCGCATTTACATGCAAGAGAGATGATTAGTAGTTGTTTTGGCAGCGATGACAAGGGCGATGGGTGGTGCAAGCTGCAGTGGCCTTCCGGTCAGAGCCCTGGCACTTAATATTTTACAAACTAAGCACTGGGTGACAGTGTTGCGCTTCACAAATGCTGTTTGATTGATTGCTTGATTCTTGAAATGGGACAGACATGTGTTCAACCAGAAGAATAACAACCGAAAAAGAAAATCATTATAGACCCAACCAGCACTAAATGGGCTAGTCATCAATATCCGTTCCCTTTATGAATCGTTCATAGAGGAAACGGATATTAGTGACAAGTTCATTTAGCGCTGGTGGGGTCTATGATGAATTTCTTTTTTCTTAAAATGTGCCCCTTTGGTCTGATCATTATCATAGGTTTTAGATTTAAGAAAGGAAACCCCACATTCACTTGAAGGACCAACATGGGAGCAGAGGCAACAATGTGAACATTTAGCCTGTGATATCGACACATGGAAAACAAGAAACCTCCAAATTCTCATCCAGGACTAACCCACCATTTAGCTTCATCACACTGGGGACAGGAGCTTCAGAATGTCAAGTGGCAACATAGAAATTACATTATGGAGGTAAAGATGGTCTGGCAGAGCACCAAATGACACATCTCCATAGGCATACACACTCTTCTGACTCCCTTGCGTGAACCAAGATGTGTTCAGTGGCCGCAAACTGCAACGGATAGCATATTCTTGAGATCCTACATGTTTACCACAGAGCAAATGGCACCGGAAGAATCAAAGAGAGACCAAAAACCCACCACCTCAACTGAATTCCCACAGGCTCTGTTCTATGGCCTCTGGGAACTGCCAAAACAAGCAACTTACCTGCTTTGTCCAGTTTGGTTTTCTCCCACAGAGCTATCTCTTGGTTTTTGGCTGCATTCAAAAAGCTGGCTATTGATAGTGCATGATGGTTTGTGGCAATATCAGCTCCAGTGAATGATACGAAACGGGGTTCTTAACAGGTAGGGGGGGGAAATATTTCAGACTCCACGCTCCAAGTTAGTTGCCCCATGGCCACACTTGTATGCCCATGTCAGTGATGGAGGAGACGAAGATGTACATTATAGAATCCCACTATTGTAGACATACATCAGAGTGCACCCAAGTCAACAAACGAGTCACAGTAGTGTAATATATTAGCTTGTGCCACTTGACAGGACTTCTTTTCCCAGTGAGGTAGCTCCACTCATTTCAACCTCCCTAAAAAAGCCCTTATCACTGGGCCACTACAACAGCAGATTTTTGCATAGTCCATCCTGAACTTTGCCTGTCTTACTGTGGACGGCTATTGGACCCTTGATCAGCAGAGCTAAATGCAAATGAAGGTAATTCTAGTCATATACTGGCAGCAACCCTTATGAAGATGCTTCAGTTTAACTAAAAACATGCTTTTATCTTCAGCGAGCACACAGTCTACAAAGGAGATTTCCCATGGGCCTTCTCAACCTTGACCAGCACATTATCAAATCCAGGACCCCAAACAATTCATTTCAGGTTTTCTGATACACAGTGTGAGGCCTGCAGAAACCATTCTATAGAGTAATACCTAAAGAACCTAGTCCATGAAAGATCCTTCCATAATGTCACCCATGTATAAACCATGCCACAGGACGCCGCTTAGACCCCTGACCAGCAGAGATTCACACACAGTATCAGCCACGCAGAAACCCTTCCACAGAACTCCACATAAAGAACCTTGACCAGCATAGAGCCGCACACTGTGTCGGCCCTGCAGGAATCTCTCACAGAACAATACCTAAAGACTCTTTGATCCACACTCACTGTGAGTAGCCCAAAAAACATGCCATACAACACCAACTCAAGGACTTGATCAGAAATGGTCCACACACAGTATCAGCTCCACAGAAGCCATGCCGAAGACTCTTGCCCAGCAATGATAGGCATACAGTGTCAACCCAGCAGAAACCATGCCACAGAGCAACAACTAAAAACCCTAAGGACCCTTGCCCATCCATGATCCACACGTTGGCAGCCTGTCTGAAACCATGCCTTAAAACTTCATCTAAGGACCCATGACCAGAAATGATCTGCACACAGCGTCAACCACCAGAAATGTTCTTTAGAACAACACATGAATGCACTTGCCTACCAACAACCCATACGCAGAGTTTATCCCACTGAAACCAGCGCAGGCCTCGAGAAATCTACTCGCCCACTCGCAAGACAGATTTAATCAGGGCAAGCTATTTTTAGGGCCTACTGGCCTGGTCTGTTAGTGAACTACAGCTGGCTAATCAGAGGTGTTCTGTTCATTCAGGAATGAATGAGCAATAAAGATGCCTTTAAATCTTGTTTTTATCTTGTCACTTTTGTTGTGTGTTCAAAGACTGAGGGCAAAAGTCAGCTTATGTCTTCTAACAAGTTGCTGCTTATTTTATCCTGGAGTTTGGTGTTTACTTTTCTTTCTCAGACTGTGAAGTTAGAGGATTTTGTAAAGTGAACTGTCTGACAATTGTGCCAGACAAACAATATTTAAATAGCTTGTGAATGAAGTGTACAAATATTTCATACTACATTTCAGTAGTTAGGAAAGCACTTTTTTTTGTAATTCTGAAGTGAGATGGAAACAAAGATTCTTCTTGCAGGTCAAAACAAATCTTTACTTGGTGATGTCCAAAAGATAAATATTTGCTGAAACCCGATTTCTTCACATTGTTTGCACGCTATATAGTTTTATCATTAAAATTGCATCTCAGTGGAACCTTTGTTGTCATTTCAATGGAAAATGTCTGTCTGTAAATGGCAGTGTACTACCACGTCATGCTTTGGTAACAGATTTATTAAAAGGGACAGTTTTTAAATATGAACTGAGAAACATTCCTGTCTCCACCCCAATAACAATACTATTAGTGAACTTAGAGGCAACTAAGAGGTCATGTGTGCCCTACATGCGGGCTGGATTTTCATCATACATGGAGCAATAGTTTAGTCTATTAAGTCAAACAAGAGCTTTATGCACAGAAGACATGTTGAACTCACATATATGAAGGAGCTCTCATTTGTAATTATGAAGTAAAAGGCGACTCTGTGAAATAAAATATTTGCCTAGGATCACACAATTTTAGATGAGTTTATAGGTCAAGCATATTACAGTTAGGTCGAGTAGCTTGTTCAAGTCACTAGACCTACAGGTCTGGTAATATTTTTCAGATTTTTGAGGTCTTATCAAACAGACTATAGAACAACACATGAAGGGAAGGCCCTAGACCAACAACACGCCACACACAATGTCAGCCCTAGAGCAATGTGCCATTGAACAATACCAGAAGACTTTTGATCAGCTAAGATTCACTCACATTGTCTGCATTGTTGAAACCATGCCATAGAACACAGCTAAAGACCCTTTAACATCACTGACCAAACACACTGTCAGCCCCACAGAAGCTATGCCGCAGAACACCACTTGAAACCTTTGCTCAACAAAAACCCTCCAAAGAGAGAAGAAAGCTCCCCATCCAGAGACAGGGAGTGTCGCGTATTTGTCTTTCCTTAGAAAACATACGAAATAGGAGATCTTAGGTACTGCAGCAGTCATATTTATAGCACTCATCAGGGAGATAAAAATGTGTTGTATTGTATCAGCATTTACATAGCTCTTTCTCCCCCTGATGAGGTGCTGAAGTGCTTTGCCTTCTGGGTGGCATGCTACTCCAGTGGTACCTACTACATTACAGACATTTGTCAAGAATTAGGAGTTACAGTGTGTCATGCGGTTTATTACTTAGTTATCACACTGGTTGTAAGCAGTTGTCATGCACATTGTCATGCATTTAGTCAAACAGAAGTCTCACAAACTGTCATGCAATATGTCCTTAAGAGGTTATGCAGTCTGTCATGCAAGGGGTCTGTAAGGTGATTGCGAGCGTGTATGATCAGGTCCGTCAGACTTGCTCGTCTTGTATTTCCTGAATGAGATGCTTTTTGGATTTACAAAAGGGTTAGGCAGACAGTGTGTATGTCTCTCTGGTATGGTTGCTGTTGTCTGAGAAACAACGGGTGATAAGGAAGAGGGACGAGATGGTAATGCCCATTCCATTGCTAACACTGTTTGCAATTGAAGCACGTTACATTGAGGTAAGAGCTACCACTGACACCTGACTTACCGAGGACTTGGATCCTTCTGTTGCAGCAACAACTGTGTGGAAGGCTCTTTTCTTAAAAAGGACATCATCTCAACATTTTCTGATAGCTTTTGTTAAAACTCACTCAATGCAGTAAATTGACACTACTTTGGTACCTTAGGGAAATGGTTATTAACCTGTGGTCCGCGACTGCTTAGAAAATTAAATAATATTAACTGATTAATAAGGTCCATATAAATAAAGAGGCAAAATGTAAAGTGCAAAATTTTATAAAGTTCTTTAAATGTGAAGGAATATGAAATTGGAGGCTAAAAAATAGGTTGGTATCATGAGATTGATTCATAGGAGCAGTAAAAGTACAAAAAATAGAATATAGTATGGATGATGAGTGGCCTACATTTAATTTAGAAAAGCTCCATCCTTCTCATTAAAATGAAATTTTGATTTTTTAAAAATATTTCTGTGTGAGTTAAATAAAATATTTCATAATTTGTATATTTGTTTGATGAATTCTTGTTTCTGTATTTTATGTGTTTTGTTTTGTGCATCAAGTTATATGCTTAAGCTGGAATCCCGGCTTCTAGCAATGACTCGGACGTCCCCGGATTCCAGTAATGATTAAGTGGGAGGACACAGAAGTTGAAAGGTTAAGAACCACTGCATTAGGGTATGTCAGTGTTTGGGTTGAAGAGATGCTAAAGTCTTTCTGTTCCTTTTGTTGAAAGGAGGACCATGCGACGGACGCCGATGGTGGGACCAGCAGAAAGCTTTGGACCAGGTGTACTAAGAATAATTTATGATCAGTATTTTTATGGCCAGTGTAGTATTTTGCTTACTAACCTATATACTAATAGATCACTTTGCAAAATACTGAATTGCAGTGGGTCCCAATTGATCTACCTTATAAATATTAATAAAGTAGGTCACAAATTGCACCCCACTATGATTCATAGCCATCACAGGGACGGTGGCCTTCTGGAGTCAACAGATCACCATGTCGGTGATTGCTCTTACCTTTTTTGAAATTATTTGTCAAAACGTTCTTTCACATTTAAATCCTTATTTTTATTCTTAAAAAATTGGCTCTGCCATCTAAGAAAAGTAAATAAAAAAAGGTGGAGCTGGGAAGCCTCATTCCATCAGACTGGCCTCAGGGGCATCGTGGCATCTGTAATCACAAAGATAAATGCAACACGAGTTCCCGAATCTAGCCCTGGTTTCAGGAAAGAAGTTGCTTTAAAACGAAATGAAAACACCATAAACTATCCGAGTGAATTCTGAGCACTGTGCACTTCCCACTACCTTTCGCAATGGCCTTTTATGGGCACACCTAGCTATCACCTTTCCGATGTCAAACTTTGTGTTTGTGTTAAGAACAAGCAAGGGAGTAGCCAGAAAATTAAAATACCCGCCACTTTGAACCAAAGCACTGATGGAACCAAGAAAGCAAAGCAAGTGAGTGCGACCCTTCCCTATAAGACCTCCCTGGTCTCTTCAATCTAAACATCTATCCATGCTTCTTTTCACCCTTCCATCTACCCATTTATATCCACCATTCCACCTTTACACCCTGTCACCCATTCATTCTTCAATCCATCATTCAGTCTTTCACCATACCATCCACCCACCCTTTCACCCATTTTTTCACGCATCCACCCTTTCGCATATCCTTTCATCCATCCATCCTTTCACCCAACTTGTCACCCATCCTTTCACCCATTTACCCACCCATGGATCCTTTCATTCACCCACCCAAGCATCCTTTTACCCACCCACGCATCCTTTTATCCACCCACGCATCCTTTCATCCATTCACACACCCACACATCTTTTCACCCATTCACCCACCCACGCATCATTTCATCCACCCATGCATCTTTCCACCCATCCTTTCACCCACACATCCTTTCATCCATCCACCCTTTCACTCATCCACCCTTTTACCCATCCTTTCACTAACCCACATATCCCTTAACTCCCCCACCTTTTCACTCATCCTTTCATCCACCCATGCATCCTTTCACCCTTCCACCCATACTTTCACTCACTCATTCTTCCCATAACTCATCCACCCTTTCACTCACCCTTTCATCCACCCATGCATCCTTTCAGCCATCTACCCTTTCATCCACCCTTTTACCCATCCACCCTTTCGTTCATGCATCTACCCTTGAACCCCTCCTTTCACTCACCCATGCAGCCTTTCACCCATCCATTTCACACATCCACCCTTTCACCCTCACACACATTCTTTTGCCCATCCTTTCTCCCACTCACAAATCCTTTACCCATCCACCCTTTCATCCACCAACGCATCCGTTCATCCACCACCATTTCATCCATCCTTTCACCCACCTATGCCTCCTTTTACCCAATCATCCTTTCACCCATCCTTTCATTCACTAGACATCCTTTCACCTGTCCACTCTTCCCCCATGCTTTCACCTGCACATTCATCCTTTCACCCGTTCTTTCTTTCACCCATCCTTTCACCCACCCACACATGCTTTCATGCACCCACCCATGCAGCCTTTTGCTCATCCTTCCTTTTAACCTTCCATCCTTCTTTCCCTTTTATATCAACCCATCTTTCTTTGGTTAATTAGGAGCTTTTGTCTGCCGAGCTGCAGACAGAAGAGGCCCATAAAAAACCTACCCCCGCTGTAGCTGGTAAAGCAGGGGGGTTCACGATGACACTGAGAGCAAGTGCTGTACGTAAAGCTGCTTTCTTACCCTCGGGAGAGCATGTTGCATTATGGTCAGAGCTCAGGCGCGGCTGGCACAGGTAACAGCGGTGGGGCGGGGCTTGGGTGGGGGGGAGTGGACAGACGACGGGATCGGGAAAGTAAAATAAAAAATGAAATAAAACCACTTACCTTACGCTTGGCGATGCAGCATTTTTATTTTACTTTCCCTATCCCGTCGTCTGTCCACTCTGCGCCTCACCCGCCCCGCCCCACCCACACCCTGCCCCACCGCTGTTACCTGTGCCAGCCGTGCCTGTTAGAACTGCTGATTCTGAAACTGAGAAACCAGACTCGATGAACCAGGTTCAAGTCGTGGCATCTTTTGCTTCTTCCCCAGCCCGGGAGCATGCAAATGTTCACACCACACACAGAGCTCTGTCTTTATTCCTCAGCATACAACTACACACTGCAATCATTACGTCATAACGTTATAACCACAACTTAACTCCTCCCAGCCAGTTACGCACTTCGTGTTTGAAGTCCGGCAAGAACCGCAAGGGTCCTAGCACACATGCTCTCAAGACACTACAGCGTCGGCTGAACATCCTATCGCTCTGGGAAAATCATGTCCTTGGGCCGAGTTTGCAGTATAAAAAACTGCAAAAACAAACTAAAGTCCTGCACTATGGATGCCGGCTGCTGGTACGGTGCTAGCAGAACACGGAAGTGTCAAGAGGCCTGGCAGGAGCTGCACCAAAGCATGCTTTTGGTACAAAGTACAGCTGCTGCAGACTTGTGCACTTTCAATTTGTAACTTTGACTGTGTTCACAGGGGCATGCAAAATTCGCTTAATTTGCATTTGCATAATTGTGCAAAATTTCAGGAAAAGTGAAATTACTTGTAATTGTGCAAATGTAAATCCTTCATTTAGCACTATATTTTAGCGTGAAATGTGTCCATGCATCAATTTTTGACGCAAGGATGCATTACATGCAAAAAAGCAACAAAAAAAATTGTCGCAAACAGCAGCAGCTCACATTCTTGTGGTTAGTGTTATTCATACAATACAATGCTGCGCTATCATTTTGCTGTGAAAAGGTGGTAATTACCCAACTGGCATATTGGTGTAAAGTCAGGAATCTTGCGTAACAAGCGTAACGCAAAATTCCCAATATTACACCAACTTAATTTAGCTTTCTTCTGGGCCTTGTTACAATACATTTAATCTAATCCATTAAATGTAACATCCAGTGGGTTAGGTGGAATGTGCCATTTGCATTGAGTTACTACAGGTCTGTGTTTTATTGTTGCCAAAGTGGACGGCCGTAAAAGATCAGCACTGTTTACTTTCACTTTGAAGTAGTAAACAGTTTAAAGAAAATTAAATGCAGGCAGTGCAGCAACATACCAAGGCAGATGCGTGGTGATATATGAACATCTGTTGACCATGCCTAAACAAATAAGCAGTATGTATGTGTTAGACCTGGCATCCTTGGCGTGGTTTTCCCTGACTTTTTGCCTCTACCTCCTGTGTTTTTGATGCTGTGCTGGATTTCGTTTTTGCTGGTTTAAATGCTTTGGGCACTTTGCCACTGCTGATCAGTGTCAAAGTGCAAGTGCTCCCTGAGTAAATTGTTATGGTGATTGGTTATCCATGATTGGCATTTTTGTCTTACCAGTAGGTCCCTAGTAAAGTGCACCGAGTGTGCCAGGGCTGGTAACTCAAATGCCACTAGTGGGCTTGCAGCACTGATTGTGCCACCCACATGAGTAGCCCTGAAAAGAGGACTCAGGCCTGCCACCACAGTGCCTACACGCAGTTTGTTAACTGCCATGTCGACCTGGCCAGTGCACCCACTTGCCAGGCCTTACCCTTCCCTTTTCTTACACATAGGACACCCCTATGGTAGGCCCAAGGTATCCCCCTGGGCAGGGTGCAGTGTATGTGAAAGGTAGGACATGTACTGGTGTGTGTAACATGTCCTGATAGTGAAATACTGCCAATTTCGTCTTTCACTATTGAAAGGCTATCTTGCCCATAGGACAGAATGGGGAATGCGGTGTAACAATTTTACAAGCATATCTGCCCATAGGAGTAAGATAAGAAATTAGAGTCTGGTATCCCAGAACTCAGAATTTAATAACATCTTTTAGGAAGGATGGTTTTTAAATTCTGTGTTTGAAAATAGCACTTTTAGAAAGTGGCTATTTTCTTCTTCAACCTTTCTGTGTGCCTCTGCCTGTTTGTGGACTGACAGTCTGGCTTGAGAGTGACAGGAGCTGGGGTGGCTCCAGGAGTCTGGGTGAGTCAGCACTAGGCTGAATAGGCCAACTGCATTTGGAGTGGTGGGAGGAGTAGCACCTGGGCCTGAACAGGGCTGTGCCTGCCTTCCACAATGCTGGCTCCACTCCCTGTGGTGTGTCTGATGACCCTGGCCCACACTAACAAAGGAAGAAGTTGTGCACTGGCAGAGTGCACCCAGAACTGGTTTGGACTGGGCTCAGAGCCCCTTGCACAAAGGGATCAAAGACATTTTGGGGTATAAGTATGAGACCTAAAACCCCTGAACTTAAGATCATTCCTGGAATTCAAGAGGAACCTTTGCCGAGGAGAAGAGCTGGAGAAACTGAAGAGAAGGACTTCCCTTGCTGTGTGTTCTGGGGCTAACCTGCAGTTGCTATTCTGCCAAGGAAAGGAGAAGGACTTTGCTGTGTGCTGTGTCCCCTGCTTGAAGAAGATCTACAAGGGCCTGAGGAGAGCTGGCCTCCTGTTTTGAAGTCCCAGGAACAAAAGGACTTCACCCCAAGCTCCCCTGAACTCTGCTTTGTGAGTTCTGACCTGCCTAGAGTGCCTGACCCAGTTGCAGGGCCTCTGGAGGTTGTTTGCTGCAGTTTGGGAGCTGGAAGAAGAAGAAGCGTGAAAAGAACTGCAAAACCCAACGCATCGCTCTTCTTGCGGCACGTTTCCCCGGCGCATCTCGACGGCGCGAGAAGATTCCCATTGCATCGCCGTGCCGCTGCGAAGATCATCGCAGCGCCTGTCACCACTGCAAGAACCGACGCATCGAGGGGTTGCGGCTGAAGAGGACCAACGCCGCGCAACGCAGCCGCATCGATCGCTGTCGCATTTCGAAGATGCACGCATCGTACCTGTGTGAGACGCTTTCCCGACGCATCACCTGCGAACCGGAACCGGCACGAAGACTCGACGCATCGCTCCCCCTACAGACCGGACTCGACGCAACCCGTCCGCTGCGTGCAGCGGGGCTGTCGCATCGCCTCCCCAGGGTCTCAGGAGTGTTGCATCTCTTTGTTTTCCGACGCTGCAGCTGTTTGGCTTGGGAACTTTTGTCGCATCTACAGGTACTTTGGTGAAAAGTCACGCATCCATAGATTTCTATGGTATAAGTTCTTCAACCCTTTTTAAAGTCATCTTTTTAAACTGTGTATGTTGGATTTTTGTTGTTTTGGTCTTGTGTAGTTTAGATAAAGATACTTTATTTTTCTAAACTGGTGTGGTGTCCATTTGTGGTGTTTTCACTGTGTTACTGTGAGTGTTGGTACAAATACTTTACACATTGCCTTTGGGATAAGCCTGTCTGCTCGTGCCAAGCTACCAAGGGGGTGAGCAGGGGTTATCTAAAGTGTGTATCCCCCTTACCCTGACTAGAAGCAAGGGTCCCTATTTGGTCAAAGGTACCTACCTGTGCCAACTAGAGACCCCCAGTTCTAACAGTATGCCTTTGGCAATGCGCGTTTGGAAAGAGCAGAGAAGAGCCAAGTTCCTGGTAAGCCTGCTGACTGAGACATCTGACAAAGGCCTGATTTGCAGTTTGGCGGAAGGGTCATTCCATCACAAAGGTGACATATATGCCTTCTGCCTTATCACAAGTACATTATGCACTATGCATACATGCCAACCCTCATAGAACATAGTGCATACAGAAACAGAGTTTAGAACTCTGTTTTGTGGGTGCAAAAACTGAAATGTTCATTCTCCCTATCCTCAGGATGTGGTGTTAGGGCCAGAGTTGCAGACTTTGGAACTGGGGAGCCAGGGTCAAGTCCCGGCTTTGGCTCACCATCCTGTGATTCTGGGCAAATCACTTTATCTCCCAAATGCCTATAAACAAAGCATGGTGACACTATGACCCATTTCACATTAAGCGTTATTCTGGCCGTTGCACCCACGCATGTCTCTCCCTCTTATCGAAGTTATTGAAGTTGAAATGTTGGCATGTTGGCATGTATGGCTATGGCACTTGTAATAAGGCGGATGGGATATCTGTCATGTGTGATGAAGTGCCGGTCTACCAAACTCTAGATCAGGCCCAGAGTTTATGATGTAGAGGGAGAAGGCATCATGACTTGGTTGCTATCGCTGTTATTTTTAAATACATGCTGTCCTTTGATTTGTGCACAATAGCGGCTGCTTATTTTGATAGATGTAAACTGGAACCATGACTACCCGGCAGTCATGTGTTTTTTCAGTCTGCAGTACAATGCAGGATGGGAATTGTATTTATGTGGCAATCCTTTTTATTGTGGTTTTAAGCATATACAACAGAAGGCGGCCATACCACCTTAAATAATCCACAAGTAAACATAACAAACCGCAATAGAGAACTTCCCACCTCCCCCCAAAAGAGCACCCTCCCCCCACTTTGACACCGCTGCATGGCCCTGTAAGTCATAGTAGGGTATAGACCCCAACCACAGGTCACTTCTAACTCTCTGCCCGCAAGGCCGCTGCTCTGGGACAGGAGGCCTAGGGCCCGTGGCCTATTTTAAGTCTCTATTATCACTATTGAAATAGGTCAGGATAGGGTCCCACATTGATTTGATCTTGCCGGATTCACTTTATATCTCATCCCCTGTATCTCACAGACTAGAAGTCTCCAGACCCTTTGCAACCACATATTAGTGCTTGGAGTGAGTTACTACCCCAGAGGCTTAATATGGTCTGTTTCATCGCCAGTAGGAGATGCAAGATACTTTTCTTCTTAGAGGAGCATAAGGGACAAGCATCCACCTGAGGGGTCCCCAGTAGGATCGAAGCTATGATCCCCAGGATCTCCTCTCAAAGGGGTCTAAGTCGTGGGACGGTCCATAGCATATGGAAAATCGTACCCATTTCACTGCGTCACCTCCAACAGTCTTTTGGGTATTTGTTGTACATGGAGCGGAGTCTCACTGGTGTATAGTGTCGTCAATACAGGAGCTTATAAAGCGTTTCCCTCCCCTCTGCATGCAGTGCAAAATTGTTTGCGTGGGTGTAAATCTTATCCCATTGTTTATCATTTCATGATACTCCCAAATCCTTTTCCTACCTCCTCCAGTAAGAAAAGACTTGCTGTGCAATGTTAATGTTGAGAGTAGAGTAGATCTGGGAAATCAAGTGTGTAATGTTGTTAGGCCATGTTGGAATGTCTCAAAGAAGGTAAGGGGTGGGATTGCTGTCGCCTTAATACAAGGGTGAGTGACCCAATGCCTGATCAGTAGATAATGGAATCTCTCCCTCTCAGGGATATGGTAAGTAGCTTTTATGTCATCAAAGGAGTGGATTACTCCATTAAAGTAAAGATCTCTGAGGCTATAACATTGATTTGTGATCCACAGGTGGAATCTAGATCTCTCCAGGACCGAAGAGAAATCTGTGTTGCAGTGGCGGCTCCTCCACTATGGCAGAGGAGCGTCGTCCCTCCTGCTGAGAGCCAGCTGAGGGAGGGAAAAATAAAATCATGATAAAACCATTTTATTATCCCTTTATTTTCTTTCCGCGTTTGAGCCAGCGAGTCAAGTCTGGGCGGGGCGGGCCATGACTAGAGCAGGGGGGAGGAATAGTGCACACTGTATGTGCGCATGATGGTTAGGCAGGCTGTCTAAGGACAGCCAAACCGTCATGCGCACTTTGATCTCTCTCCACCTGAGCTGTGTTGTACAGCCATGTGGAATAGAGGCACAGGCTGCTAGGACCTGAGCCAGCATTAAACAAGCCTGCTCAGGCCAATCATGGTGCTGCTTTCTCATGCTGTATTACCATTATGAGAGCAGTGCCGTGATTGGCTTCTAGGAGCCTGGTGAATCGGAGTCCGACCAGAGCCGAAGAACCTCGAGACAGCGGCTGGCAGCGCCAGGTAAGTGCTTTTTTTGTTATTTAAACCCTCCCCCCACACCTCTCCACCGCCTCACCACCCGTTAAGAAGAGCAGCCGCTACTGCTGTGTTTCCTTGCAACCGTTAAGAAGAGCAGCCGCTACTGCTGTGTTTCCTTGCATTGGGCTTAGAGGGGAGGGATAGCTGGTTATTCCCTTGTAGCGGGAGAGATAGTCCCAGGCTTCCAATGTAACCCTTGTGACCCGTGATACATAGAGATGGCGGCACCTCTATTTCTTAGGGAGCCACAAGACCTTAGCCAGCGGCATGGCCTCAGGTTCTGTACAATGAAGCACCAGAGTTTGTCAGTTTCCCCTTGGAGCCATTCCGTCACATACTGTATGTGAGAAGCAAGACATTAATAATGTAAACTGGGACTCCCCAGGCCTCCTTGTTTCGAATGTAAGGTGCAGATCTTGGAATGCAAACTCTGCTTTTCTCCTTCCAGAATAAAGGTGCTGCAAAGGCCAGTCAAATATTAAAGTCTGACTTTCCAGAGAGGGAGAGGCAGGGCCTGAAACATATGTAGGATCTTTGGTACTTTTGACATTTTAAAGGAAGCTGTTCTTCCTAACCATGAGAGGGCATGTATGCACGACGAGGCAGTGATGGAAATTGTATTTGCTATGGGAATACCAAACCACAAGGAGTTCAAGGACTAACACACTTGATGCTTTTGGCATGAAAAGCATTGGCAGAGCCAAAATATCAGCTACTGCTTTTCAAAGGTGAGACCTATTACAATTGCTAGTGCTTTTTTTTCTATGAAATTATGTGCAACGGATTCTTGCCCATTTGGCAGTGGCACTGTAGCCATGAGGTTGCACCAATTCACGTGTGGTGCCTTCAGTAAACCCTAGCTCTTCAGCCAGCAGCATTTTGCATGAAGATACTTTTATTTTCACTGTTGTCATTATAACCGTGGGATTTAAAGTTTAAACTCCCAGCATGTGAAGTGATTGCTCGTAATAAAACAGGACTGGCTGAAGATGTCACACATGACATCGGCCCACTTAATAGGTATTGGCAGGTTACAAGAGGCACTAGTCAACAAACATTAGCTAAGCACATAGGTCTCACTTTCATAAGGCAAATGCCGACCTGTTGGCAGTGCCAATACTTATATGATGTCACTGTTCTTAAATGTCTATGGGCCATGTGGGAATGAGTAAGTAAAACAGCCACTATTGCCGCTAGTGCATCATGATCAGTGCGCACATGGGGGCCTTTTTGAAACCGTGTTTATCCATTCCAAGATGGCCACTGTGTGCAGGCAAGCCTCACATCACATGCATGCATATGACAGCAATCTTTCAAGAGGGCCACTGCGTTTACACAAGCCTTGTGATTCATGCAAGCACATGCCATTTTTGGCTGGCTGTTTTACTTTTCGCTTCTATCATGGCGGATGCCCATTTTAGAATGGTAAATTATCAAGCATTAGGAAAAGCTAATAGGGCTGGCTTTAAAGTTCTAACCCATGCAAACAGCATTTGTTCTTGTCTGTATTTTGGTGTGTTATCTCATTGAAGTTGGGCCTACTGGCCTTGCCAGGCTTTTTACAATACCAGAAATCATTCTGAAGACACAAGCAATCACAGTAACTTCACTTTGGAGAAAGATGCTTCAGCCATGAAACAGTGCCCGCTGACAAGTGCGGTACGTGAGAGAAGGTGCGGTACGTGAGAAAAGAGGCGCCCATGAAGTGCACTGACCCCCATGGACCTCTGGCGCACACACTGACTTTCAGTGCCTTGAAGTGAGAAGAAAGCACTATACATATCATGACATATAAGATATCAAAGCTCACAGATCTATCAAGTAGTGCAGTATAATAATACAATGGGGAACTAACCCAACTAATTGAATCCCATAGAGGGGTAAGACAAGGCTGCATTTTAGCCCCGTTCTTATTCTTGATTTACATCAATGGTATAACAGAACATCTATTAAAAGCTCAGGCGGACGTACCAAGGATGGGTGGCCTTTCATTACCCATATACTTATATGCAAATGATGCGGTTCTGCTTGCCCGCACACCCATAAGCCTCCAGAAACTGCTTGACCTCTTCAATGAGTTTATGGGGGGGCAGGATCTTAAAATAAGTGCGTCTAAATCCTACACAATGACATGTAGACCCTTATAGCAAGGGATGGGGGGAACCATGCTTAGTAAGGCCAACGTTTTTAATTATCTGGGGATTACTTTTAGTTCTAACTTAAGCTGGAAGACACATATCCAAATAAAATTCTAACAGATGGGAAGAAACACAGAAGCCATTTCCAGTTTTTCAAGAATACTAAACCACAAACCATTGTCAGAGATAATTACTTTATTTAAAACAAAATGAATTTCAGCCACTATTTATGGGGCGGGAATATGGGGGTATGATAACTCAGACACTCTCCAGCGTATCGAAAACGGCTTTGTACACAGCCTCCTGGCTGCCCCCAAAAATTTAGAGAATCTCATTTGTCATGAAGAAGTGGGCCTTTCATCTTTAGAGGATCAAGTAAAATTGGTGCCACTTTTGCTCTGGCTGAAATTGTTGGCTAAATCCTGAGGCGGGTTTGACAAGACAGTGAATAACAGATTAAGATACCTTGGCTAGCATATGTAAAAACATGCTTTGACAATTTAGGCCTCCAGGAAATGTTTACTGAACCATCTTTAATTAATGGCCATGCAAAAGACACTGTGAAGTCATGCTTCCAGGAATTTTGTGTCAACAAAAGATTGTGTAAGATGTTGAATTTGAAGACTGTGGAAGCTTACATCCCCATTGTGACAGTTCCAAGCCTTGAACCATACTGGTGTTGGCGTTGGCTTGAAAACCCTTTTAACCATTTGCTTTGAACCCTTTTAGATTTAATCTTATACATTTTAAAGTAGCTTTCCCCATTCAATGTACTTGGAAACACAATTTGCCACCATGTCATTGTGATAATGCATCCAAACAGTGCACATTTCACTTTATTCTGTTTTGCCCCCCTGTACGCAAGCCCCAGATCCGCTTTCCTGAAACCTTTACTGCGCCAAGCTGGTTATAAAAAATATAAGCCTGCTATGGCGTTTTTACAGAGGCTCCCCTCTTTCGAAATGTGCACTGAAATATTGAATTTTATAAAGGGCGCTCTGAAAATAAGAAACCGTTATGAACAGCTAAACTCCTAACAGATCTTTTTAAGCTCCATGCGCCAGATTTTATCGTACTGCTTTTAAGATTTTAATGAAATCCAGTCTTAAATTATTTAGACATTTTATTGCATCTGTGTTATGTATATATTTTATTAATGCACACTTTTATGCCATTTTAAGTGCCAAATAAAGATAATTTAATTTGATAATACATTGTTTGTACATAAAATTTGCTGCCTCAGAGTTCTATTTGCGGCTTTGTGAGCACATACCACTATTTGTAAGGAGCAGAGAAAGGCTCTCTTAGCTCCTACCAGGGATGGTGCAAGCCCTTGTGATGGTCCACACCGTGCAAGCGCACCCATAGAGTCCTAATGCAGCAAACTTAATGTGACCTTCAGAAGCACTGGTAACTCCAAGCCCATGACCCCTCCCCCCGGAGAGAATACACACAAATGAAATCTGACAGTACATCCAAGAAGCAAAACAGGAATTTTGTATTTACAAACACTGGTGATCAATTAAGAACCTGTCAATTGAAACCCGGTGTTGGGTAGTTTTGTGAGTTATTGAACTCGCAACAGTATCTGAAATCTGGGCCCCTCACAGGGATTTCTGAAATACTTACCACTTTGAGGTTTTTTTTTAATTGGAGGAGGAGTGGAAGACAAGCTAGAGAAGAGGTAAAAGCTTCCATTAAATTTGAGCGATCCTTAAGTTTCAGGTCTGGCAAAAGGGGAAAAAACGAGGCCCAACTAGCAGGAAGCGGTAGCTCTAAGCCTGCTGAAAATAAGACTACTCAGACCCAAAGCATTCTTTACACTAAGAAAAATGCTTCAAACAGTAAAGACAAGGGCATTGTAGACTACATGTTTAAGCCGTACAACACTGATTTATAAATATGGTTTGTTGTTAAATCCGGGGGCTTGGATTACCCAGTACAATAAACCTTTGGAAAACTGCACTTGGCAGATTACAATGTGAAGGATATACCACAGCAGGTTAATGCACGTGCTGCAGAGGTCTATGTGTAAAACATTCCAATCACAGACAGGTGAGTCACTGGGTAAATGTGCCCTCTGTATCTGTAGGTCCCAGATGCCGAAATCAGGACCATGGCTTAGAGGTTGTAATCTTAAAGTATAGATGTGTACTTTATTTGTACATCCTCGAGATAGTTCAGCAAGTTAAGACACCTGCTACCCAGATCCGTCTGTAATTTGTAGGTCACAGATTATTACCCAGTAATGCAGAAAATGAAACCTAAGCATCATTGATCAGGAACAAAGCACGCAGTGGTGAATGCAATCCCTGGATGAAGTCTCTGCTGGTTTAAGCTACAGTTGCACCGGCCTGGGACCAATCTGAATGTCACAGAATCATCTGGCAGTAGGTTAACGCAAAGGGTTAATGCACGTGCTGCTGAAATGTGTGTGTGACATGCAGGTTGCAGATTCCAGTTGACCAGTTCCTCTTAGATAACTCACGAGGTGAATGTGGCTTCTGCAGTCATTTCTGTAAGCAAAGATTTCTGTAATCTGCAGGTTGTATGTTTAAATGCCAGTAAACTACTTCAGCAGGGTAGGGTTTAAATAAACATAATAAACTATCATGGATATAGAAAAGGAAAAACTATGGGCAAAGCTAGATAGTTGAAAAGAAAGACCTGCAGCGTTGAGATGAGACAGAAAATAAGAACTAAACTGAAAGGAAAGAGACAAGTGTGGGAAGAGCAGTAAATAGAGAAAAGAGAGGCAAGAAAAGGGCAAAAACTGAAAATGGCAAAGAGATGCATAAACCAGATGGAAAAATCCGAGACATGAATGGGAAATGAGAAACAGAGGCGAGGGGAGAGGGGCTGAAGAGTTTCAGACAAGGTGGCGAGAGAGTCAGTCGAAGAGACAGGAGAGCAGCATGCACAGAGGGAGAGCATCGGGAAGAGGGGTGGGGGAGGGAGATGATGAAGCAGGGATTGGATGCGCCAAATGCTATATCTCGAGCTGACATCACTAACCTGAAAATTTGCTACTGGGCACATATACATGAACGCTACATAAGAAATGGATCAAATGGATCGCTGACTAATATGGACCTTGATTTTAAACTGGTCCTGTGTTTTGAAACATTTTTAGACTCAATATCTCCGAAGCCTGTATGTCCATTTTCATTTAGATATTCTCCCGTTGAGATCCTTTACTGATAAATGGAATAAGGACCTGGTTACAAGCCTTTGTCCAGCTTGTGGCTCGGACAGCGATACCGAGACGCATTTACTGTTTTTTTGTCTGGAAACTTTTGGGTCTCGCCACAAATGTATTCGCCCAATATGTCGGTCTTTGGGCTTGACAAGATATCTAGGAGCCCATAGAATCCTAAAAAGTGATCCATCCCTGGCTATTGTTTTGGCCATCAGTAAATTCTTACAGGCTGTTTGGCGCAGGCGCAGTAACATTTTAAAAGAAATAGCATGCTGATATATGTTCTATACCAACTACACATATAGCTTCTGGACTGTACACTAATGCACATTTATAATGTTTTTAAAATGCCCTGAGGTTTTAATCATCTGATTAACTGCTCATTTGTATTCAGTCTTAAGCTGTCTTTGTATTGATTGATTACTCATAGGAATGAAATGTGTATTTATTGAGATTTTATAGCTGCACAGACACGGGAACATTTCAAACCGATTTCTGCACTCGCCATTTTTTCTACCTACTTATTTATTTACTAAGATGTATTTTACTGTATTACTGTATGTACACTTTGATGGTTCATGGTAACCAAAATAAAGTATTCTACTACTAGCAGAGTGGAGGAGGGCATATGGCAGAGGAAGCACCAAGAGAGTCAGCCAAAGGGAGGACAGAGGGAGCAAAAGGGAAGGAGAGCGTCAGACAGGAAGGACAAGAAAAGAGTGAGGCAGACACAACAGGAAGAGGAGGAGGAGGAGTGCCAGGCAACGTGGGCTAGCAGAGTCTGGCAACTGGGAGGGAGAGAGGTGGATGGTTGGAAGGTGGAATGAAGAGGGGCCGGGCAGGGTGTCCCAAACGAGACTTGGACAAAGGGTTTAGGACAGAGTGGGGCAGTGGGAAGTGTAAAGATAGAAAGCGCCAGGTAGAGAATAATTCAAAACTGTTGTGAAAGAGTCAGGAAGTGGGGGCAGGAGAGAGAGGAGGACACAGTCGGGGAGAAGGGGCAGGAGAGAGAGGAAGACGCAGTCGGGCAGAGAGGGCAGAAGTGACATGAGAGAGTCCGGTTGAAGTATGGAGTGATGTTGGGCAACAGCAGAAAGACAGGCAAATGATTGCACGAGAGGGCGTGCCCAACTGTTGCAGGGTAGAGTCAGACAGAGGTGGGGGCAGAAGGTACAAGGTACAAGGTGTGAACCAGGCAAAACGGTAGAGTGGAGACCCATAAAGAAGCAATGGGTGAGAGCCAGGCAGAGCATCGCAAAACTTGCACCCACATTGTCGGTCACTGTTACTCACATACTCACTGCCCCACACTTCCAACCACACACTGCCACACACTGCCGAACACACGCACTGCCCTGAACTGGCCATACTCTTGCACACTCACTATCTCACACATACTCTCTCGCTCACAGACACACAATCCCAACCCGCTACAGGATGAGCGCAGTGCACATAGACCTGTGAGACAGAGAAGGATGGAGGAAGAGGATGAGTGTGAAAAGAATTGGGGGGGTAGGAAACAAAGCGAGGCCCAGACCACCTTGGGAGCCAGTATTGGGTTTCCTTGATAGAATCATTTAAAGTGTCATGGTGACCAAGAGCTTTTGAAAAGCAATTAAAAAGAGTTTGCACTGGGTACAGGTCAATTGCATATTACTAAAAATATTGCTTTTTTAAGCACTTAAACTAATATTCTTTTTGCGCTTTTTTTGGCAGCCCATCTTATACTGTGTGCATCATATCTTATATCGTAATGCAGTTTACACAGCGACTGTCTTATGTCGCAATGTGTGTAATACTTTTTAGGTCTCGGGCCTAGCATTGCAGTGCGCAGCACTGCTCGCGCAGCCCAAGACCTCTTGTATGGGCTTTTGAAAGCAGACCACACGCTCGTGCGTGTGGTTTTGCTTTCGCCGGCTGCCATTGGCTTTAGCGTGTTTTTAAAAAAAAAGTAATGCACGCAATTGGGCAAAGGCGGGGGCATGTCCCGCCTTTGCTCCGCCCATTCCCATCGGTGGCTAGCACGCGCAGCAGCGCGCGTTCGCCTCGCTGCCGCGCTCCCTTCTCCCCGCTCCTCTGTGGGCTTTTTTACGATCCTCTGGCTCCAGTTTTCATTTCCAATCTCGGGGCTCTGGTTTCGGTTTCCTTTCTGCTGCTGCTCCTAGGTATGCGGAGACGGGGTTTGCCTCGACGCATTTGTCGTCATTGCCGTCTTCAGAAACGAAACTGAACTGCCACGCAACAGTGTATATAAATTGGCAGGCGTTCGGCGCACTTGGTATTGTGGTCCTCGGCATGGGTAAGGAGAGACCTTCGGGGAGCGGTGCGCTGGCAGGGGGCGCTCTTCCCAATCTGCCCTCATGTCTGTGGTTCTATTCGAATGGGAAATGCCAGCCGAGCTGGTGTCCCCTGGAGTTCAGTGGTATTCGTCAGGTGAGCTGCAGCCTGCGCCATGTGGCGGTGGTGCTGAGCGACGGCAGAGTGGCCCTGTGTGCCACAGAAGAGGCTGGAGCACTTCTGACTGGAAAACCGAGTGAGTGGCCGTTGGCTAGCAGTATATGTATTTTTTATATGAAACGAAAACTTGAAAATCTTCGGTTTGGGAGTTCTATTCACTTAGGCGATTATTAAACGTTGACTTTTTAGAGGGGCTTGCAAAAAAATTTTAAACACTCATCTAGAGGACATGTATTTTCGTAATTCCAGCAGTCTCCTTTGTGTACTCCTTGCCCTGGGTGCGTGCTTCTATCCTTCCTCCTGCATGTTACCTCCCCATCTGTGCGGTTCTCCCTCCTTGGCCCCCAGTTCAGGAGCGTCAACGCCCGCTCTTTATCAGCTACAGCGTGGATGGCGTCCTCGATGGGCCTCGGCAGACAAAAGCTCATAATTAATGTGAGGGGGTGTAAGAATGGATGGTGTGAGTGAAAGGGAAGAAGAGTGGATGGAAGAGTGAAAGGGTGAATGGTTGGACGTGTGAAAGGCTGGATGTGTGAAATTATGAATGTAAGAATGGAAGAGTGAAAGGGAGTGTAGATGGATGTATGGCTGGATGATGGGTAGACAGATGGGTGAGTGAAAGGGTGAATGGATGGACAGATGAGTGAAAGGGGTATGTATGGGTGAGTGAAAGGGGTATGGATGAGTGAGTGAAATGATGGCTGGATGAGTGAAAGGGTAAATAGATGGATGTGTGAGTAAAATAGTTGATGGGTGAGTGAAAGGTTGGATGGATAGGTGCATGGTTTAATGAGTGACAGGATGGATGTAAGGATAAATGGGTGAAAGGGAAGAATTGTAGATGGATGAGTAGTGAAAGGGTGAATGGATGAGTGGTAGGATGGGTTGAAGAGTGGATGGGTGTACAAGAGCTTCCCTATGCAAGCCCGCCTGTGCTAACCTATTTATTTACCTTGTGTACTTATTATCACACTTGCTGCCTTCACAGAGAACCAGGTGCCTCTTGTGAGCAGAGCACAAACTCGTCCTGGCTGCTGCTCTTACTTAACACATACAATTGTATTTTATTTCATGTTTAATTGTTCAGCAATGCTGGCGCTGATTTATAATTGGCTATCGAGCTCTCCTTGTGCTTCCACCTATGGACAGTTCTGCTGTTTTATTGATCGCTGCTTTCATTATTTCAAAGTGTTAGCACGTAAAGCAGTAAGTAGTTTGAGTGCCCTCCATGAGTCCGTGTGTGGCCAAAATGTGGGTGTGACAGCGTATGTGTAAGCATGAGTCAGTGTGTGTGAAGTTGTGGGTGCATGCATGAGCGCGTCGGTGTGTGTGTATGTGCAAGCATAAGTTAGCTTGTGTAAGTATGGGTGTGTGCATGAGTATCAGCGTGTGATTAAGTGGTGGGTGTGAGTGTCGCCTGTGTGCAAGTTGTGTGTGTGTCAGTAAGATGAGTGTGTCAGCGTGCGTGTAAGCACGAGTCAGTGTGTGCGCAAGTTATGGTGTGCGTGTGTCAGCATGTTGTGTGTGGGAGAGTGTCAGCCTGTGTGTGAGTGTCAGTGTGTGTGTAAGCACGAGTCAGTGTGTGTGCAAGGTATGGTGTGTGTGTGCCAGCCTGCTGCGTTGTGAGTCTGTCGGCCTCGGCAGGACCCCGGCTCTTCCCCGGTCTAGGAGAGGAATGCGCTCTCCTCCCACATCCTCAGCCAGCCTCCTCCGGCACTCCCTCCTCCTCCTGCAGCCTCTTCCTCCTCCTGCAGCCTCTTCCTCCTCCTGCAGCCTCTTCCTCCCCAGGGACAGCGGCCCTCCCCTAGCCCATCCCCAGTCACCCCACAACCTCAACCAGCCTCCCCCGTCACTGCTCCCCACCACAGCCTCTCCCTCCCCAGGGACAGCGGCCCTCCCCAGGCCCATCCCCAGCCTGCCCCACATCCTCACCCAGCCTCCCCCATCACTGCTCCCGACCCCAGCCTCTCCCTGCCCAGGGACACCGGCCCTCCCCCAGCATGCCCCAATCCGTCCATCACTGCTCTGCAGCGCCTACCCTGGCACCCAAGGCGCAGGAGGCGGGGGTGCTGCACCTACCCTGGCACCCAAGGTGCTGCAAGTTTTTTTTTTTTTTTTGCATATTTATATAGCGCGAACTCGACCCGAAGATATTGGAGCGCTTTACATGAGCACCGTATTTACATTACACATTCAGGCACGGGGAGATTAAGTGATTTGCCCAGAATCACAGGATGTGGACGCAACCCAGAGGCTCGAACCCTAGTTTCCAGCACCAAAGTCGGCAGTCTAGCCGACGGACCACATCCTCTCCCCAGGGTGCTGCACCTACCCTGGCCCCCAAGGTGCTGCAGGCGGGGGTGCTGCGCCTACCCTAGCACCCAAGGCGCTGGAGGTGGGGGTGGGGGTGCTGCGCCTACCTGGCCCCCAAGGCGCTGGAGGTGGGGGTGCAGCGCCTACCCTGGCACTCAAGGGGGTGTGGGTGCTGAGCCTACCCTGGCCCCCAAGGCGCTGGGGGTGGGGGTGGTGGTGCTGCGCCTACCCTGGCCCCCAAGGCGCTGGAGGTGGTGGTGCTGCGCCTACGCTGGCCCCCAAGGTGCTGGAGGTGGGGGTGCTGCATGCTCACGATCTATACATTCCATCTTGCATTTTAAGATCCTTTTTTCATATTTTTATTCATCCATTTACACCCCTTTACGTTAACATAGCCTTAGCTTTACAGTACAGTTGCTATAGAAGCTTATAGTATGGTATAGTGTGCACTTCTTTCTTTAAATTATCACTCTACTTAAAAAACATACTTAAAAAACATTGCCATTTACAATGTCAATAGCTCCAACTCCAACAAATGAGAGACCTATTGCATTGCAAATGCTTGTTTAGACTAGCATTCACAGTGCTTGCTGTCACAAACTGGGACCTCATAGCACTATAAATACACGCCACTATTCCCCAGTGCACCAGGCAAGATTAAAATCAGTGACACTCTGCTTACACACACAGACTCCTGAAGTGATTGCATAAACCTGCTGAGCTTTCCTACCAGATCACTGAGTTTCCCAAAGATCAGTGTAACTTGCATGTTTTTTTTTAATTTAAGGTGCGTGCATTACAGTTTTAATGCAGTTACCTAAATATGAATTTAGTGGTACGAAAAAGATGGGGGGGGCTCTAAAAGGGGCATTAGCAAAGATGCATAACGAGGTATTGTTTCCAAGAGGTCTGGTCTATATTACTAAGAGCATGGCTTAAAACACATAGGGCCAGATGTACAACCATAGCATTTTGTGACTCGCAAATTGCGACAAATTGCGAGTCGCAATTTGCGAGTCGCCAAATGCTATGTACAACAGTGTCTCAGACACTGTTTGCGATTCCCAATGGGGTCGCAAGTTGCATGCCTCATGAATATTAATGAGGCTGTCGCAATTTGCGACCCCATTGGGAATGGCTGGCACTCCCAGGGATGGTGGCCTGCTGGGGTCAGCAAACCACCATGTCTGGGACTGCTTTGTCAATAAAGCAGTTTTTTTTTTAATGCAGTCCGTTTTCCTTAAAGGAAAACGGGATGCATTTAAAAAATAAAAATGAAACATTTCAGTTTAATTTTTTAAGGGCAGGAGTGCTTGCTCTTAAAAAATATTTGCCCATCCATTCCCATAGGGGAAGGGGTCCCCTGGGGACCTCTTCCCGTTTGCGAGTGCCTTACCACCCTTCTGAGAAGGGTGGTAAACTGCGAGTGTTTTGCGACCGCAAAACATTCATACATAGGTTTTTGACTCGCTATTAGGAAGGGACTCCCTTGGCATGCCCCACCATAATAGAGAGTCGCTAACCCTATTTTGCGAGTCGCTAATTGATTAGCGACTTGCAAAATAGGGTTAGTACATTGGCCACACGTTTTTTGCGGTCGCAAATTGGTCTAAAACCCCTTTGCCACCACAAAAACTGGTCGTACATCTGGCCCTCAGTCTAAATTCCTGTGCTTCACACTGCGTGCCACCTCGCCATTATTTGGCTGCCTCTGTGAGTTTTCTGTGATTGCATCCGGAAATATAACACAACAATGGATATACGCCTAAAACAAGTCAGACCTATTGACTTTGACAATGCTTGTTAGTTGTGTTAGAGATTTTGTACGTATAATTCAAAATGTGCATTTTCAATAGTGTGCAGAGCAATTAATCCACGCTTAAATTTAGATGTGTATCCTGACATGGAACTATTATAGTTGGACGGAATTTGAAGTTTGTTTTTGTGGATTAAGCTAACTCGGCCTCAACAACATCTTGTCCAAAATGGATTTCACATCATCTGTTTCTATTTCTGCCTCCCTGACACTACCTACAGCAAGTTGTGTTTTGTTTTTGATTGATTTCAGAATGACATTGTTCTAGAAGGTCTTTCTAGAGAGAGTCCTATTGAAACATTTCCCAAGGTCCTTCTACCATGCACAATGGTTCACTGTTGTCTAGGTAACTTGTTTGTCTTGACATCACCGAATGACAATTGGTCAGAGGGTCCAAATTAAAATTCATTGTGTGATAGTGATAGGCTGCTGTAGTGATAAAGTTATGTGACGATTCTAAAGCTGTAAACTCATTTTTTGAAAATGTAATTCTTTGATCACACCATGATGATTTTGCAATTTCAATACTTTTTTATGGCTATATAAAGCCTTGAATTTGGGGCTGAGACAGGTCTTTTTGGGTTCAACTTGGATGACTGCTCGATTTCAAACTGATTTTATGCACATTTGTGACTTAGGGCCTGATTTAGTGTTTGGCAGACCAGGTTACTCCATCACGAACGTGACGGATATCCCATCCACCATATTACGAGTCCATTATATCCTTTGGCACTTGTAATATGGCAGACAGGATATCCGTCACGTTCGTGACGGAGTAACCCATCTGCCAAACTCTAAATCAAGCCTTTAGTCTATTTCTGACTTTACCTATTATTCTGCATTGTTCAATTTCCGAGAGCCTTCATGACAATGATTTATGTTTTTAAATGAGACTGTTGCTGCATTGCCCATTTCTGTATTGTACCTTCTGAAGTTTTGTAATAAACCTTCATGGTTTTTTCTATATTCCACTCTAGAACTCACATATTGAGTCAGTCCTTTTTTTATTGACTGTATATTATCATCATCAAATCGTCTTTATTTCGATTATCATAATCATAAAAGACACAGTTATAAAAATAGTTCCATATAAAACTGTATAAAACATCAAGTTAAAACAATTTAAATTTTTTTTAGAATCCATACGTTAAAATCCATACTTGAATAAAGTGCACAGTGCAATTTCAAGACACACATGCAATTACTGACATGTCTATTAGCATCCCTGTATGCCCCCTCCCATATAAAACAACGTGCACCGATACTATTTGTTTTAACCATCCACTAAAGTACTGTTCCAAAATCTACGCTAATGGTTAACGTTATTAGGTGCAGCCAACATAGTTTAGTAAATCCTCATCGAGGTAACTCGTATAACCCACATCCAACCCAGAAATTTAGCAACAGTAATCACTAAATACTCTTGAGTACTAGACTTCAAAATTCTCAAAGCCTCAATACTGGATCTTGTACCCAGTCGTAAACAAATCGGTTTAAGCCACTTATTCCTAGGAGCCTTATAGGCTGGACATACAAACAGGATATGGGCTAAAGATTCTATGTGGGCAGGGCACATAGGACATTTGTCATCCTTTTGGGAACGCCACCCACTGGTAAAAGTTTTTATTGGAAGGGAGCCCACCCTAAATTGGCGGAACAGCTTCCTGTCACTAGGCTTTGTGATAAAGTCCCAATATGGTTCGTACTCAGTCGCCTCTTTTAACTCCAGGAACAACCAAGTTAGGGAAGACCCTGGGGTTGCAGAGTACTGATCGGACTTTACCATGTTCCAGTAGGCTGACCTAAAGTCCTTTTTAGAGGGAAAGGGGCTACCTGCTGGGTCTTCCCACAGATTACTCATCCCCATTTTGGCTAATAAACTCTGGATTGTGTTCAGCCAAACGATCTTCCCTGAGCGATCCGCCCCCTTTACATCAGCTAACGCCTTTGTATACATGGTCAGTTCTGGAGTCGACCAAAGCCTTCTCCAGAACGCTAATGGCCGAAAACGAGCTGTGTCGGCTATTGCATGACAACCCAGATCCATAAAAAGTGGTTTGAGCGGGGTTTATTGAGGAAGGCCTGTTAATGCTCCCATCATTTTATTCTGAGCTGTTGACAGTGGAGTTAGGTTGTCAAAACCCCATTATTCTGCACCATATAATATGGAGGTGCAAATCTTTGTATTGTAAATTTTTAACGCCGGGCCTATCGGCTTCGTCTGTGAAAGCCTCAGTTCTTTTAGAAGGGCACCGGCCAACTGGGCATGTTTTAGGGCCAAAACATCGATCTGCGGCTTCCATTGCAGTTTCCTACCTAATGTTATCCCCAGGTATATGAATATATCTGTTTGTTCTAAGAGTGTATTATTCATGTAGATTTTCCCTTATATCGCCCTACTTTTATGAAGAACCATAAACTTGGTCTTCTCCACATTAACTACTGTTAGACCTGGCACCATTGGCGTGGGTCTCCCTTCCATTTTTCGCTGTTGTCTCCTCTGTTTTACTGGTGTTAGATGCTCTGGGCGCTGTGCCACTGCCATTCAGTGTCACAGCGCGAATGCTCCCTGTATAGATATGTCTATGTGAATTGGTATATCCCTGATTGGCTTATTTGGGTTACCTGTTAGTCCCTAGTAGTGTGGCCTATGTGTGCCCAGGGCTGGTAAACCAAATGCTGCTGGTGGGCCTGCAGCACTGATGTGTGCCACCCACACAAGCAGCTTGTAAAGTGTGTCTCAGACCTGCCACTGCAGTGTCTGTGTGCAGTCCAGAACTGCCATCTTGGCTGTGAAGTGCAACCACTTCCCAGCCCCTGAACCTTCCCTTGGCATCCTGTAAGTCGCCCCTCGGGTAGGGTGCATTGTATGTGTAAGGTAGGACATGCCTGGGTGTGTGTAGCATGTCCTGGTAGTGAATTATGCACCATTTCGTTTTTCACTACTGTAAGGCTACCTGTTCCTCATAGGCTAGAATGGGCAGTTTGACTATTACATGCTATAGTCCTAACTGACCCCAGGGACATGGTAGAAAAACGAATTTAGTATGCCTGAGCTCAGAATATTAAAATACACCTTTTAGTGAAGTTTATTTTTATCTTCTGTGTTTGAAAATACCACTTTTAGAAAGTAGGTATTTTCTTGCCTAAGCCTTCCAGTGTGCTCTGCCGTTATGTGTATTGGCTGTCTGGTTTTAGAGGGGCAGGACAGGCTGAGTCAGACCTTGGTGGAATAGAGAGATCTGCATTTAGAGTGTGGGGAAGGGTGGCTCTTTGATCTGAATAGGGCTGTGCCTGGCAAGGTGAATGCTGGCTCCACCTCCCACTGTGTGTCTGCTAGCAGACCCCCTCTTTCTGAAAGGAAGGATGCAGCCTGGTAAACAAAGTGCTCCAGGCCTGAGCAGAACTGGTTCTGGCTAGGTTCAGGGACTGGTAGCTTCAAGGATCAAAGGCTTTTTGGGGTATAAATATCTGTGCTCAAACCCCCTACTTTTGTATTGCTTTTGGATCTGGAGAGGAAACTCTGTCCGTGCCACTGGAGGAATCTGCAGGAAGTGACTGTCCTTGTGCTTGTGTGTTTTTCTTGCACTGGCCTGCAGCAGTGACCACTGGACCTTGAAGAAGAGGAAAAGGAACTATTGAGAGAACTTTTATTTTTGTACAGCAATCACCCAAGGGCTAGGAAAAGAGCTAGCCTCCTGCTGGAGTCTCAGGCACAACAGACTCCACCACCAACCTCCTGCTTCCTCCCTGCGAGGACTGCTATCTGCTGAGGAGGCTCCTGTGAGTTCCAGGGCCTCTAGTTTGCATCAGAGAGAAGAGGGTAAGAAATCGACGCTAACGCATCTTTGCGGGCCGCTGCAGTCGAGAGCGCTGGGAAAATCATCGCGCTGCTGCCGCCGAGGGCCCGCAACCCGAAACCATCGCTGACGCCCCTTTGCGAGCCGCTGCAGCCGAGACGCGCTGGAAAGATCATCGCGCTGCTGTCGCCGCGCACTCGCAACCCTGACAGAAATCATCGCTTCGAGACATCGCAGTGCGGACGCCGTGCGTTCGCCACTTTGATCGCATCACACCGAATTTCGTCGCTCCCTCGCGGAGCGTCTTGTCTTCGCATCGCCACACGATCGCACAGCGCAACAGGATCACCGCATCGACTTCTCCCACGCGGCAAGAAAGTCATCGCATCGGTGGTCCAGCGTGCAGAAGTTTGTCGCATCGTCTCCGCACGCATCCCGCAGATCGGCGCATCATCCTCCCTTGCGGCAAGGATTTCAACGCATCGCCGGCCTCGCGTGCCGAGAATCATCGCTACAGCTTCTTTGCGACACTTTGTTGGTTTTGCAACTAAACCCAGGTACTTTGTGAAAGAAAGGGTCGCAGAGACCACTGCTTTGAACTTGAACCTTATTTTTGCAACCTTTGAACTATTTTTGACAGCCCTTCAACAGCTATCCTATTTTTGACAGTATTGTGGCTTTTACAGTTATTGGTCTTGTGATAAATCTGCCTTTATATAAAGATACTTATTTTTTATAATAACTACTTGTGTGGTGTCCCTTTGTAGTGTTCCTCATTGTGTTACTGTGTATGATCATAAATGCTTCACACCCTGCCTCTGAGATAAGCCTACCTGCTCGTGCTACGTTACCACAGGGTTGAGCAGGGGTATTAAAGAGGGTAGCCCTCTCACTCTGACTTAGGAAGAAGGGTCCCTACTTGGACAGTGGCCAGCCATTGCCAACTAGAGACCCCCATTTCTAACATTGGTGGTCAGCGGTGAGGATCTGGACTTGCATTTATGATCGCATACAGTAATTATAGTGTACACTACTAGTGAGTGCAGACCATAACGTACCGCATACATTTTTTTGAGAATTGTTTTTTTTTGGTTCTATATTGTGATTGATATTGCCGGTGATTTTTCACCCACGCGCATTTTCTGAGAGTTTTTGGGATCCTATATTGTGATTGATATTGCCGGTGATTTTTCACCCGCTTACATTTTTGAGAAGTTTTCTTCTGTCCTTTATTGATATTGCCAGTTATTTCTACAATGGGCAAGCCCAGATCCAATGCCTCAGAAGATCTCTCCTGGGAAGAAGAGAAAATAGAAACCTACAATGCCAAGCAGCTCAAATATTTTTGCAAGCAATTCACAGTCCCTATCACAGGTCTCACTAGGAGGGAGGAGTATTACAAGGCGCTGAAGGCCTGGCTAGAAGCCAGGGATGCCCCTAAGGATCTAGGAGAGCTTGTGGAGGGAGGAGAGCAGCAGGGCGATGTAGTAGACTTAGTAGGAGACCCAGCCCTTTCCAACCCGGGCTCTAGTGTGTCCGCTAAGGGTCTGTCCCCAGAAGAGCTGGAGGACAGGGAGAGAGATAGGCGGCATAATATGGAGATGGCTAAGCTTAAAATGGATGGTCACCGGGACCTAGAGAACAAGAAGTTAGAAATTGAGATTATGAGGATGAAGCTTGAGCATGAGAGAGTATTGAGGGAGTTGGAGATTAAAGCTAAGAGCATGGAAATCTCCCCTCTGGTGGCAGCGTACCTGTAGTGCACCCTGAGAGTAGGGTGTATATACCCAAGGAGGTTATTAAAGATTTCCACAAAAGTGAAGATATTGGGCAATGGTTTGCCGCTTATGAAGTAGCCATGGTGTCCCACCGGGTCCCTGAGAAGGATTGGGGAGCAGGGTTGTGGGGACGCTTTGTGAGTGAGGGGAGGGATACCTTGTTGGACCTGCCCCCAGAAAGTAGGATGGTTTACGCCCACATGAAGGAAGCGTTGGTGACCCGCTATGGTTTGACCCCTGAGATGTATAGACAGAGGTTTAGGGTCTGTAAGAAGCTAGAGGGTACCACGTGGGTTGAATATGTGTCCTTTTTTGCAGAGCCATGGAACGCTGGGTAAGAGGTAGCAAAGTAGAAACTTTTGCACAGTTTTATGATTTGATTGCATGGGAGCATTTATCTAGCAATTGTTTTCCTGAGCTACGCCAGCACCTAATTGATTGCAAGCTGACTAACCCTAGAAAGCTTGCTGGAGGAGGCGGACCGCTGGGTGAGCACCCGGGTCCGCAAGGGTCCAGTGGGAGACGTCGCCAAAGGTGGGCAGGGTCCCCAGCAGAGGAGTGGGGGGGACAAGGGTCAACAGAGGGAGTTCCCCGAGGGCCCCAAAGTAATCCCCAGGGAACCCAGCAGTGGTGTCCCAGCCCCCCAAGAAAGGAGGACCGGGCCCCCACCAGGTAGGCCTGTTCCCAGGGGGCCCCCACGTGTTACAACTGTGGTCAAGTGGGCCACAGATATTTTGATCCCCAGTGCCCCCAAAGGGGGCCAGTGCACCCCCGTGCACCACCCCGCCAGATTGCTAGTGTAGCCCTGGGAGAGGAGGAGATGGGTGCCCAAGAGGGTGGGATCCCGTAGAATTGACCCTTGTCTCATTAGGGGACTTTGAGATGGTCCCCAAGCCTGCACTGCCTGCTAACACTAAAAAATACAGGCAGTGGGTGACCATCAATGGCCATAGGGTGGAGGCTCTAAGAGACACAGGGGCCAGTGTAACTGCTGTCAGCTCCCGGTTGGTGTCCAAAGAGCAGGTTGTCCCCCATGCATTCTACCCAGTAGTGTCCGCCGACAACTCAGAGAGCCAATGTGAGGTGGCTCAGGTTCCCTTTGGAGGGGGGGTCTCAGGAACTCTTCAGGTAGCTGTGAGGCCCGCCATGCCTGTAGACTGTCTGCTGGGCAATGATTTAGAGGACTCCCCGTGGGCTACGGTGGAGAGGAAGGCTCACTTAGAGATGTTGGGTCTGCCTGAGTGGGCGTGTGCTACCACGCGGTCCATGGCAGCCAAGGAGGGTGTTGAAAAGGATCTGGAGCCTGAGAGTAGGGCCCAGATCCCTGCCTTAGAGAGAAGGGGCAAGGGGCGCGGGAAGCCGGCCCCCTTGGTTCCCACGGCCCAGGAAGAAGCAGACCCTGAGGGGGATGCCCTGGAGCCTACCGGGGAGCAGATCACCGAACTGGGGGACCTGCCTGAGCTGACCCATTGGCAGCAGGAAGGGGGACCCACCAGGGAGGAATTTTGTGAGCAGCAGAGAGTTTGCCCCTCTCTTGAGGGTATGCGGCGACAGGCTGCAGCCCAGGCAGAAGGTGACATGTCTGGTTCACATCTGATTTATTGGGAGAACAGTCTCCTGTATAGTGAGCCCTAAGGTTGCTGAGCCAGGGTCAGCCCGTGTGCTGGTGGTACCCGAGTGCTTCAGAACCTTCCTACTGGGGTTGGCTCATGACATTCCATTGGCAGGACATCTGGGGCAGACCAAGACCTTTGAGAGGCTGGCTGCCCACTTTTATTGGCCCCAGATGCACAAGAGTTCAGACTCTCATTGCAGGACCTGTGAGACTTGCCAGGCAAGTGGGAAGAGTGGGGGAAGATCAAGGCCCCACTCCAGCCCTTTCCAGTTGTGAGTACCCCATTCGAGCGAGTGGGCATTGACATTGTGGGGCCTCTGGACCCCAAGACAGCCATGGGCAACAGGTTCATCCTGGTCTTGGTGGACCATGCCACCCGGTACCCTGAAGCCATCCCGCTCAGGACAGTGACGGCCCCCGTGGTGGGACGTGCACTGATGGGGATTTTCTCCCGTGTGGGATTCCCCAGAGAGGTGGTGTCTGACAGGGGGACCAACTTCATCTCCCAGTACATGAAGTCTCTGTGGAAGGAGTGTGGGGTAACGTATAAGTTCACCACTCCTTACCACCCCCAAGGTAATGGTCTGGTTGAAAGGTTCAACCGGACCTTGAAGGAGCATGATCATGGGCCTAGAAGAGCCCCTGAGGCGTAAGTGGGACGTCCTCTTGCCATGCCTGTTGTTTGCCTACCGGGAGGTGCCACAGAAGTCCTTAGGGTTCAGTCCCTTTGAACTCCTCTATGGCCACCCGGTTAGAGGACCTCTGAGTCTGGTCAAGGAAGGCTGGGAGCAATCTCCCAGGAAACCTCCCCAAGATGTATTTAGCTACATGTTGGCCTTCAGGAACCAGACTCGGCGTTTCAGAAAAATTGCTGAGGCAAATCTGGAAGCCAGCCAAGAAGAAATGAAACGTTGGCACGACCAGAATGCCACTCTGGTCGAATTTCAACCCGGTCAGAAGGTTTGGGTACTGGCCCCAGTGGAGCCTTGTGCGCTCCAAGATAAGTGGACCGGTCCTTTGAGGTGGTGGAGCGCAAAAGTCCAGTTACCTACTTGGTGGACTTTCAGTCTCCCAGGAACCCCTTGCGGGTCCTGCATGTGAACCGCCTAAAGCCCCACTTTGAGAGGTCTGAAGTGGGCATGCTTCTTGCCACAGATGATGGGGTTGAGGAGGAGAGTGAGCCTCTCCCTGACCTCCTGTGTGCAGAAGAGAAGGATGGGTCAGTGGAGGGTGTGATCCTCTCCACCACACTGACCCCTGAGCAGCAGAGAGATTGTCACCACCTGTTGGGGCAATTTTCTGATTTGTTCTCCCTGGTACCTGGTGTCACTGATTGGTGCGTCCATGAGGTGGATACCGGGGACAGTTCTCCTGTCAAGCACAAGGCTTACAGGGTAACTGACAGGGTCAGGGCTTGCATTAAGGAGGAGGTCTCCAAAATGTTCGCCCTAGGGGTGGTTGAGTCCTCTAGCAGCCCCTGGTCCAGCCCCGTGGTCTTGGTACCAAAAGCTGCGACGCCTGGTGCCACTCCTGAACTTAGGTTCTGTGTGGACTACCGAGGTCTCAATTCGGTCACCAAGACCGACGCGCACCCCATCCCCAGAGCTGATGAGCTCATAGACCGGTTAGGGGCTGCCCGGTACCTCAGCACGTTTGATCTGACGTCTGGGTACTGGCAGATCGCCTTAACGGATGGGGCAAAGGAGAGGTCAGCATTCTCCACACCAGATGGGCACTACCAGTTCCGTGTGATGCCCTTTGGGATGAAGAATGCCCCTGCCACCTTCCAGAGATTGGTCAACCAGGTGTTGGTTGGGCTGGAGGCTTTCAGTGCCGCCTACCTGGATGACATTGCAGTGTTTAGTTCCTCCTGGGAGGACCACTTGCGCCACCTCTGGGAAGTGTTGATGGCGCTGCGCAGAGCAGGCCTCACAATCAAGGCCAGTAAGTGCCAGATTGGGCAGGGTTCTGTGGTGTACTTGGGACACCAGGTGGGGAGCGGCCAGGTGGCGCCCCTGCAGCCCAAGATTGAAACCATCCTGACTTGGGAGCCCCCAAGGACCCAGACCCAGGTGAGGGCCTTCTTAGGACTCACGGGTTATTACAGGAGGTTTGTCAAGGGGTATGGCAACATTGTTGCACCCTTGACTGAGCTGACTTCAAGAAGCGGCCAAAGATTGTGAACTGGACTGACACCTGTCAGAAAGCCTTTGATGCCCTCAAAACTGCTATGTGTACAGCACCCGTACTCCAGGCGCCCAATTTTGCTAAGGAATTTGTTGTCCAGACAGACGCTTCAGAGCATGGGGTGGGGGCCGTTCTGTCACAGATAAATGAGGAGGGACTAGACCAACCTGTGGCCTTCATCAGTAGGAGGTTACTTCCACGGGAACAGAGGTGGAGTGCAATTGAGCGTGAGGCATTTGCTGTGGTCTGGGCACTGAAGAAGCTGAGACCATACCTGTTTGGGACTCACTTCCGGGTTCAGACAGACCACAGGCCCCTCAGATGGCTGATGCAGATGAGGGGTGAGAATCCCAAGTTGTTGAGGTGGTCCATTTCCCTACAGGGTATGGACTTCACGGTGGAACACCGCCCTGGTACAGAACACGCCAATGCTGATGGTCTGTCCAGATTTTTCCGCCTTAGCGATGAGAACTTCCAAGGGGATGGGTAGTTCTCCCCACATTTCAGCTGGAGGGGACGTGTGTTAGACCTGGCACCATTGGCGTGGGTCTCCCTTCCATTTTTCGCTGTTGTCTCCTCTGTTTTACTGGTGTTAGATGCTCTGGGCGCTGTGCCACTGCCATTCAGTGTCACAGCGCGAATGCTCCCTGTATAGATATGTCTATGTGAATTGGTATATCCCTGATTGGCTTATTTGGGTTACCTGTTAGTCCCTAGTAGTGTGGCCTATGTGTGCCCAGGGCTGGTAAACCAAATGCTGCTGGTGGGCCTGCAGCACTGATGTGTGCCACCCACAGAAGCAGCTTGTAAAGTGTGTCTCAGACCTGCCACTGCAGTGTCTGTGTGCAGTCCAGAACTGCCATCTTGGCTGTGAAGTGCAACCACTTCCCAGCCCCTGAACCTTCCCTTGGCATCCTGTAAGTCGCCCTCGGGTAGGGTGCATTGTATGTGTAAGGTAGGACATGCCTGGGTGTGTGTAGCATGTCCTGGTAGTGAATTATGCACCATTTCGTTTTTCACTACTGTAAGGCTACCTGTTCCTCATAGGCTAGAATGGGCAGTTTGACTATTACATGCTATAGTCCTAACTGACCCCAGGGACCTGGTAGAAAAACGAATTTAGTATGCCTGAGCTCAGAATATTAAAATACACCTTTTAGTGAAGTTTATTTTTATCTTCTGTGTTTGAAAATACCACTTTTAGAAAGTAGGTATTTTCTTGCCTAAGCCTTCCAGTGTGCTCTGCCAGTTATGTGTATTGGCTGTCTGGTTTTAGAGGGGCAGGACAGGCTGAGTCAGACCTTGGTGGAATAGAGAGATCTGCATTTAGAGTGTGGGGAAGGGTGGCTCTTTGATCTGAATAGGGCTGTGCCTGGCAAGGTGAATGCTGGCTCCACCTCCCACTGTGTGTCTGCTAGCAGACCCCCTCTTTCTGAAAGGAAGGATGCAGCCTGGTAAACAAAGTGCTCCAGGCCTGAGCAGAACTGGTTCTGGCTAGGTTCAGGGACTGGTAGCTTCAAGGATCAAAGGCTTTTGGGGTATAAATATCTGTGCTCAAACCCCCTACTTTTGTATTGCTTTTGGATCTGGAGAGGAAACTCTGTCCGTGCCACTGGAGGAATCTGCAGGAAGTGACTGTCCTTGTGCTTGTGTGTTTTTCTTGCACTGGCCTGCAGCAGTGACCACTGGACCTTGAAGAAGAGGGAAAGGAACTATTGAGAGAACTTTTATTTTTGTACAGCAATCACCCAAGGGCTAGGAAAAGAGCTAGCCTCCTGCTGGAGTCTCAGGCACAACAGACTCCACCACCAACCTCCTGCTTCCTCCCTGCGAGGACTGCTATCTGCTGAGGAGGCTCCTGTGAGTTCCAGGGCCTCTAGTTTGCATCAGAGAGAAGAGGGTAAGAAATCGACGCTAACGCATCTTTGCGGGCCGCTGCAGTCGAGAGCGCTGGGAAAATCATCGCGCTGCTGCCGCCGAGGGCCCGCAACCCGAAACCATCGCTGACGCCCCTTTGCGAGCCGCTGCAGCCGAGACGCGCTGGAAAGATCATCGCGCTGCTGTCGCCGCGCACTCGCAACCCTGACAGAAATCATCGCTTCGAGACATCGCAGTGCGGACGCCGTGCGTTCGCCACTTTGATCGCATCACACCGAATTTCGTCGCTCCCTCGCGGAGCGTCTTGTCTTCGCATCGCCACACGATCGCACAGCGCAACAGGATCACCGCATCGACTTCTCCCACGCGGCAAGAAAGTCATCGCATCGGTGGTCCAGCGTGCAGAAGTTTGTCGCATCGTCTCCGCACGCATCCCGCAGATCGGCGCATCATCCTCCCTTGCGGCAAGGATTTCAACGCATCGCCGGCCTCGCGTGCCGAGAATCATCGCTACAGCTTCTTTGCGACACTTTGTTGGTTTTGCAACTAAACCCAGGTACTTTGTGAAAGAAAGGGTCGCAGAGACCACTGCTTTGAACTTGAACCTTATTTTTGCAACCTTTGAACTATTTTTGACAGCCCTTCAACAGCTATCCTATTTTTGACAGTATTGTGGCTTTTACAGTTATTGGTCTTGTGATAAATCTGCCTTTATATAAAGATACTTATTTTTTATAATAACTACTTGTGTGGTGTCCCTTTGTAGTGTTCCTCATTGTGTTACTGTGTATGATCATAAATGCTTCACACCCTGCCTCTGAGATAAGCCTACCTGCTCGTGCTACGTTACCACAGGGTTGAGCAGGGGTATTAAAGAGGGTAGCCCTCTCACTCTGACTTAGGAAGAAGGGTCCCTACTTGGACAGTGGCCAGCCATTGCCAACTAGAGACCCCCATTTCTAACAACTACAAGCTCATGATCGCGACAAAACTCCTCAAATCTAACCAAAGCAGACTGTAACCCCTTTTGCGTCTTTGAAATTATCAGAGTATCGTCTGCGAACATGAGCAGAGGGATCTTCATACCGGCCAATGTGGGGGAGTCTGTAGGATGGGTCGTGAAGTATTGGACTACCCTATTAATGAATAAAGAAAAAAGGGTCGGTGCCAATAGACACCCCTGGCGTACACCCTTTGACACTGGGAATCTATCCGTGGTATTGCCCTGCTTACCCCAACGTACCTGTGCAAAATTTGAATTGTGGAGTTTAACCAAAAGTGCAAGAAGCTCTAAAGGCATCCCCATTTCCACAAAAACTCTCCACATCTTATTGCGGGGGACTAAATCAAATGCGGATTTAAGATCTATAAATGCCGCATAGATTGTACCCCCACCAATGGTAACCACCCGCCAATAGATTAGCATGAACCTGAAAACCTGATCTATAGTTCCAGTATGGGGCGGAACCAAGCCTGTAATGTGGAGAGAATGTCATTTTCCTCAATCCAGGACTGAATTCTACAGAGCACTAGTCTGGCAACAATCTTTTGGATCGAATCAATAAGGCTAATCGGCCTATAATTGCCAGGTAGCATTCGATCCCCCTTTTTAAAAATCGGAAGGATTTCAGCTCCTTTCCAGGTGCTAGGGATTGGGGCGCCACTAGCTATGGCATTAGCGAGAATATGTATATATGTTGATCAATTATCTTGATTGTGTAAAAACAAATCAGCTGGTATACAATCCAAACCAGGGCTCTACCTCTTGGGATCCTTTCCAGTACAGATTCAACCTCCTTGATAGTAAAATATAGTGTAGAATCCGGAGTGGGGGTTGGAAAAGTTCTACACAATTGGAAGCTACCGCAAACTGGGCCTCATAATAAGATATCCACTGCTCAGGCGCAACATGGTTAAGTGGTATTGATGATGACTCTCCACTTCCCCATTTTACCAGCTGCCAGAAATTAACCATATTTTTCTCCTTACTGGCAATGAATAGATCTTCCCACCTGGACTCATCCCAGTCCTTCTTTGCCTGTAATTGGACTCGTTTGTACCTCAGCCCGCGCTACCTTAACTTCGCTTAAGATCTTGGATTTAATTGCTCTTGATAAGGCCTTATAGGCCTCCCTACAAGAGGCATTATACCAAGATCTTTGCCTGGGGCGAGATTTGGGAACCTGTTTTTTGGTCTTAATAAAAAAGTTTTTAAGTGCAAGGAATATTTCGTTATGGACCTGTGTGATGGTAGAATTAATAGCTTCCTGAGACTCACATTTGAGGAGAGTCGCAACTGAACCAGCAACCACGGCCTTCATCTTTCCCAATATCTCGGCATTCTCAATTACCTGTGCCCATTTTACTCTTCTGGTATCGTTTGTGAGCATGACATCAGTTGTTACTATCTCTTCTCCTTCCATATCTTGTCTGGGTATACCCACAACCTGCAGTGATAATATCAGTGGGTTATGGTCACTTTCAATTCTCTCATATACCACCATATCTAGGAGGGAAGACTAAAATTCAATATTGAGCAGAATATAGTCTATACGACTACGCAACCCATTATTAAAGGTATGGCTACCAGTTTTATCAGAGTGAGACCTCCCATTGGCTGCCCTAACTCCCTGTTCCAAACACAATCCTTTTAATTGGAGAGCTGCCTCCGTCCATTTTGTTATAGGACACAGATCTAAGGATGGGATGTTCCACTGTGCGTCCTCCTCTACACTGAAATCACCATTTTCTAGATCTAAAGGTTCAAATGAACAGTTGAAGTCCCCAGCTATTATCAAGTTACCACTATCCCTATTTTTTGTTAAAAAGGTTTCTAAAAGGGTAACTACATGTGAACTTTTACCACCCGATAACCCCCTGGCATAAACATTAACTATCAGAATATCCGGTTCCTTTCCCAATGACAAGCGGATAGCCATAATATCTGGGCTATCTATAAACACTTCCTCCACCTTAAGCCCTGCCTGTTGTCTAATCCATATGGAAAGGCCACCAAAGGGTCGACCCCTTTGTCCTCTGTATGCCACTTTATAAAAATTTAAGAAACCAAGATGGAAAATTGGATCAAGCGCCCAGGTCTCCTGAAATGCCCATATGTCATAGTTTTCAACAAAGACTGACCAATCAGAGGAAGAGGTTTTTGAGGCTAAGCCTGCTATATTCCATGAGACCATTGTCAAGTTTGGCATTTTGTGCCCTGGTTGCCTTGTATTTATAGAAGACCGGGTATTTAAACTATTTAAACTGACTGTTGTACTTGTAACAGAGTCACACGATAAAGGCTGCCAAAGGGCTGGGGAGCTGTTTAAATGGCCTTCTTCACCCAATGCAGTGATCAATTCCGACCCTTTTTGTTCTACAACACCCTTGTCCCTACCATCACATACAGGTGTTACCCGCTCCTCTTCCTCTGGGGTGCCCCGACTTTGAACAAAAGGTACTGCGCTCCTTAACCTTCAATCCACCTTTTCTAAGGAGGACTCCTCACTAGCGCATCTATTTTTGGGGTTAGAGTAATTGCTGATGTTATTGAAAGCAGGGGCATTTTTGATCCTTATATTCGAAGTACTCAAATGCGAGGTTCTTAACTCAAACGCCACCAGGTTGTGGGCTAGGTCTGCAGACCTAAATGTTAATCTGACACAATCTGTGCTAGAGTCCTGAGACTTGATTCTAGTGGCAGAAACAATGTCTTCTCTAATTATTGAGCAACAATTCCTCACTTGCCGCAACCAATGTATACTTTTGTTGATCAGTGTCTGCTCTGCTTCAAAGAATGACCTTTGTAGTGCTTTCGGGACATTAGTCAAGTAAATTTGGGGTTGAGAAATCCCTGTGTTTAACTCTGCTTGACTTCTTGTTCCTGCAGAGCTAGGCTAGAGCCTCTGTTATGTGCGGGAAAAAATAGGGAATGATTCACTATACCTTTAAACTTATTGTGGACACTTCCTCTACTAGGCTGCTCTAGGCCAGCAGAACCATATCGTGTCCCTTCGTTCGGATGGCAAACCTCGTACACTGTTTGACCTTGAAATATCTGTGGGGGGATTGGGTCAATAATCGTTTTACCTCTATGAGCCACACCTAAAGTACTTTCTGGGGAAATATTTTCCTTGGTAGAGGTATCTGTTGAAATAACATTAACAGAGTTTGATACTGGAAGTGACACATGATGTACAATATTTTCCACAAATCCAGATAGTTGCTTAATCAGATCCCTCAGCATAGATATTATATCTTGTATACCCCTATTTGGGTGACTTGATCAGTCGACCTTGTAGATGAAACACCTGGGCATTTACATGTACATAACGGTTCAGAATTAGCCTGTGCATATGCATCCTCAGGATTGTTATTAATGGGGGATTGGGGTGACCTAGTGTCATCCGTTACACCTAATAATGGTAAAAATCTATTTGAGCAGACTAAGGCAAACTCTGGGTGGGATTCAGCAAAGCCAGTAGATAAAGGAGGTGCTGACACATCCACCCGCCCACCTTCCTCTACCCCTGCTTCTGTACTATTCAGTGAGCGCTGATAATGCTTTTTAAACATATCCGGTATGGAATTTACTTTACTCGGGGAGGAAGGAGTTTTATTAGCCACTACCCCAGTCGTACCTTCAACCAAACCTATTGGTGTCAGCAAAATCTCCTCACATTCACTTATGACGTTTTCAATACGGTTCAAAACACAATTATTGGTTAGGACCGAGCCTCCCTTCATCCCTTTTTTAGACTTCTTCCCCTTACCTCCCCCCGCCTTCTCTAGGTCATCCACAGCTTTCCGTTTACCCATTATTCCGCAGTATCCTTATGCCACAGTAGTACCACGATAATAATACCTTACTTAAAGTTGGATTTTTAAGGGGAGTCAGGTATAAATACGACCGAAATGGGTTACAGCAAGCTTTGGGACCAGGGCGATACAAAAGAGATGAATAATAACAGGACCTCTACTATAACATATACTTGGCCTGAGTCAGGAGTTACAGCTATAGCCCTGCCCTGCCACCTCCTAGCACTGGCGAGCACGGCCCGGGTCGGGTGGGGCGGCAACAGCGTAGACACACAAGTCAGATTAGGAAGTGCTCAGCCAGGAATGCTAGAGTGACCAGTTCAATCAACCAGTAGGACCAACGTAATGTCACCAACAAGTCCCGCTATTAAACCATCAGTACATACAACAACCGAACTAGCCGGTGACAGTACCTTAAGGTAACACTTAATGGTAGCCTTGAAAACTCCAGGCCAGCGATGAAAGGGGGGTGGCCCAGCCCAGCCTCTTCTGGGCGATGACGGGCACGCCCTTGGCCCGGGCTTCGCCCGCGCGCGTCCTGCGCCGCGGGGGGAGAGGCAGCGCTTTATGCGCGATGGCAGACGCCTCCCCCTCACAAGCGGCAGCTGTGGGTGTCGCGCTGCTCACTGGGACTTGTAGTCTCCCTCCGTGTCAATGCGCTAATCAGCCAGGCAGTTGTCAGCAGCCCAGGGACTCCAGTCCCACCAAGAACCGTCACAGGCAGCAAAACCCCCACTGGCAAGCGAGGCAAAAGCCGGTGAAGAGCAAAGGCACGACCAGGTTGCTCCATCACGAACGTGACGGATATCCCATCCACCATATTATGAGTCCATTATATCCTATGGCACTTGTAATATGGCAAACAGGATATCCGTCACGTTCGTGACGGAGTAACCCGTCTGCCAAACTCTAAATCAGGCCTTTAGTCTATTTCTGACTTTACCTATTATTCTGCATTGTTCAATTTCCGAGAGCCTTCATGACAATGATTTATGTTTTTAAATGAGACTGTTGCTGCATTGCCCATTTCTGTATTGTACCTTCTGAAGTTTTGTAATAAACCTTCATGGTTTTTCTAAATTCCACTCTAGAACTCACATATTGAGTCAGTCCCTTTTTTATTGACTGTATATTATAAAATGCTGTTTCGAACCTTCTCTCTGGGACACATTGCTTCATGATTCCAAGTTAAGGCCGTCCCCGGCTCACCCAACTCCTGGAAGCTCCATTGAGGCATAAGGTTTTAGGGGTACAGCCCTCCCATAGCTGTATCAGATGAATGACCAACAACAATAGTTTTGTTGTGAATAATCAGAACTGAAAATGTTTCTGAAAATATGAGCCCGTGAATTAAACATTACTAAGGTCTATGGAAGGGGTAGTGGTCTTCGGAATGTCTCAGTCACTCCTTTTCTCCCATTCACACTCTTTAGTCTGCAGCCTCTCAATCTTGTAGACACTTACACCTTTTACACCCGCACATCTTTCTGAACATCTTCCTTATGTATCTCTCTTACATTATGAATTGCCTCTTAAGAACGTTATTTTTACTCTCTCCTTATGCATACTTCCTTTCATCTCCTCCACGTGACCATCTCCCTCCCTCCCACACACACAACCCACCTACTGCCCTGTAAGCACAGAATTTTTTTTTCTGTTCGTGCTGTCAATCTTTGGTTAGCTGTGTACCTCTTTCATACATTTTCCCATAGAAACAGGATCAGAAATAGCACATATGTGACCATCGTTTTGTGCTTTCCAGAGAGGCCAAGGACTGGATGTGCCCATAGTCTCAATAGCCTAATTACCCATTGACAGGCACTGTGAAAAACTTGCCCAGCTTTCATCCTGTTCTCTTGAGCTCAAAATTGTGCCCCATCATAAACGCATAGCTACACCTTGAATTCACCCAAACACCTGGAGGAAAATTCGTTCACTGTATTCGCTATTCAAGAATAATATGTTGCATAGAAAATCAAAAGAAAATTCAACAGCTGGAAAAAGCAAATGCATTTAGGGAATGCAAGCTGAAGCAAAACTTGTGGAATGTAAACAGGAACGGTATCACTAACATGGATTACCTTAAGGAGTTTTTACAGTACTCGTTGAGTAATCAGTCAGAGTTTTTGTCTGTAAGGTTTCTGACACGAATCTAGGACCCAAATGGGTCTACAATTAGTTTGTAATTGCTGCCAGGTCCGAGACCTAGCACTCCGACCCACTTGAAGCCCCAAAGGACCCACTTGAAGCCCCAAAGAAATTGTTAGAGTATACTTTCATCTTTTTAGCATCCTCTCTGGCCCAGCCCTCCCACTAACTGACCTGCACATTATACTCAGAATCACAGCTCCCATTCTTTTTTGATGCACTTCGACCACTTCTCACAACACCTGAAATGGACTGCCCCAGAAAATGAAGCTACAGAAACCTCCGTCCACTACTTCTGATCACTATGAGGGACAGTATGGTGCCCACTTCACAGGCAGCCGAACCGTGAGTGCAATCAACGCACAGTGGTGTCTCTAGAGGGGAGTGAGATGGGGCCCAGGCACCAGCTCTATGTATCCTAGAAACCTCACCCAAATTGTGCCCCACAACTATAGCTGCTGAATGTACCAGGAGGTGACACTGAAAAACCAAACACTGCACCTTGCCACACACATTAATTAAAATGACCTTTCACTGCAAAGCAGTGTTGCTTGCATAAAATATTTAAGTCTGACTTTGTATGCATATATTCATATTTAAATATACATATACATACACACATATAAAGTCAGACCAACATTTTGAGCAAATATGTATATATGTAATATATGTGAATATATATTCACTGAAAAAAGCAAATGTTAAAGTGATGTTATAGTTAGGGGTTGAAATTGTACAAAAACTAACATAATAATTTACTGAGCCAACTATAACCTACACCCCCTCCATGCACTGCTTATGACCCCACATTACATCACTCACGGCATGTTAAATGACATTATTGATGACATCACTGAAGTTATGTCAAATGTCATCATTGATGACATCACTGATGTTTTTATATCAAAAATTAATATAAATTAATAATATACATTTATTTTAAATGTAGAACAAAAGAAAAATGCTAAAGTACTATTCACTTAATTTTAAATTAAATTGTTAAATAATTACAATACATTACATTTATTTTTCTGAAGTTTAAAAGTTAAGAGTAAATTCCCACCTAAAATAAAACAAGCATTTGCAATGCAATAGGTCTTACATTCACGCGAGTTTGAGCTATTGGCATTGCAAATGGCAATGCCTTTTATTTATGTTTTGGGTTTTAAAACATAAATAAAAGGCATTGTCATGTACAATACTAATAGCTTAAACTCTCGCAAATGTGAGACCTATTGCATTGCAACAAAGGGCCTTCTTGACCGCTTGTTAGATTGTAAATATCAGAGGAAGAGACCGGCCTGCGATGTCTTCAAAGTAGTGATAAATAGTGCAGTGCAGAAGATGTGTAAGTGTTGTAAATTACACACAGACACAAAGTGTGAAGTTAAAGTTACATATGATCCGAGATATAAAAACTAACAAAGCGCTCCAACACCATTCGCTCTGTGATTACACTGTCGCGGCTCAGGAGGAAGAGCGGGAGGGGGGGCTATTTTGTGCCCTCTCCGTGATTTGAGAGTGCAGTGTGGCACTGCGTAATGTCATTGCTATCTTTGGCCTAATAAAAAACCCTCCAGCTGTAGTAGGGTCCTGGCTTCACCTCCTGGTGCAGGGCGGGCTGTGCTTTATGGCAGGCATGGAGGGAGGGATGGTCTCGGCTGCAGCTCCAGCCTCGTGCAGTGCCCCTGCTATTACTAGTGAGCGAGAGGCACTGAGGTGGTGGTATTGGTGGTGGTGGTATTGGTATTGGTGGTGGTGGTAGTATTGGTGGCGGTATTGGTATTGGTGGTGGTGGTATTGGTGGTGGTGGTACTGGTATTGGTGGTGGTGGTACTGGTATTGGTGGTGGTATTAGTGGTGGTATTGGTGGTATTGATGGTATTGGTGGTATTGGTGGTGGTGGTGGTATAGGTGGTGGTGGTATTGGTGGTGGTGGTATTAGCGGTGGAGGTGGTGGTATTGGTGGTGGTATTGGTATTGGTGGTGGTATTGGTATTGGTGGGGTATTGGTATTGGTGGTATTGGTGGTATTGGTGGTATTGGTGGTGGTGTTATTGGTGGTGGTGGTATTGGTGGTGGTGGTGGCATTGGTGGTGGCATTGGTGGTGGTATTAGTGGTGGTGGTGGTGGTATTGGTGGTATTAGTGGTGGTATTGGTGGTTGTGGTGGTTTTGGTGGTGGTGGTGGTGGTGGCATTAGTGGTGGTATTGGTGGTGATGGTGGTATTGGTGGTGGCATTGGTGGTGGTATTAGTGGTGGTATTGATGGTTATAGTGGTAGTATTGGTGGTGGTGGTGGTATTGGTGGTGGTAGTATTGTAGGTGGTTGTGGTATTGGTGGTATTGGTGGTGGTGGTAATGATGGTGGTGGTATTGGTATTGGTGGTGGTATTGGCAGTGCTATTGGTATTGGTGGTGGTGGTATTGGTGGTGGTGGTATTAGTGGTGGTGGTGGTGGTATTGTTGGTGGTAGTATTGTTGGTGGTGGTATTAGTGGTGGTGGTATTGGTGGTGGTGGTATTGGTGGTGGTGGGGTTGGTGGTATTGCTGGTGGGGTATTGGTGGTGGTGGTGGTATTGGTGGTGGTATAGGTGGTGGTGGTATTGGCGGTGGTATTGGTGGTGGTGGTATTGGTGGTGGTATTGGTGGTGGTATTGGTGGTGGTATTGGTGGTGGCATTGGTGGTGGCATTGGTGGTGGTATTGGTGGTGGTGGTATTGGTGGTGATGGTGGTATTGGTGGGGGTGGTGGTATTGGTGGGGGTGGTGGTATTGGTGGTGGTGGTGGTATTAGTGGTGGTATTGGTGGTGATGGTGGTATTGGTGGTGATGGTAGTATTGGTGGTGGTAGTATTGGTGGTGGTAGAGGTATTGGTGGTGGTGGTGGTATTGGTGGTGGTATTGGTGATGGTAGTATTGGAGGTGGTTGTGGTATTGGTGGTGGTGGTAATGGTGGTGGTGGTATTGGTGGTGGTATTGGCGGTGCTATTGGTATTGGTGGTGGTGGTATTGGATTGGTGGTGGTGGTATTGGTGGTGGTGGTGGCATTGGTGGTGGTGGTGGTATTGGTGGTGGTATTGTTGGTGGTGATGCTGGTGGTATTGTTGGTGGTATTGGTGGTGGTGGTATTGGTGGTGGTGGTGGTATTGGTGGTGTTGGTGGTATTGGTGGTGGTGGTATTGGTGGTGGTGTTGGTGGTGGTATTGGTGGCGGTGGCGGTATTGGTGGTGGTATTGGTGGTGCGGTATTATTGGTGGTGGTGGTGGTATTGGTGGTGGTATTGGTGGTGGTGGTGGTATTGGTGGTGGTGCTGTTGGTGTTATTGGTGGTGGTATTGGTGGAGGTGGTGGTATTGATGGTGGTGGTGGTGGTGGTATTGGTGGTGGTGGTATTGGTGGTGGTATTGGTGGTGGTGGTATTGGTGGTGGTGGTGATAGTGGTGGTGGTGGTATTGGTGGTATTAGTAGTGGTATTGGTGGTGGTATTGGTGGTGGTATTGGTGGTAGTATTCGAGGTGGTTTTGGTATTGGTGGTATTGGTGATATTGGTGGTATTGGTGGTGGTGGTAATGGATTGGTGGTGGTGGTATTGGTGTTGGTGGTATTAGTGGTGGCATTGGTGGTGGTGGTGGTGGTATTGGTGGTGGTATTGGTGGTGGTATTGGTGGTATTGGTGGTGCTGGTGGTATTGGTGGTGGTGCTGTTGGTGTTATTGGTGGTGGTTGTGTTGGTGGTGGTATTGGTGTTGGTATTGGTGGTGGTTTTGGTGGTGGTGGTATTGGTGGTGATGGTGGTATTGGTGGTGGTAGTGGTGGTAGTATTGGTGGTGGTGGTGGTGGTATTGGTGGTGGTGGTATTGGTGGTGGTGGTATTAGTGGTGGTATTGGTGGTGTATTGGTGGTGGTAGTATTGGTGGTGCTGGTATTGGTGGTGATATTGGTGGTGGAGGTATTGGTGGTGGTACTGGTGGTGGTATTGGTGGTAGTATTGGAGGTGGTTGTGGTATTGGTGGTATTGGTGATATTGGTGGTATTGGTGGTGGTGGTAATGGTGGTGGTGGTATTGGCGGTGCTATTGGTATTGGTGGTGGTGGTATTGGATTGGTGGTGGTGGTATTGGTGGTGGTGGTGGTGTTATTGTTGGTGGTGGTATTGGTGGTGGTGGTGGTATTGGTGGTGGTTGTGGTGGTATTGGTGGTGGTGGTAGTTTGGTGGTGGTGCTGGTGGTGGTATTGGTGGCAGTGGTGCTATTGGTGGTATTGGTGGTGGTGGCATTGGTGGTGATGGTGGTGGTATTGGTGGTGGTATTGGTGGTGGTGGTGGTATTGGTGGTGGTGTTATTGGTGATGGTGGTATTGGTGGTAGTGGTGGTATTGGTGGTGGTGGTGGTGCTGTTGGTGTTATTGGTGGTGGTATTGGTATTGGTGGTGGTATTGGTGATGGTGGTATTGGTGGTGGTGGTGGTGTTGTGGTTGTTGTTAATAAAATAGGCTTTCGAAAACAACCTGTCAGTGCGCTTAGTGCAGATGACATGTAACACAGATGTGCTGTTGTCAGCTTCAGCCCATTAGCACACGATTATGTGCTACCTGGAATTCACATGACTTAATTCGCTAATCATTTCTAAATCCATTTTACTTGGGGGGGGTGAAACAGACACGAGATAATGCCGGGTTAAAGTGATTGAAAGCAGTCGCCCGTGTTACAGGGCGGCCCTGCTGCTTAAAAAAACACAAGCGGTTTCAGCTGAAGCAGCGCATGTCCGGCCTGCAGTAAGAGAAACTCAATAAAGTAAATAGTGCTTACATGCTAAATAAAAGGTCCCGTGTAACAACTGAAGTAAAGGGGCCAGAAGCCATGGGAGGTTACAAATGAAGACAAGGCCGTACATAGGAGGGACTAACAAGCCTATTAACGAATCCGAAGGCAGCATTTACTAAAGACAATGACACAAGCCAATGAAAAATATGGGTGGAGAATGGGCGCGGCTTCTCTCCCATACTCTACTACAGCAGTCTCGCAGAGTGAGCAGTAAATGCTCGCTGCCGCTAGGCTCGACCTAAAAAATACATTTTTATTATGTATCATTAATTCTCAAAACTGATGTATAGAATTACCTAAAAGCAGTTTAATAATGTTTAAATAAATATTGTTTCATTGATTTCACATTCAAAAAATATTAAATTATTTTATTATTAAGTAATAAATATGTTTTTTTTATTTTTTACATTAAATTATATGTGTATTTTTAACTATTTTTAATAATTTAATTTAGTATAATTTTCTGTGGGGTTTTATTCTAAGTTCCTAACTCCGATTATTTTTTAAGGGTTAGAATTGAGGTATCAGAGATTGGTCATGGTGGTGGTGCTGGACTTACTACTGTTTACTGTTTGGCAGTAGTAACTCACACTCATAAATGTGGCTCCACCCCTATTTCAAGGGTTAGAGAAGTGTAAGTCTACACTTTTGAGCAAGTTTACAATCGGATTTTTGTGAGTAGTCTAAAATAGTAAAGTTTCTCAACAGTTTAAGAGTAAATTACACTTATAAATTAAGCACATATGTAAATTACCTTTGTTATTAGCCCCATGCAGCAGCTCAATGTTTAAAGAAAGGAAAGTGAGAAGGGTATGGGAGAGATGCAACAGACAAGTCTGGGAGAATGGGGTTAATAAATAGAGTGGGAGCACAGTGTTGAGGCCCAGGGACGGTAGGGTTCTTTATGAGTATTAAGAGTGTGAGGAACTGCTTTTAAGGTACTTACAGCCATGAAATGCCAAGGGATGTTATCAATGCTCAAGCACAGACAGCTTAGCCAATGACAAAACCAGCTGGAAACAGTAGCCAATGGGTGAAAGGGGATGTCCAAAGCTCCTTTCTGTGTGTGTAAGTTGTATCTCCGTTTACTATTCTTCTTGGGGGGTCCAATGTAATGTGTATTGTTGGAGGGATACCGTGCTACTGTGTGCTACTTGTGGGTAGGTATTCTGCTTTGGAACCTGCTGTCACCAGTATCTACATTTGACTTTGTAACTACTGGACAGTTGAAGGTAGCGGTGGACTAGATGAAAGCCTCTTCTCTGGGCTCACGTCATACCCAATAAAGTCATATTTTCTACTTGCTTAGCCTTCTATCTTTTGTTTCGAGAGGACCGTAACATATGTATATATGTACATGTTTTGTATTTATGTGTGTTGGTGTGTGATGGCATTAGCTATCACCAAGCTGCTAAAGTCGTCTGTACGAAAGAGTTTATAGGATGCACAGAATTATCCCCACACCCATAGATGTCACTAAGGGGTCACCAGGGGTCAAGCTGCGACCCCTGACTTGACCCTTGCGACCCCTGGGGCTCGCTTTGAGACCCTGGCTTCAGTTGCTGGAACACAGCAGCAACTCATCCTTATGGACGTTGTTTGGGGCTCCACTCTCCTGGTTTTCCGTCAATTTCTTATTATACTAAAAGTGAATTATAGCACATTATTCAATATTAGTGTAATAAAAATGGAGTATAATTAGCTGTAATATGATCTTCCTCAGCAGCTGAGATAAATAAAAAAAAATGCTTTGAAATGTAGGTTGTGTGCGAGCTTGTGGGTGAAAGTGTGTTTGTCTAAGAGAGAATGTGTGTGTATGTGAAACCGTGTGTGTGAGTGAAAATGAAGGTCAAAGTGCAAGTGAAGTCACGCCCACTACCACTGCCAATTTACTGAATTGACTCCATGCCCACACCTGTTTTGGAACAGAAGACAATCTTTGAACTGAGAAAATCCATGGCTAGGTGGAGCCAAGTACGCAATGCTGTCTGCGTCAGACACCAGTTGAGTAGGATTATTATCCTGGTGCCTGAGTCAAGAGCTGAGTAGGATTCACGCTACTAGACCAAAGGGCAAATAGATTCCAGAGTTGTTACTCATTTATTTGTGAAATGCACAGTGCTGACTCAGCAAACAGCTCATGGCAACAATTCCTTCTGGTTGTTTTAAAGAGTTGTGGTCTGCAGAGGCGGCTGGTCTTGGTGCGGGGAATTTGCCGTGGGGCACTACTTTTACTTAGATGGCCAGAGAAGTGGGGGGAAATAAGCTGAAATACCACACCTTTATTGCATTTTAACACATTTATTCTGCCATAACTCAGTCAGAATACAAAATCAACGAATTTAGTAAAGTTCAGGACAGCAAATTACAGAGTATAAAATAGAAGAGCAAAATCACCTCCCGGGGTCAGGGAGAAAAGAGCCTTAATACATCCAAAAAGATTGTGCTCTAATAGGGTTCTGAACAAAGGACTTCAGACATTCACCACGGTTGTACATGGTTCCCACCATGTGGACCAATCAGAATTAAGCAAAGTGAAACAGGTGCAGAAGAATACATTGCAAAAGTCTCCCATAATTCTATAACAGGGAGCTTCTCACAAATTCTACCTGTGCTAGAACAAATAAGGTTACATTTTTAGGTCGAAGCCTACAGAGCGCAGTTGACTGGTTTGCTAAAGACATCTTGGGGACATTTGGAAAGCTGACCTAGGAATGCATTACACCCATTGCTAATCATTGACTTTGTGATTTGTAACCCACATTTTTGTGCTTTCTATTTGCTGGTTTTGTTTGCTTTAGGCTTTATTCTAGCACACAACAAATTGTAAATGTCTGTAAATTAACTATGCAAACATTTCAGGATATATAAGAATTAGGAAAGCACAAATGAAGCACATTTTTTGTAATTCTGAAGTGGGCTGGAAACAAATATTTGAATACAGTCAATACAAATCAATACACTAGGTGATGCCATTCCCATGTGCACTGTATAGTTTTATCAGTAAAACTGTATGTACAAACGCGATGGTCATTTCAATTGAAAATGGGTTGTCTGTAATGGCAGTGCAGTACCACACCATGCATGCTCCACTCTACGCCACTCCACTCTACTGCACTCAATGGTATTCTACGCCCCTCCATTCTACATCATTCCACTCTACACCACTATACAACATTCTACTCCACTCTACTCCACTCCATTCCACTCAGCGCCACACTACTCTGTTCCTCTCTTCTCCACTCTACGACACTCTACTCCGCTCTATGCCACTCCACTCTACACCACTCCAGGCCACTGGACTCTACTCTACTCCACTTCACTCTATGACGCTCTACGCCACTCCACTCTATGACCCTCTACTCCACGCACACCCTACTCTACAACATTTTACTATATGACACTCTATGCCACTTCACTCTAGGCCACTCTACCCCTTTCTACAATACTCCACTCTATGACACTGCACTCTACGCCACCCTATGGCACTTCCCTATATGACACTCTATGCCACTCTTTGCTACTTTCCAACACTCTATGCCACTCCGCTCTACTACACTCCATGCCACTTTGCTCCACTCTATGACACTCCATGCTGTACCACTCCACTCCACTCTATGACACTTTACTCCACTATACATACCCGACTGTGTACCCTGCCACTATATGCCCCTCCACTCCGTCACTCCACAGCACTGTTTTCTATGACACTCTACTCCTCCCTATGTCACTCTACACCACTCTATGCTGCTTAACTCTAGCCCACTCTACTCCACTGTACGCCACTCCACTCTATGACTCTCTCCACTCTATGACACACCGCTCTACGTCACTCCACTCTGCAACACTCTATGCCACTCTACACCACTCCACACAACTCAACACCACCCTACTCCACTCAACTCCACTCTACGACACTTTACTCCATTCTATGCCCTCCCACTCTACACCGCTCCACTCGACACCCCTTAACTGTACGCCACTCTTCTCTACAACACTCTATGCCCCTCCACTATATGGCACTCTAGTCTTCTCTATGACACTTCGCCCCTCCACTCTACAACACTTTACTCCGCTCCACCATACGCCCCTCCTCTATATGCCCCTCTGCGACACTCCACGCCACTAGGGGTGGGCGGTGAACTCCGTTCCGCTGGCAGAGTTATGGCACTCTTTGATCCAAGCGGAACACAGAGTTTGCCCCAAAAAAGTTCACTGGCACACTGCTCAACCACCCCGAAGTAAAAGAAGAATCAACATGGCGGTCTTCTTGCGAGACAAGAGACCGCAAGAACACACAAGTCACATGACCAGAGAGAAACACTAGAATGTGTCTCAGGGCATGTGTAAACAGACAATGATGTATCTTCACAAGGAAAACCACTAGACAGCGTCACTGCGAGCACACGTCTTGAGGGTAGCCGAATATGATTGAGCCCAGCGAGCTGCAAGCAGCGTGCATGTTACAAAACATGCACGGCTACGATACGCGAGGATGGACAGAAGAAAGGCTCGCAGCCAATAACTCGCTGCCGGCCAGCCCTTGCTTGGAATGCCTGCAGTGCATTGCATGTCAAACGCTACAGCTACTTTCTGGGTTTCTGCACTTGGTACAAGAAGTGGCCGAAAGTGGAATCTGTTGGCTCGTGCTCGTGGCTACTTTCCGTCACTCAGGGGGCACCTGCAGGGGTCAATGACAAGGGAGCTGCGAGCAGACAGTAAGAAATTAAATATTGATGTGTCACAAGACGGTGCTTACAGTGCCCAGAGCTCACACAGCGTCTGTTCTTATTTGTGGTATTCTCTGCACAGCTCGATCAGCTGCGCTGAGCTGGCAGGGCCTGCTCTAGGGAGGTGCGACCGGTGTGACTGCACCGGGCACTCACTTAGGGTGGGGCGCAGTATTTGGAAGTATTGTGTGGTTTTAAAAGCACCTGCTGCCGCATTCCTGTCCTCCAGAAATTTACAGGCAAAAATATAAATGTCAAGATAACTCCGGTGATTAATGTGCTTTTTAGAGAGAGGTTTGTCTTTTGGATGTTTTGACTCGTGGTAAGGTAGCGCAGAGGGTTAATATGCCGGCTGCAAAGTACGTGTACCATTCAGATCACAAAGCGCATATAATACAAATAGGTCAGTGGGTTACTGTTTTTTTCCGGAGAGATCCTTTTGTGACTTACAGTTTATAAATTATAATCCTAACATAAAACAGTGAGCTATTAACTGTCACCAAAGAGCTGTATAAAAACTGCAAGGCAGAGATTAGAGCGTTATGATTTTATCCCGTCTTTCCTTATCCTAATGTTGGAAAAACAGGTTTATTTGGATAGAAATCAATTCTGATTATTCAAAAGAACCCCCAAACATGCAAACATGGTGTTAAGTTTTAAATTCAGAGTTTGTGCTTCTCCAGACAAAGCACTGTTAAACTATACTGTCTACCAGAATGGAAGACGTCACACCTGTACCTTGTAGTCCTCTGTTTTATGTAACATTTCCTATACACTAATCTACACACCTATAATTGATTGTCTCTGTGTAGTGTGTGTGTGTGATGTAAAGTGCTCTGACACCCTACACTAGTATGAGTGGCAACTGCGCTATAAAACGAATTAAACGCATCTGAGAGAGAGTGGTTATGGAGACTTGAGGGGCCCTGTTAAAGGGTGGTAGTGAGGGAATCCGTAACGGAGGTGGTTATTGGGGGCGCCACCAACGCTACAGCCGGCCCAGTGAGCTGGGGTTTGTGGAAAATGTTTTTAGGGCTTTTCTTCAGGAACGGACTGAAGGTAATATGATGTGTGAAGGAGCTGATTACAGACAGAGTGGCTCGACCATCGTGCTCTGCCTTTTCTCAGAGTAAGTGTTACAGCGATTTTAGCTGTCACATGGGTTGTCGTGATTCGAGTTAGTGCAGCTTGTGTAGTCTATACATAGCTCAAGTTGCCCCATATGTGATGTGTTCTTCTCAGTTTATTATCTAGTTTTCTTACACAAATTAACACAGCCTTTAGCACAGCCAGGCATTAGCTTAGTCTTGCCTCTTGCTTCACTAATCATTGCAAGCGCAATTAAAGATCATACAGAGTAGGACCAGGCCGCATTCTGCCGCACATGGAGCTCCGTGGAATTTCACTGAGTTTTTAGATAACTCTACTCTGGCCACCCCAACACACCACTCTGCCACACTCCACGGCACTATATGTTACTCTATGTCACTCTACTCTATGCCACTCTACGCCACTCCACACCTCGACACTCCACAACACTCTACACGACTCTACTCCTCTCTACTTACTCCACTCTATGTCACTCTACTCTACTCTACTCTAATCTACGCTACTCCACTCTATGACACTCCACTCCATGTATATATATACTGTTTATTGTGCGGTTGGTTAAAACCATTACAACTGTTAAAAACACATACAGTGTACAAACTGTCTTAAATAATGGAAGGAGAGTGCACACAGGTTAAAAACATCATGATAAACTAAAACGGTCTCACCGATATTATTCCATATTAGCATAGTGCTAGTGCAAAAGAGCCTGAATAGTCAGCAACGACACATAAAAAGGCATCCTAATAACTAAAATGGTCACACTGATGTTGTTCCGTGTTAATATAGTAAAACAAAGTGCTAGTGCAAATGCACCCAAAAAGGTCATTAAACGTTGCCTAGCACCTGGGCCAATTAACACGTTTTTCTTTTTTTAAACCACACTAGGATTATCTAGGATTATTAGAACTATCTCACAAAGTGCAAGTGCAGTGAATAATAGCAGCAGGTTATTTGTTGAAGGGGTACCGTCTAACCACATGCATAACAGTAAGCTCCCGGACACCTGATGTAAAACACAATAAATAATAGCAGCAAATAATTTGCTAAAAAGGGTCATCAGACCAACTTGCATTACAGTAAACTCCGGACACCTGTTGAGCTACTCACAGAGTTTGATAAAAATCAGCCGTGCTGCAAGTGGGAAGAATCCTCTAACAACTGTACACGATGATAGGAACGAATTGTCCATTGGGAGTACCATCGGACTACATTGCATGACAGAGGGAGCTGCTGGGTACACTCTATGACACTCTGCAGCCCTCCACTCTAATACACTCAAAGTCAATCCACTCTACAACACTCCACGACACGCTACTGCACTCTACGTCACTATATGCCACTCTGTGTCACTCTACTCCACTCCACTCTACATCACTCTATTCTACTCCACTCTACACCACTCTAATCTATGCTACACCACTCTACGACCCTCCACTCCACTCTACAATACTCTACTCTACAATACTCCACTGAACTCTGCGACTCTCCACTCTATGACTCTCCACTCTAGGCCCCTCCACTCTTCGACACTTTATGCCATTCCACTCTACGACACTCCACTATACAGTACCCTAAGACACTTTACTCCACTCTACCCTATGCCACTCAACTCTACTCCACTCCACTCTTCTCTACTACACTCCACTCCACGACACTCCTATCTATACCTCTTCATGCCACTGTACTCTTTGACACTCCACTCCTCTCTAAGACACTCTAATCCACTCTACACCCCTCCAGTCTACGACACTTCACTCTATGACACTCTGTGCCACCCTACTCTAGTCCACTCTACTCCATAACACTCAACAACCCTTCACTCTATGACCCTTCACTCTACGACCTTCCACTCCACTCTACAACACTCTACTCTTGGACACTCCAAAACTATGCCACGACACTCCACTCCACTCTATGCCACAACGCTCCACTCTACGACACTCCACTCCACTCTTTCTATGCCAAAACACTCTACTCCACTCTATGCCACTCCACGATACTCTACTCCATGTATATATATTGTTTATTGTGCGGTTAGTTAAAACCATTACAACTGTTAAAAACGCATACGATGTACAAACCGTCTTAAATAATGGAAAGAGAGCACATGCATGTTAAAAACAACATGATAAACTGAAACGGATTCACTGATTTTATTCCAAGTCATAGTGCTAGTGCAAAAGAGGCAGAATATTCAGCAACGACACATAAAAAGGCATCCTAATAACTAAAATGGTCACACTGATGTTATTCCGTGTTAACATAGTAAAACAAAGTGCTAGTGTAGAGGCACCCAAAAAGGTAATTAAAAGTTGCCTAGCACCTGGGCCGTGTAACATGTTTTTTCTTTTTTTTAAACATGCTAGGATTAGGTAGGATTGAGTAGTGGAAACCTTTCTCCTTATGGTAGAACTATCTTACAAAGTGCAACTGCAGTGAATAATAGCAGCAGGTTATTTGTTAAAGGGGTACCATCTAACCACATGCATAACAGTAAGCTCCTGGACATCTGATGTAAAACACAATAAATAATAGCAGAAAATAATTTGCTAAAAAGAGCCATCTGACCAAGTTGCATAACAGTAAACTCCGGACACCTGGAGCCGTGCTGCAAGTGGGAAGAACATTCTAACAACAGTAGACGATGATAGGAACTAATTGTCCATTGGGAGTACCATCAGACTGGATTGCATGACAGAGGGAGCTGCTGGCTCCACTCTATGACACTGTGCACCCCTCCACTCTAATACACTTAAAGACAATCCACTCTATGACACGCCACAACACTCTACTCCACCCTAAGCCACTCCAATCTACAACAGTCAACTCCACTCTAATCTATGCTACTCCACTCTACCACACTGCACTCCACTTTACAATACTCCACTCTATGATACACCACTCTACTCAACTATGAGACCCTCCACTCTATGACTCTCTACTCAAGGCCCCTCCACTCTACAATATTCTATGCCAATCCACTCAACGACATTCTACTCCACTCTACAGTACTCTACTCTATGACACTTTACTCCATTATACGCTATGCCACTCAACTCTACTCTACGACACTCCACGACACTCCTATCTATACCACTTCACGCCACTCTACTCTCTGACACTCCACTCCACTCCTCTCTATGACACTCCACTATACGGCACTCAATTCCATGCCACTCCACTATAAGATACTCTAATTCACTCAACGACACTCCACTCTACGACACTCCACTCTGTGACACTCCACTCTGTGACACTCCACTCTGTGACACTCCACTCTGTGACACTCCACTCTGTGACACTCTGCTTTATTCTACGCCACCCTACTCTACTCCACTTTATTCCATAACACTCTACAACCCTTCACTCTACAACCTTCCACACCACTTTACAACACTATACTCTGCCACAACGCTCCACTCTACGACACTCCATTCTATCTATGCCACAACACTCTACTCCACTCTGTTACTCCACTCTACAACACTCTACTCCACTCTAAGCCACTCCACTCTACAACAGTCAACTCCATTCTATGCCACTCCACAACACTCTACTCTACTCAACTCCCTCTACGCCACTCCATGCTACTTTACTCCACTCTAGCCACTTCACTCTTCTCCACTCCGATCTACTCTATGACAAAGTACTCCACTCTACTCAATGCCACCCCAGTCTATGACACTCTATGCTACTCCAGGACACTCTACTCCACTCTACGCACTTCCACTCTATGGCCCTAAATTCTACGCCAGCCTACACCACTAAACACCACTCCACATTACATCACTACACTATACTCCACTCTACACCACTCTACTCCACAACACTCCACTGTACTCCATGACACTCTACTCCACTTCACGACACTCCACTCCACTTCACGACACTCCACTCTACTCCACTCTACCACACTCCACTGTACGACATTGCATGACACTTCTCTCCACTGTATGCCTCTCTACAACCCTCCACTCCACTCTACTCCTCTCCATGCCACTCTACACCACTCCACTCTATGACACTTCACTCCATGCCACTCTCCTCCACGCAAGATACATTCAACATTATTCTCCTGAGACATGAAAAAAGTTTGTCCACGTGATACAAAACATTGGCAACAAACGTCACAGCCAAGATGGAGTCTGAGGCCTGTGCTCTCTAAACCAGCATGAGTTCTTGACACAACGCATCACATTTCAGAAACGCAACTACATCACCTCAACCCCTGCACAAACTAAGCACTGACAGGGGTTGTACATCACACTCGGCTAGAGATTATGATATTACCACAGCAGGGGCAATGCCCCTCGTTTAGCACGAAGCTCTCCAAGGGGGCCCAATGCTTGATTGTGTTCTCAGCTCGAGATGTCTTTGAGCACGAGTGCCCCGGTGGGGCAGAGGAGAAAGACTTCCCAAGAAAAAGCAAAAAAGCATGCATCATCCTATTATGAGATAAGAAGTCGTGGAACTAGCAGCCAGGTGTGTCACATCTTCTCTTCAGAATAGACATAAATGGAATTTGAAGTATGAACACCAAACTTGTTTTGTGGATGTGTGATATAGCCTTGTGGCAAACCTACAAGGTCTTAATGTACAAATCCTGATGTTTTTGCAGCTAATTGTATGACATTTCAATTGGTGATACTGGTGTAACATGCCATGTTACTTAAGTTCATTTTAATGAAATTGCCGAAAGCCCACAGGAGTAAGGCTGAGAGGAGACTGAAGGCAGGGTGTCTCAGCGAGTTAAACGCTCGCGAATAACATGAACATGCGAGCTTGGTCACAAGATCGAGTCGTGCAGGGCCGACTTGGCTTTGCATCATTCTGAGCATCCTATTAATACCTGTTATTTACAGCGACTAGAAGCAACACAGAAGCGGTTTGAAGCACTGTACAAAAACAGGTTATTATTTAAGGAGCACTGTGAGAAAGGAAGGGGTTGGGGCAGGTTGACAAAGGATATTGACTGAGAGCCAAGCTGGAATCGGTCGAGGTTACCGGAAGGAAGGCTGAGAGCACGCGGAGAGTCGAAGTGGAAATAGGGTTATCCCCACCAATAAAAGAGTCTGGGAGCACAGGCACGTGCAGGCTGAGAGTACAGTACTGGGAGATGAAAGGCAGCTCTGTGAGATGTTGAAATGTCTGTCCTTTATTGCAATGCACAGGCAGAGATCCAATGGGCGTGTCTGCCGAGCAGAATGTGCATGCCCCAGGCAACACTACAATGCCTCATTGGCATGACTTGTGGGTTTACAACAGTTGCCAAACCCGTTGTTGGTTAATAGGCCTTGCAACATTTTTACACAAGGATGTATCTCTCTGATGGGGTTTCTTCTGCTGTTTATCTGGATTTCCCCAGCAGTATGGGAATATGGTTTTAACCCTAAGACTTGTGAGGCCACTGGTCACGGGTGACTTGCTCATAGTAGAGTTTGTGTTTCCTTATATCTGAGGGAATGTACCAGGAAGTGTTTCCCAAAAGGTCCAGTAGACATTGACAGATTGGTTCTGGCTCCGAGTCCAGGTCTGCCTTTGCTTCCTTCTTTCAGTCTCTGGTCTGGGGGTGTGCTGACCAGTGATTAATTTGTAAAAAATCATAAGTGCCAGGGCCCTTCTCTGAAGGCCACTGCTGCCTGCACCACCCATAACCTGCCAGCTCTGCCAAGGACAGTACCAACACAACACCTAACCATCGCATTCCTTCAAGTGTGACAATACAGACTATTTCAGGCAACATAAAGCTATAATAATGACTTCAGAGGCTGGTATTATTCATTTTCAATGTATATTGACTTAATAAACACGATTGTTGTGCTCATCTCAAAATTAAAAAGCCAGCACCATCATGTGGTGGACTGTCACTTGAGTCGGTGCTGACAATTAAGTGCCGGAAACCACCAGCACAAATTAAGCACTGGTGCGGACCCTTCACTTGGTCCCCAGTTGCTTGTGTTTTGGGCTCTTCGCTGTAGTTTAGATTTCTGCTCATACATAGCTCCTACCTAGCAATCCATAACTTTCCATCTTGCTTTGTTTCAGCATCTGTTTCTCAATGAGATGTTTATCTCTGTGCAGGTGGGATTATTTCCTCCCGTTTCTCTGAGAACTCTAGAGGCAGATCTATCAGGCCCTTGCATCATGCAAAGTGACGCATGAGCAGCACCATACTTAAGTCAGATTTACTAAGCCACGCAATGCCGCCCTGCATGACCCCACAGGACTCTGTAAATCAGCAGTAACGCAAGGCAACGCACGTCACTGCCTTGAGTTACTCGGCGCTGGGAAGGCGTTACATGGGTGGAGCGTGGGCGTTCCCATGCTCCACCCATGCTTTTTACTGCATTCCCAGATTTACTAAAAGTAGTAAACCTGAGAATACATCATTTGTCACCTTCTCAATCACTATTTCCTTTTTCTAAGTGTGCTGCAGCACACTTAAAAGAGGAAAAAGCCTCTAAGGGTTGTTTTTGTGCAGGATGGTGGCTCTTCCTGCACAAAAACAATCCTGCCTGCAACACAGGCACCCTAGTACCATGCTGCAAAGGCGCATGCATTGGTGCTAGGCAGCACATAGTGCAGCAGTGCCGTGAGAAAGCAGGAATGTGCCATGTCTTAGTAAATATAGCACATTCCTGCCCTTTCCATTTCACACAGTGCAGCAAATTGTCTTGCTGCGTTGCGCTGCATCAAACATTGATACATCTGGCCCTAGGTCTCAGCCTTTGGTGTAAGGTGGAGCTCTCAGCTACTAGGAGGCGTGTTGTCTCAGTTTTACAAAGTCTGTTTGGCTTTTGAACAGAAAGGATTTCTCGTTGCTTTCCTTGAGATGTATCTGGAATTTTGAAGGCAAGGAATTGTGGGCACTATCTGGTTCTTCACGACAGACACTCTCGGAGGTTTTATATGGATTTTTAGCACTTAGTTATGGAAGAGCAGTTGTTTTCTGTAGGTGCAGGCAAAATCTAAATGACATCATGTTAGAAATGGAGGTCTCTAGTTGGCAATGGTTTGCACCTTGTCCAAGTAGGGACCCTTCCTTCTAGTCAGGATAAGGGAGTTACACTCCTAAAATAACCCCTGCTCATCCCCTTGGTAGCTTGGCACGAGCAGTCAGGCTTATCTTAGAGGCAGTGTGTAATGCATTTGCACATAACCAACAGTAATACAGTGTAAGAACTACAAAAGGACACCACACCAGTTTAGAAAAATCCACAATACAGTACTTAGAAATCTTCAGTTATCAAAATAACCTTAAAAAACAGTTCCTTGAAGTCAATAGCTCCCTCTGGGGCTATCACGGCGTCATGAACAAACAAATCCAAATAGTTCTGGCTGACCGCGGCGTCACGGGCCAGCTACGGTGTTGGGCAGACCCGCAAAACAGTACCTTTAGAAATGCAGGGCGTCGGTGACCTCTCGTTGAGCTTCCGAAAACACGGCGTCCGCAGGCGTCGGTTCCGGAGGTCGGTGCAGGGGTCATCGGGCCCTTGACGTCACCCGCATTGCAGATCGATCTCCTCGCGGTTGAAGTCAGGAGCGCTGGCGTCGGTGGGCGTCGGGTGCTGCGGTACGAAGTGCAGTGGTGCGGCGTGCGATGCACTCAGGTCGCGGTGCGAGCAGCAGCTCGGTGGCGGCGTCAGATGGTGTCGTCGGTGAGACCAGGGTCGCGGTGCGAAGTGATGCGGTGCTCGTCGCGGTGCTGACAGGTCACGGTGCAAGCAGCGACATCGTCGTTGCTGAAGCGCTGTAGTCGGCTGACGAACTAGAGTCGATGGCGCCGGCGTCGGTAGGCCAAGGCTGCGGTGCGGGATGAGGGCGGTGCATCGTGTAGCTTTACGAGCGGTGCCCCCGAACCACGGTGCAGGCAGCGGCGTCGATTTCGGCGTGGAGCGGCGTCGTCGGGGATACCAAGGTGGCATCGTGAAGCGAGGCGGTGTGGAGTGCGGTGCCCACAGGTCGCGGTGCAAGCAGCGGCTCGGTGGCGGCGTCAGCAGGTGTCGTCGGTGAGACCAGGGTTGCGGTGCGGCGTTGCGGCGGTGCCCTCTGTGGTGCCTTCAGGACACGGAGTCGGCAGCGGCGTTGTAGACGGCGTCGGGTTGCTTTTTCTTCTGTTGCAGCACAAAACACACAGTCCCCAGTGCTGAGGGCAGAAGAACTTGAAGTCTTTGCTGTTCCTGAGACTTCTTGAACAGGGGGCAAGCTCTACCTCAGGCCCTTGGAGAAACTCACAAAAATAGATTGCAGAAAGTTCAGTCCAGTCCTTTCACTGCCCAAGACAGAAGCAGCCACTGCAGGCCAACACAGCAAAGCACTCAGCAAAGTGGTAGTTCCTCCTCACAGCTTCTCCAGCTCTTATTCTTGGCAGTCTTCTTGGCCCAAAAGAGTTCTAAAGTTCAGGGGTATGGGCTCCACTTTTTATAGCCCAAAATCCTTTGTTCTCTCAGGCAGACAGTGTCTGTGCCCAGCCAGAACCTGTTTTGCCCTCTCTGGTGTGGCTTCCTGGCAGGAGGTGGAGACGGCATTGTCAGAGGCAGATCAGGCCCATTCAGGTGAAAGGAAATCTCCTCCCCCTACTCTAAATGCAGCCCAGGTCTATTCAGCCCTTTCCTGACCCACATAGACTATCTGGAGCCACTGCTGCTCCCCAGCCCCTGTCATCCAAAACCCAGACAGTCAATCCACAAACCCAGCAGAGGCCTGCTGGATGGCTGAGCAAGAAAATACCTACTTTCTAAAAGTGGTATTTTCAAACACAGAATGTAAAAATCCCCTTCCCTAAAAGATGCATCTTAGAGTTCAGGCATACTAAACTTTATTTTTCTACCTAGTTCCCAGGGCCAGTTATGTTTATAAGATGTTATAAACAAACTCCCCATTCTGTCCTATGGGAACAGGTAGCCTTGCAATAGTGGAAAAAAACAAAATTGGCAGTAATTCACTATCAGGACATGCCACACACACCAGGGCATGTCCTACCTTTCACAAACACTGCACCCTGCCCACGGGGGTACCTTGGGCTTACCTTAGGGGTGACTGATATGTAGGGAAAGGGAAGGTTTAGGGCCTGACAGGTGGGTGCACTTGCCAAGTCGACATGGCAGAACCAGACTGCACACAGGCTCTGCAATGGCAGGCCAGAGTCACATTCACAGACTGTTTGTGTGGGTGGCACAATCCAGTGCTGCAGCCCACGAACAGCATTTGATTTACAGGCCCTGGCACCCTCAGTGCATTTTACTAGGGACTGACAAGTAAATCAAATATGCCAATCATGGAAACACCAATCCATAACACAGTTTACAACAGGAGCACTTGCACTTTACCATTGATCAGTAGTGAGAAAAGTGCGCAGAGACACTAAGCCAGCAAAAACAGAGTCAAAACCTGGAGGTCAGAAAGCAAAAACTCAGGGGAAACACGCCAAAAGATGCCAAGTCTAACACATGTCCCCTCCAGCTGGAAGTAGGGAGAACTACCCAACCTCCTTGGAGTTCTCTTCGCTAAGGCAGAAGAACCTGGACAGACCATCTGCGTTGGCGTGTTCTGTGCCAGGGCGGTGTTCCACCGTAAATTCCATTCCCTGTAGGGAGATGGACCACCTCAGCAGTTTTGGATTCTCACCCCTCATTTGCATCAACCATCTGAGGGGCCTGTGGTCTGTCTGAACCCGGAAGTGAGTCCCAAACAGGTAGGGCCTCAGCTTCTTCAGTGCCCAGACCACAGCGAAAGCTTCCCTTTCTATGGCACTCCACCTCTGTTCCCTGGGGAGTAGTCTCCTGCTAAGGAAGACTACAGGCTGGTCTAGGCCCTCTTCGTTCAGTTGTGAGAGCACCGCTCCCACACCATGCTCTGAAGCGTCAGTCTGCCCGACGAATTCCTTGGAGAAGTCGGGTGCCTTGAGTACGGGCGCCGTGCACATGGCGGCCTTCAGGGCATCAAAAGCCTTCTGGCAGGACTCAGTCCAGATCACCTTCTTGGGCTGCTTCCTGGAAGTCAGCTCTGTTAAGGGGGCAACAATGGTGCCATAGCCCTTAACAAACCTCCTGTAGTACCCGGTGAGACCTAAAAAGGCTCTCACCTCTGTCTGGGTCTTGGGGGGCTCCCAAGCCAGAATGGTGTCAATCTTGGGTGTAGGGGCGCCACCTGGCCGCTTCCTACCTGGTGTCCCAAGTACACCACAGAACCCTGCCTGATCTGGCACTTACTAGCCTTGATCGTGAGGCCTGCCCTCTGCAGAGCCCTCAACACTTCACCGTGGTGCTGCAAGTGTTCTTCCCAGCTGGAACTGAACACTGCGATGTCATCCAGGTATGCGGCACTGAAATCCTCCAGTCCAGCCAACACCTAGTTGACCAACCTCTGAAAGGTGGCAGGGGCATTCTTTAACCCAAAGGGCATCACCCGGAACTGGTAATGTCCTTCTGGGGTTGAGAATGCTGACCTCTCCTTGGCCCCATCGGTTAAGGCAATCTGCCAGTACCCAGACGTTAAATCAAACGTGCTGAGGAACTTGGCAGCTCCTAACTGATCAATGAGCTCATCAGCTCTGGGGATGGGGTGCGTGTCAGTCCTGGTGACGGCATTGAGCCCACGGTAGTCCACACAAAACCGCAGTTCTGGAGTGGCACCGGGTGCAGCAGCCTTTGGGACCAAGACCACTGGGCTGGCCCAAGGACTGTTGGAGGGCTCGATCACCCCTAACGCCAACATCTTAGAGACCTCCTCCTTGATGCTGGCCCTGACCTGGTCAGTCAACCTGTAAATCTTGTGCTTCACAGGAGGGCTGTTACCGGTGTCCACGTCATGGGTACACCAGTGAGTAACACCTGGGGTCAGAGAGAACAGTGGGGCAAACTGTCCCAACAACTGGTGACAGTCGCTCTGCTGCTCTGGGGTCAGTGTAGGGGAGAGGATCACACCTTCCACTGACCCATCGTGCTCCTTGGTAGACAGGAGGTCAGGGAGAGGTTCACTCTCCTCTTCCACCCCATCATCTGTCGTCAAGAGCATGCTCACTTCGGACCTCTCGAAGTGGGGCTTGAGGCGGTTCACGTGCAGGACCCTCAAAGGGTTCCTTGGAGTCCGCAAATCCACCAGATAGGTGACATCAGTTTTGCGCTCCACCACCTCAAACGGCCCAGTCCTCTTGTCCTGCAAGGCACAAGGTTCCACTGGGGCCATGGCCCACACTTTTTGCCCAGGTTGAAATAAGACCAGACTGGCATTCTGGTCATACCACTTTTTCATTTCTTCCTGGCTTGCTTCTAGGTTCGCCTGAGCGAGTTTCCTGAAGCGGGCAGTTTGGTTTCTGAAGGCCAGCATGTAACTAAACACATCCTGGGGAGTTTTCTTGGGAGCTGCCTCCCAGCCTTCCTTCACCAAACTCAGAGGTCCTCTCACAGGATGACCATGCAGAAGCTCAAAGGGACTGAACTCAAGAGACTTCTGTGGTACCTCCCTGTACGCAAAGAGAAGGCATGGCAAGAGGACGTCCCACTTACACCTCATGGGTTCTGTTAGACCCTTAATCATGCCCTTCAAGGTCTGGTTGAATCTCTCCACCAGACCGTTACCTTGTGGGTGGTAAGGAGTGGTGAACTTGTAGGTTACACCACACTCCTTCCACAGGGATGTCATGTACTTGGATATGAAATTGGTCCCTCTGTCAGAAACCACCTCTCTGGGGAACCCCACACGGGAAAACATCCCCATTAACGCCCTGCCCACCACTGGTGCCGTCGTTGTCCTGAGAGGGATTGCCTTCAGGTACCGGGTGGCATGGTCCACCAAGACTAGGATGTACCTGTTGCCCATGGCTGTCTTGCGATCCAGTGGCCCACAATGTCCATCCCTACCCTTTCAAAGGGTGTTCCAACAACTGGAAAAGGTTGGAGAGGAGCTTTGACCTTCCTCCCACTCTTACCACTTGCCTGGCAAGTTTGGCAAGACCTACAATGACCATCCGACTGCCTTCGCATTTGGGGCCTGAAGAAGTGGGTGACAAGCCTGTCAAAGGTCTTGTCCCGCCCCAAATGTCCTGCCAAAGGCACGTCATGAGCCAGACCCAGTAGGAAGGTCCTGAAGCGCTGGGGTACCACCAGCACACAGGCTGACCCAGGCTCAGCGACCTTAGGCTCACTATACAGGAGACCATTCTCCCAGTAGATCCAATGTGATCCAGACTGATCACCAGGTGCCTGGTCTGCAGCCTGCCGTCGCAGACCCTCCAGAGAAGGGCACTCTTTCTGCTCCCTGCAGAATTCTTCCCTGGTGGGACCCCCTTCTTGCTGCCAATGGGTCAGCTCAGACATGTCCCCCAGTTCAGCTACCTGCTCCCCTGTAGGCACCGGGGCGTCCCCCTCAAGGTCAGCCTCCTCTTGGACCCTGGGAACTTCAGGGGCCGGTTTCCCGCGCCCCCTGCCCTTTCTCTTGGCAGGGGCCTGGGCCACTGTTTCAGGCTCCAGGTCCTTCTTATCACCCTTTCTGGCCGCCATTGACCGAGTGGACACACATGCCCACTGTGGCAACCCAAGCATCTCCAAGTGAGACCTGAGCTCAACATCCTTCCACAAGGACTGCTCCAGGTCGTTACCTAGCAGACAATCTACAGGCATGGTAGGGCTCACAACCACCCTCAAGGGACCTGAGACCCCCCCATTCAAAGGAAACCTGCACCACCATACACTGGCGCTCTGAGTTGTCTACAGCAACTACTTGGTGGAATGCCCCTGGGACTACCTGCTACTCAGAGACCAGGTGACACCGGACTGAGGTCACACTGGCTCCAGTATCTCTGAGAGCCTCTACCCTTTTCCCATTGATGGTCATCCAGGTGCTGTATTTCTTTGTGTTAGGGGGCACCTGGTTTCCTGGGTCCATCTAACTGTCCCCTAGTGAGACAAGGGTCATTTCTGCGGGATCCCCACCCTCCTTTGGGGCACCCCTCCTCCCCACCTTGCCTACATTCTTGGGGAGGTGCACAATTCTGTCTGACTGCCCTGACGAAATGCTGCCACCATCTGAGCTGGTCCTACTCCTCTGATCCAGCTCCTTTATCCTAATCTCATGGTCTAGCAACATCCTTTTCTCCTCCATGGCTAACTTAAGCTTCTCTAGTTCCATAGCAACTCTCCTTGCTTCCCGCCTGTCCTCCAGCTCCTATGGGGACAAGCCACCACTGCCTGGTTTAGAGGGTGCCCCCCCCTCCCAAAAGCACATCCACCTTTGGAATAGGCTCCTCTGCCTCCATGTCAAGATCCCCAGACAGCTCACTAGCATGTCTGGCTGCTACCCAGGCCCTCAGCGCCTTTTGTAGCTCCTCTTTTCTGGTGAGGCCCCTGATTTAGGACTTTGAGGTTTTTGCAGATCGCCTTCAATTCCTTAACATTGTAGGTTTCTAACCTCTCCTCCTCAAAGAACACTTCCAAGGATGCAGCAGGTGATGCAATTGATTCAGGCATGTGGTACTGGGAAGTTCAAGTTCAAGACCAATGGAAAGGCAAAAATAGACCAAAAAAACAGTATGTGGTACGTAATGGTCTGCGATATGGTAGTAGTGCACACCAATCACTGTAAGTCAAGTGCAAACGCAAGTCCTATCCTCACCGCTGACAACCAATGTTAGAAATGGGGTCTCTAGTTGGCAATGGTTTGCACCTTGTCCAAGTAGGGACCCTTCTTTCTAGTCAGGATAAGGGAGTTACACTCCTAAAATAACCCCTGCTCACCCCCTTGGTAGCTTGGCACGAGCACTCAGGCTTATCTTAGAGGCAGTGTGTAAAGCATTTGCACATAACCAACAGTAATATAGTGTAAGCACTACAAAAGGACACGACACCAGTTTAGAAAAATATCCAATATTTTAATATACTTAAGACAAGACCAAAAACAATAAAAATCCACAATACAGTACTTAGAAATCTTCAGTTATCAAAATAACCTTGAAAAACAGTTCCTTGAAGTCGATAGCTCCCTCTGGGGCTATCACGGCGTTGTGAACAAACAAATCCAAACAGTTCTGGCTGACCGCGGCGTCGCGGGCCAGCTACGTTGTCGGGAAGACCCGCAAAACAGTACCTTTAGAAATGCAGGTCGTCGGCGACCTCTCGTTGAGCTTCCGAAAGCACGGCGTCCGCAGGCATTGGTTCCGGAGGTCAGTACAGGGGTCGTCGGGCCCTTGAAGTCACCCGTGTTGCAGATCGATCTCCTCGCGGTTGAAGTCAGGAGCGCTGGCATCGGCTGGCGTCAGGTGCTGCGGTGCAAAGTGCAGCGGTGCGGCGTGCGATGCCCTCAGATCGCGGTGCGAGCAGCGGCTCGGTGGCGGCGTCAGATGGCGTCGTCCGTGAGACCAGGGTCGCGGTGTGAAATGATGCGGTGCTCGTCGCGGTGCTGACAGGTCACAGTGCAAGCAGCGTCGTCGTCGTTGCTGAAGCGCTGTCATCGGCTGATGAACTGGAGTTGATGGCGCCGGCGTCGGTAGGCCAAGGCTGCGGTGCGGGATGAGGGCAGTGCATCGTGTAGCTTTACGAGCGGTGCCCCCGAACCACGTGCAGGCAGCGGCGTCGATTTTGGCATGGAGCGGCGGCGTCGGGGATACCAAGGCGGCGTCGTGAAGCGAGGCGGTGCGCCAAAAGATGCCTAGTCTAACACATCACCAGACTTTGTGTTATTTAGGGAATTTCGCATTGTGCTTGTAACCCAAAATCCCAGAAATTGCACCATTGTGCCACACTGGCTAATAACGCCACTTTCACAGCAAAAGTAAAGCAAGGGAGCATGGAACAACATGAATGAGCAGAGTGTGAGCAGCCGTTGTTCGCAGCTTTTTATTTTAGCAAAAAATACGTCTTGGATTCTAAAATGGACGTATTCGGTGCTAATATATAGTACTAATAGCCGGATTCGCATTTCACGCAACTATGAGTATTTTTGCATGATTCTTCTCTAAATTGTGTAATTATGTAAAATCAAATTGCGCGAATTTCGCACACCTCTAGTTTTCTTTGGGGGTAGTATCTCACATGGAGTTTTCTTGAGGGAATGCAAGCTCCCAGACTTTGCTACTGAAGGGGAGGATTGGTTCGACAACTCTATCAAAAAGCCATATCTAGAATTTTGTCAGGCGGTGGAAGTGGGTGGGGTTTTCAGGCACCTTAGTTTCATCTTTAAGGGACAGGAGGCATGCATGGCTTTTTCTGCACAAAGTTAAAATGTATTGTGCTGGTCTTGCAAGCACTGCAAACTGCTCCTGGCTGGAATATAGGCTCCACTGGAAGAACATTCCCACAGGTCATAGGCAGTGCAGTCTGTGCCAATACCACTCTGAGGCGGCAGTGCATATTGTTTGCCGCTGTCATGCATTGCTGCACCAGAGGCGAGTTTGCTTAAGAACAATCTCTCTGCATAATGGGATAAGAACTTGTAAAGAGGCGTTGACACATATCTACACAACAGCTGTCCCAATGGAACTAGCACAGATTGGCAAGTTCTTTGCTGAAGTTGGAAGACTCCTTCGCGATACTTTCCCACGGAAGGGTCTGGACACTGCATTACCACAGTGTGAAGGCTAATGAGAGCCATGACCTGATGATATGGCTACTATGTGGAAAAATTCTAACCACAGGGCTCTTCGCACTTTTTTGCTGCTTATGCATATTAAGCACCTTTTGACCGAGCATGCAGCACTTTAAGCAAATAGCTTTCTCCCCTCCCGAGGTTTAAGCATGTGGGAAGATCTCCTACATCAGGGCAATCCCCACTACATCGCTATGCACGTCTATTAATCACTTTATGATCAAGCATGTGGCACTTTAAACAAAAGCTTCTCCCCCCGAGAATGGGTATGATAAGGTATGGCCTGACACCCTGGGATCAGCATGGGCACATTGCACTTTATTGCCATGCGCGCTTACAAGGTGCTTAACCATTGCGCTGCACCTCTTCCGGATAGTTTTGTTGCAGATGGCCTCGCCAGTGCACAGCTTTTAGAATTGGGCCTTATGCGCCCTGTAAATTCTCACACGCGTGTAAGGTATACTGGCCCAGCATGTGTCATAGCCCATGCATTAGGGCACACCTCATTTCATGCAAGCACATAGCGTGTTCCTGCATGTTCACTAAAATTACATTGAATAAAGTTGATTACTTCTGGGCTTTAAATTCCTGTGCTGCTAATTTTTTTAATGTATTATGTATAACATTTTTTTTAAATTCCTTAATGTCGTTATTTCAGCATCTTTGGCTCTGTGTATCTTTGTACATTGGGCCATTTTATTTTTAAATATGTTTGTAATGATTTTACGTAATTATACAATAAAGATGACTTAGGCCAATAGAGTAACATTTAGGGGAGAGGATGTAGCCTAACGGCTAGGACAGGCGATCTCAAATCTGGGGAACCGGGTTCAAGTCTCGGCAAGGACGCGCAACATCCCGTGATTCTGGGCAAATCACTTAATCTCCACATGCCTAACAAAAATGAATGTGTCCTTGTGTATGCAACTGGTGCTCATGTAAAGCGCTCTGATACCCAATACCTCTGGGTCAAGTTCGCGCTATATAAAACTATAAAAAAAATAAACACAATGACACCAAAATGACAAAAATCTAATAATGTGAACCAGAGATATGATTTTTTAAAACACTGTAAGCAGGAATTGCACCAAGATGCATAAAGTACAGTGCTTAATTTGAGCAGGTGGGTTCCGGTGCTTAGCACCGGCACTTAATCATCAACACCGGCGCTTTTCATGAGCACCAGTTAAGGACACATTAATTTACGGGGAGATTAAGTGATTTGCCCAGAATCACAGGATGTTGAGCCGACGCCAAGACTCGAACGTGGTTCCCCAGCTCCGAAGTCGGCAGCTCAGCCCATAATGCCACATCCTCTCCCCACTTTCATGGTTAGTAGTTGGTTCTGTTTTAGGCGGCGCTAACAGGAGAAATGGCCTGGTGCAAGCTGCCTCCCGACGAGAGCCCCGGCACTTATTTTTTTACAAATTAACCACTGATAAAGTACCAATGATAGTCAATGGTCGTGGTAAAAAAGGACCTATGCGCAATTTGATGCTGACAGCGATGGAGCGCAGGTCAGATCCACCAACTAGCATCGTCCTTGTCTAAGATTTTACCTTCCATCTTTAGTCCTTTCAGTTCCAATTCACCACAGGCGTACACTTCTGAAGCAAGCCCCCCATGAACTTAGGGGAGACACTTAGAGACTCACAGGGTGTCAAGGCAGAGGCAGACTGCAGGGCCCAGTCCAGGTCCAGTTGCCCCTGGTCAGCTGGGCAGTTTCAGGAAAAGGTCTCTTGTAGCTTGTTGTGTCCTTGTAGCTTTAACAGGAGGCCAGCCTTTTGACCTTTGGAATCCACGTCTTTGCCATGAATATAAAAGAAAGCAGATACAGCCCTTTCAGGGCTCTTCTCAGGATACAGACAGCAGGTTCCGCACTCTTCTGATCTTCGTCAGGTTCAGGAGTGGTTTAAAGTCGGTGCCTGGAGGTGCCACATTTATGCCTGGCGGGAACCAGTGGCTGGGAATGACTCCAGGGCACACCCTAGCCAATGGCAGCAGTGGCTTCTGCTTTAGGGCGTTGGCACCCAGCCTCTCCAATCTGCACAAAGTTCAAATGTATTGTGTTAGTCTCATGAGCACTGCAAACTGCTCCTGGCTACCTGACCGTCGTTCTGGGCATGATCGTAAAGTGAGGTTCTGAAAGGCAGCCCAATGTGCATGACTGGGCTTACCCTTTCAAAGTCTTTAGGCAGGGACAAGACTGGTGCAGGGGGAATATTGCTCTCACAGTGCCCTGGATATGAAAGCTCTGAGTGATGCCATCATTCCTCATGTCCTTGTTAGAGTGAAAGCTCCTATTTACATTAGTCTATCTTCAATGTTTATTTGAAATCAGCTGCCTGCCTAGCGACCTCAATCGACTGTGTGCTTGCAGAGCTGATGCCTGACGGTGAATAATAAAGCTTTAAGTGGCAGGCTTACCTTTATTTAATGCATTTAGAAATAAATTAAATAAAAAAGACGTACCTTTGTTTAATGTAGAGGGAGGATGTGGCGTTAAGAGTAGAGCTGCCAACTTTGGAACTCGGGAACCAGATTCGAGTCTCAGCGTCATATCAAAATCCTGTGATTGTGGGCAAATCACTTAATCTCGCAGTGCCTAAAAAATTACTTTGGCCTTCTGTAATGTAACTGGTGCTCATGTAAAGAGCTCCAATACCTTCCTGTCGAGTTTGCGCTATATAAACTGCAAAAACAAATTGGACATCTATCTCCACATATATATAGCGCACGTAAATTGTCTTTTAATAAGATTCTTATTCCACATGCTGTATTTCCGATTGAACTCCCTCCCCACTCTCTTCATGGTGCTCTGTAATACTGGCTTTACTGTTATCACTATGCCTTTCCTGGTGTTAATTTGACACATTCTCCTCCCTGCTCCCGCAAGATACTGCACTTGCTCTGCAATGTTATTGGTGGCCTTAGAGGTTCTGTACACAGTCACTCTCGTGGCATGGCTCTGCAGTTGCATCACTGAACAGTCTCTCTGTCATCCATGCTCCAGAATCTGGCATCTCTGGGGCTCACCCTGTCACAGAGTCCACTGCTGGCTTCTCTGAACTTTTAGTCAGTGGACTGGATGGATAAACTGTATTATGTAAGGTTTTCCTTAGCGTCAAAGAGGCAACAAAGGCGTCAGAGAGATGCACAGGAGAAGCATCTGCAGAGGTGAGAAAATAGGTACAGTGGAAACACATTTAAAGTTAGGCATGTAGTCTGTTTGCCACTAGTGCTACTGTGCTGATAAATGCAAGAACCTTCTCTAATCCCACATGGACGAGATAGACGGGCTTGTATTGTTTCCTTGTTCAGTGCAATTCATGATGGATGTTTTTGCCCCACCACTCAAAAATTTCACCAGCCGCTACTGGCCAATGGGATAAAAGTTCCAGAACCAACCCTACCCACTTGAGGTATTATCAAGAATGCGGAAGTCTTCAGCCACACTAAAACTGACCTCTGAGGGTTAGGTGTGTGTATGGGGAGTGTACTATGGCAACTATAGTGGTTCTCACATCTGACATTGAAATCCAATTTGGGGCAGTTACTGTACCCCCAATAATGTCTATCATCCTTTCAAATGCACTCCCAGTGTTATCTGTAAACCCAGCAGACCTCACAAGCAGATTTGACATTTAAGCAGGATTTGACAGTGTAATGTCGAAAAGAATGCTCACGGTCACAACCTGCATATTCTGTCAGGTCACAGATGTCACCTCTGCCCATTCAGGTCAGCCTTTTGTTTGCTCCTGGGAGGCATTTCACAACCATTCACAACCATTCAAATGCTAATTACCGGTTGGTAGAAGTGGGAGAGCAAATGCTAATGGGCCTCCAGAGACCTTAATCAAGGAAAAGGTGAGTTTTCCTTAATATTTAGCACAAATCAAACTTCACCATTGAATTGGAATTTTAATAACCATTGAAAATAATTGTTTAAATATTTTTCTAACTGTTTCCTAACAGAAGAATCATTATTAAGTGTAATAATGTAACATAGTGTTTTCCTATGGAACAGACAGCCACGCTACAGGGAAAATAGCTTGTGGGGCTTTTTCCCTGTAAGGACATGTTTAACATTAAATTCCTACATGTCCGTCTTTAAAATACCATGCACCCTGACTTATGGGTAATAAGGCCTGCATAGGGCTAACTTATAAATATTTAAAAGGAAGGTTTGACCTATCAAAAAGGGTTATTTTGATATATTGACTTTGCAGTTATAAACTGCAACAGCCAGGTTACACATGGTACGTCTGCAGTCATCTTTGCACTGTCACTGTAGTGGGTGGCTGAATGGGCGCTGCAGTGCACTAGTGACATGGAACTTACAGACTGTAGTTTCCCTTTGTACCATATACTCAGGGCCACTGGAATTATGCGATTGTGCGGCCGTAGCATTTTTCACATAATTATGGATCTGCCACATTTGCCACATAATCCATTATCTGCCACATAATCTGGAGATTTTAACAAAAGAATGGATTTTAGCTTAAATGGCTCAAAAGTTACTAAATTGCAGCAACATGTCTTGCTGTGCAGTGAAAGGTCCTTTGCAAAGGTTGACTGGTCACCTTTCTGTTGCTTACTGCTATGTTTGTGTGTTAAGCTGAGGTGCAACCCATGCCCAGACAGTAATAACAGGCGTAAACATTACAAAATAAAGTAATAATATCAGAAAATGGGCGGCTCTATGCCGCATAAGTTGCCTTTTTTGCTGCATAATTTAGTCAACCCTGCCGCTTAATTTGGCCCTCTCCTGCAGCATAATTCCAGTAGCCCTGCATATATTAAGGACTTCGAGGTAAGTCAAATATGCCAATCAGAGTTATACCAGTTTCTCCATGTTTAAAGAGGGGGTGGGTACAGTCACTTTATCACTGGTTAGCAGGGGTAAAGTGCACAGAGTTCTACATCCAGCAATAATATAGGGTCCATCAAAAGGTGAAAATCCAAAATGACTATGGAGAGTGGACAAATTTCCTCCAGTATGCTCGTCTGAACACATCATCAACAAGTATGAATAACAACAACGACTCAAAGCTGCATGAGAAACCAGTTTAAATCACTCTTTTGCCTCTAAACTGGAATAACATGAATAATTCCTATATCTTTATGTGACTAATAGCTAACACTTGGTAGCAGAAAGAGCAGCAATTACAATGTCCACAACACTGGGCCTAACTCATCTGTACATATACCCAGCCTCAGATACGAATGGCACTAATTGGGTAAACTTGCATGGGAAACCTGTTACATTCCATGCTTTTGAAATGGAATAACTCAAACAACCCTATCTTTGTATGTGACCAACAACTAATACTGGGTACCAATGAGTAGTGTGCTACTCAGTGCTTCATTAGGGGTAGTAAGCACTATGTAAATGCAAATACAATAACATATAATTCCTGTTTGGTGGCGGCAGGCTACCCCCTGCTCACAAGGCCATGCTCAGTCTGTGAGACCTCACTGGGGTATCAGCCAGCATCCCTGACAGAAGGGAGACCTTGGATCCAAGAATTTGCACCTTTCTGCATGAGAAAGCTCTGAGCATCTTATGTGTACTGTTTCACAGGACAAGCATGAGAAGGTGCCCCTTGTGGAACCCAATGCATGTGGAGAATCATGTGGGAATCCATAGTCTTATATGTGAATGCACATGAGTGAACACGGACGCCCTCAGGCCGCAGGTGAAAGAAGGGCGGGTGAATGGTGGGCACCTCTACAAAACATGTGGACACTTGACAACGCAATAGGTTGCAGTCATTTTGTGATGTGTTAAGGCTCTTTTGTAGTCCTTGTTCTGTTGCAGATCATCTGTGTAGACCAGGCAGGAGAGCTCTGTGTCTTGCATTGTACTTTCCAGGAGAAATCCAGGTGTTGGGAATTCTTGTTGGGGGACTGCCACATCATCCATGTAAATGTTTAGAGGCAGAGTCCATGTCTTCGGTTCTTGAACTTGTTGGGTTGTGTTTCAGTTGTTGATTTTCCCATTTGATTCAGTCTGCTCGTACATTTATTTGACTAATTACATATTTGTGCTTACCTCATGCAATTGTATACTTCTTGTATATACTCTTACTATGTATTTGTGCTTACTTCATGTAATTGTATTTACTACTTACGTAACTCGTGTAACTGCTACTTTGCCAACTACGCAACGGGCACTGTTACCTTCGGGTCGAGTTCGCGCTCTATAAAACTAAATAAAATTTAAAAAATCATATGCAGAGCCATCTCAAAGCATTTTGATGGAATAGGCAAGGTACCTTTTTTGCATCTTGACCATTCAGTGCTCAGAAAGCGAGCACTGTTCCCATCTCTTGTTTGCTGCACTCTCGCCAAAGCAGACTATGAATGAATCCAAGCTTTCAAAGCCACAAGATGGCTCAGTGAGTTAAACATGTTCTGCTTACATGTATGTGTCTCCTGTAGGGAGTGAGCTTGAACCCCAGAGCAACTGGGCTACGAAGCCAGCACTGCTGTCCTGCAAATGTCCAAATGCTTGGAAGTTTCTAAAATGTATGCCAATCACTTGCAGTTTATTTCAGGCATATGGAGGCTGTTCCAGGGAATACACCCTGTTTTTTACCCAGAAGAGAGTCATTACACCACACAGGCTCAGAGGATAGTATTCAGAGAAATGTGACAGAGTTCCATACTCAGCATTCACACTGTACATTAAAAAAGGAGCCTTAATGACTTCTTTGAAGTGCACATCAAGGGAAACATTCCAACCAGAAACAATGTCATTACAGTCAATGCTCCAATACATCACAGCAAACCAACCTTGGACCCCTCTGGGAGGTACCTTTCCAACTACTTATTTTGGTCACATTACTGTACGGCCTAAAAATAAGCATCTCCAAAGTTATCTCAATGAAAATAGTTTTCTGGATGGTTTTCCAATGATAAAATAGAAAATATTATTATACAGAGCTTAATATAGCAATTCTGTCATTTCCAAGCACTATAAAGAATATTATTAATATTGTTGTTGTTATTATTAATATACAATTGAACGGTATTCACTTCACAAACACCAGAAGGTTGGAAGGCTGGGCCACCCTTTCAGGGGTCTGGACCGGTTACCTTTGTGTCCACTCTTGATGTCAGCGGAGGCATTTAACTGTTTGGGTCTGCTTGCCTGTAGTTCTTGCCCACTGAGCAGCAGGGAGCTGGTGCTTATCCCATTGCTGGGTGGCCTGTATCTGCTGAAGGATGGTGGTGGGAATGGGCATTAAATGATGCTATCTTTACCAACTTCCTGCAGGAGTGGGAGACTGGCAGAACTGCCAGGAGCCGGTGAAGTCCTTTCTTGAGATGCCATTGTCTGCCACACTCTAAAGGAAGCCCCTCGATGGCTTGGCTTTGCTGTTCTCAATTTTGGAATGTGCAGACACTTGTATCTGGTGTGACAACTTACCAGCCAGGACGTCTACATTCACGGATGTTAAATAGGGATTTCCAGATGTCCTAGCTTCTGCCCCTGGTTCTGTCAGCAATGCCCTTGCTCCACTTGGTCTCAGGTCGTATGAAGGCAGCAACCGGAAGAGAGAGTAAAAAGCTCCCAAAGTTCGAATTCCTTTAGTTTCCACCCCTTGCTGTTGTTTAACCCCCTGCAGCAAGTGGAGGTGCTAAGGGTGGGTAACAGGTCAACTGTGTGATGTCATCAGGTTCATGGTGTGTGATGTCACTGTAAGAGAAAGTGAGTGTCCAGCCTTGTTTGATGATTTCATTCAGCTCCCAAGATATTCCTACAGGTGAGCTTTGATTTTTTTAGCAAGTTTAAGCATCTGTGAAGCCTCCAACTATTTGCTGTTAATATTTAGCAGTCCTTTTGCAAGTCTGCCACTTATCTGATAATGATAAAGAAACATTTAAACCTCTTTTACTTGAGTTCTAAACAGAAGTGCCCCTGCCATTGAGCGTGACCATGTTTGACATCATATTTCAGTGTTTTTCTCTGTTCTTTTCAGTGCTTAATTTGAGCTGGTGGTTACCAGTGAGGGCCACCAACACTCACTGTTGGGAACAGGCACTTATTTTTCTAAAACAGACATTTACCAGATCAAGACAAGTAAAAAACAAACAAAGCGGAATGACGGAGGAAGCGAAAGACGAATAAACCGCCATAAAGGGGAGAAAGCAGGAACCTGCAGGGGTGAGCTGAAGGGGCAGGGAGGGCCTGGTACTGGATTAAAGAGACATGAGGTGAATTCAAGACTGCCAGCCTTTGTATTCAGTGCGGCGATATTAATTGCGCCGGCCGCGGTCTTCCGAGCAGAACTTTGGGCACCGGCACAAATTAAGCCCTGGTTCTCTTTCTTGTCGAGTAAAGACACAGATATGTATCTTACAGTCCTCAATGTTAGGCTGTTCTGGTCCATCTCAGGTTTGAACTGTCTCAGTGCCCCGGGATATTTTGTCTATGGTCTAGAAGCACATTTTCCTACAGTGCTAAACAACGTCATTGAAAATGGAAGCAAATAAAATGAGGGTCTGTATGAAAAAAAAAAAACAGTGCCTTCCTTTCAAGTATACTGAAGGGAACGTGCTGCTTGCACTTATAATACAGGAGTTGTCTATGTGTATATAACAGGATGAACTCATTCACTCCTTTCTTGTCTTTTACTTGGCGAAATAATTTGCACATGTACTTAAACATGTAATATCCTGCAACACTGGCACACATGGAGAAGGTAAACGTTTTGATAGCCCTCAGGCTCTAGAATTCGCTTTACTGCCCACGTGCAAGCAACAATTTACCTTTCAACCTATGTTCTCCTGAAACAAGGAATATATTCTCTAACCAAGAAAGTGTAACATTTTGGGTTTTGAATTTTGAATTACACTTCTAGTACGATTTGCAGCAAGTGAATGAAGTCACCTCGTAATCTTTTGCCACTGGGCATTACATCACTCTGGCGACCTCTGGAACTTTGCTGAGTCATGTCCATAACCACATTGAGTGTAACATACAGCAGCAAGGTTTCTGCTTCATCTGTCTACTCTTCCCCTATTTTACTAGCATTTGCTACTCCAGGAAGAGAGGTTTCTAATATGGGTGTGACCTGCCCGGATTTAATCTATCAGAAAAAAATCCTCGAGATAAATATGGAATGGCTTCCTAGAGCCGAAATGACACTGTTGCTGGGGGCATTTCCTTAATAAGAAATACAGGACAGGATTATTTATCACAGTTTCGGAGACACAAAAGGCAGAGAATTAATTTCATGTAAAAGTTTGACTTCTTTACAATGAGAAATTGGGTTATCCGGTAAGTGAAACAGGAGATTTTGATAGTTTGGTGGTTTTTTACTGCTAAATTCATATAAAGTATTTCATTATTTTAAGAGAGGTAGCGATTGATTTCTTTTAAATATGGAATTTTGCAAAAAGCTTCACAAATAGGATAGCAGTTTTTATATTGTTTATTTACATTCACAATTTCTTAACAACAATGTAAAGCCTAAGAAATACACATCTTTAGGACAAGGTGTAGAGATGTACTCCCTTTGTAATGGAATGTAGAACCATCTGCTGGCTAGAATGTTACGCTTTGAATGTTTAGGGTGGTTAGAGCTGTGAAGCTGCAGTGCAAGCTGGAGGTGTTTGCCTTATCTCTCTGAATAAAGACCTACATGAATATAATCATCCTGGATATCATCTTTACATTGGCGACGAGTTGGCAACTCCATACTGCTGGGCAGTCTACTATTCACCTCCACCCCTGGATCTTTATTTCTACAACAAGAGTAAGTGATCCTTGAAGCCTTGACCGGGTGGAACCTTACTGAATGGTTTCTGTACTGTTTCACTAGCGCTGAATGTGTGATGGAGCGCTGTGATTTACTGCCATGCAAATTGGAGGAGAATCGGTTGAATTTGTGTCATTCTTAAGGGCATTAACCAATGCTAATTGAATGAAGGCTGCCGCGCTGAACTACTGCTGAAAGTATGAAGAAGCGCTGTTGATTTATTGCCTTACAAAGTGGAGGAGAGCAGTGTTGATCGAGAGGAGTACTGCTGCGCTGCGCTAGTGATGAGAAATTTCTACCATACGGAACGGAGGAAGTGTAATTTATCCTTCATTTCTATTAACTATTTTTACTTTGCTACGGGCAAGGGAGCGGAGCCGCTGAAATTGACTAGCGGAGAAAAGTACTACATGTTGTTGAGTGATAGCAACCCCTCGAGGCTGGTTCTGTAAAAGCGGCGCAATTGATAAAAAAAAAAAAAAGAGAGGAAACAGACCGTTACTCTTGTGCTGTCCCCGTGCTGTCCTGGCGTTCGTCATCGTCCTTCATTTTCACGAGCGCTTACTCGCGCGCATTGCCTCATCGCCTCGTCAAGATTTGTCTCCCACTTCCAGCTGAAAACGGACGTAAATGACGCATTGTGGCGGCCATCTTAACTCTGGGCTTGGATTTCCTTCATTACATGACTGTCTACTCTAGCGGCCATCTTGGACCGGATCTGGTTGCATTGGGTTATGAAAGTTTTCCACGTTTGCACGAAGATAGACAACGAACTTGGACACAAGGAAATAAATAATTACCAATTTATTATTTTTATTATTATTTTAATTTTTTATATTAATTAATTGTTTTACTTAACAATAATTTATATTACAGGTACCGTATTCATATAGTTAAGAAAAGGTGTATTGGTGTAAGTGACTTGGTGTTAAACCTTGTTTTATTGCACTGTTTACGTAATCTATCTGTAGATATGACTGATCAAGGTTTGTCTGCACCGCCTACCTTTCTGGCTACACCTGGTGAACATTCTATTCTGTGGAAGGAGTGGAAGAAATTGTTTCTTACTTATGTATTAGCAACGGGGGCTGACAAAAACGGTCCAGTGCGCAGACAAGCTATCTTACTCCATCATTTGGATGTTGAAGGGAGAAGATTGTATGAGGATCTTCCGGAAATATCTTTGGGAATGGGTGATGGTCAGCCAAATAATGTTTATGAAATGACATTGCAAATGCTTGAGGTTCGTTTCAAAACAAAGATTAATACTGTTTTAGAGAGACACAAATTTTTCTGTCGTACTCAGAAGGTGGATGAAGATGTTGCAACATATGTTGCTGCACTTAGAGGTCTTTCACTAACATGTAAATTTGGAGAATTGGCTGATTCACTTATCCGCGACCAAATTGTAAGGTGTACTAATAACAAAAGAGTTAGAGAAAAACTTTTAATTAAAGATCCTCGCTTGAAGAAGCTATTCAGATTGCCAAGGGGTTGGAGCATACAGATTTGTGGATTAAGGAAATGGATAAATGCAATACTTCTGTGTCAAGCAAGGAACATATTCCAAAGGCGTCTGAAGTGCATGCTGTTGTTGATGAAACTAAGAAAGTGAAACCTGTTCCGAATTTTCAATCTTCTAACAAACTTAATGAGTCTGGGAGAACCTTTTTCCCATCTCCTAAATTTGATACCAGAGTAGTCAAATGTTACCGTTGTGGGGCTCCTGGCCATATTGCTTCAAGTACTATGTGCATGGGCAGGAATGTCATCTATCGATCTTGTGGAAGGAAAGGTCATCTTGCTAAGGTTTGCAGAACTAAAACCCAATTCACTCGAGTGCAAGAAATACACGATACTTGTGAAAGTGTGGGTGAACTGATGCTGAGTGTAGAAGTTTGTGAAAAGTCAAGGCATGTCAATCTTGAATCACATTTGTCTTTAGATGGTGTTCCTAGAGAAAGCACAAATAAGTTAGAGCAACCTCATTGTGTAATAAACTTAGACAAATGTGGGATTGAAATGTTAGTAGATTCAGGAAGTTTATATACTTTACTCTCTAGAGAAACGGTTCACAAGAAATGGACCGGAGAAGTGTTGCTGTGGGACAAGCCCGACATTAAAGCAGCTGGGTATGGTGGAAAAATAATTGAAATTGTGGGGATGAGGTGGATGGTTATTTCATTTAATGGTAACAAAGTTTTTGGACGTGTGTACTTGACTAAACAGGGGTCTGATCTTTTAGGTTGGCGTCATCAAAAAGATCTCAATATCATTTTGAATCCGAATTCCACTGAACCTGTTACTACTTCAGTTGTGCAACGACATTGACATGTATGAAATGAACATGATGGAGAAATATCCCAAAGTGTTTTCTGATCAATTGGGAAAACTTAGAAATTTTTCTCACAAAATTATTTAAAAAAATAATTCAAAGCCAGTGGTTCACAAAGTGAGGAGTGTGCCCCACCTCATGAGAGAACCTCTTCATGAGGAACTTAAAAAACTCTTAGCGCAAAAAATAATAGAACCAATTGAAGCGTCCGAATGGTTGGCACCCATTGTGGTAGCACCCAAGGAAGGAGGAAAAATGTGCTTATGTGTAGACTTGCGCGACCTGAATAAAAATGTTTGGGTCGATAGACAGCCGTTACCTAACATATCGGAGATGCTAACTGCAATGGGTGGTGGAGATGTTTTTAGCGTAATCGATATGTCGGCTGCTTATCACCAAATAGATTTACACGAAGAATCTAGACATCTCACGTCTTTTGTAACACCGCTGGGGCATTTCGTTACTGTAGAATGCCTTTTGGGTTGGCGTCTGCCTCAGCAGTGTTCCTGAGAGTAATGCAAAGAGTTTTTGAGGGACTAAGTAATGTACTTTGTTTTCAAGATGATGTGTTAATTGTAGGGAAAAATGGTACGCATCATGACGAGGTTTTGGGTGAGGTATTGAGAAGGATGGAAGAGAATGGGCTGACAATAAAGAAAGAAAAATGTCAAATAAAAAAAAATTGTGTAACTTATTTGGGACATGAGATATCTAAGGATGGAATTAAACCAAAAAAAAGTATTGTCTCTGCAGTAAAGAATGCTCCTGTTCCTATAACTAAGGATCAGTTGAAATCCTTCCTCGGAATATTGTTCAAAGTTTGTGGAAGGCTTCACTGAGATTGTAGAACCCTTAAGGCAATTGATGAAGAAGGGTGTTCTATTTGAATGGAGTGAGGCTTGTAGTGAAGCGTTTGATAAGGTGAAAAACTGTATTGCTCGAGCTCCTACACTTGGTCATTTTCATGTCAATGCTAAAACGCTTATTACAACTGATGCAAGTGCTGTTGGAGTTGGAGCCGTATTGACTCAGATTTATGATGGCCAAGAAAGAGTCATTGGGTTTGCATCTCGGAGACTTCGTAATGCTGAATTATCTTATTCGGTTATTGAGAAAGAGGCGCTAGCGTGTTGTTGGGGCATAAATCATTTTAGGTACTTTGTTTGGGGACTACCTTTCAAGGTCCGTACCGATCACAAACCCCTTATCCATTTGTTTAAGGGGGAAGGGGTCTAGAAGGCAGTGTAACCCCTAGAATTTCAAGATGGATGTTGTCGGTGCTGGAGTATAATTTTGAAGTAGAATTTGTGAGAGGATTGAAAAACGTAGTTGCTGATTGTTTGTCCAGATTGCCTCTTGATACGGTGGAATTGGTGCTGGACGAGGATATAGTAGATGAGGCGATTGATGTGGTAGGAAGAGAGAAAGTGGGACTGGCTCTCGGCAAAGAAGAGTGGGCATTGGCCACATCTGAGGATGATGTTCTACAACAAGTTGTGAAATTTGTGTATGAAGGTTGGAGTGGTCATGAGGATGATGTCCGTTTTAAAGATTACTATCATGTTCATGATGAATTGAGTGTGTATCAAGGGAGGTTGTTAAGGAGGAATCAATTTGTGCCACCAGTTGGGATAAGAAGGAGGATTATTGATATTGCTCATGAGGGTCATCTGGGAAGGAATATGACGAAGAGGAGGATTCGGCAGTCTTTCTGGTGGCCAGGAATGGACAGTGACATTGAGGGAGTAGTGAAAGAGTGTTATGCGTGTGCAAATAGTGATGTCTAAGACGGTACGACAACCTCCTTTGAGTTGTAACGTTTTCCCCAAATGTCCATGGGAGAGGGTAGCTATTGATTTCTTGGGTCCAATTTCCAAACTTGGCACTCGCAATAGGTTTGTAATGGTTTTGGTGGATTATCATTCGAAGTGGTTCGTTATTGAAACTACAGATTGCATAGACACGGATAAAGTTGTGGGATTTTTGGAGAGAGTATTTATGAACGAAGGTATTCCAAAGACCTTGGTGTCTGACAATGGTGTGCAGTTGGTGTCGAAAAAAATTGTGGATTTCTTGAGTAAATTTGGAATCAAACATGAAAGAGTTGCATTGTTCAGGCCCCAAGCCAATGGATTGGTAGAAAGGATAAATCGTTTGTTAATGGATAACATACAATTATCTCTCTCCAATGGATTGTCTTGGTTGGAAGAATTGAAAAAATTAGTGTGGTCGTATAGAGTGACGCCACATTTTGTGACTGGAGTGTCACCGTTTGTCTCTCTTAAAGGTCGGGAACCAGGTTTGAAGGAAGTACCTGGTTGGCTGAAGGATAAAGAATGTGTGTGGGTTGATCGTACGCTTGTTGAGAATGATGTATGCCATAAGCAATTAGCTGCTACTAGTCATTATAATGACAGGAAAGCTGTTAAATTCCCTGATATAAAAGAAGGAGATTGGGTCGTTACCAGGAAAGGTGGGGTAGTGCTCAAGGGTGAGAGCAAATTTTCTAAACCTGTTCAAGTAAGAACTATCAAGAAGAATGTTCTTATTCTAACTGATGGATCTGCGTGGAGCACAGGAAATGTTAGTAAATGTAATGCTCCTCAACCTGTTCTCTGTGATTGATGCATAATTGGATGTGACCCTATTTAAATTGTTGATGCAGTTATATTTTATCATATGGTGAAATGTCGTTTGATTGTTATTTTATTGTTTTCCTTTGTATATAAGGGGGAAGATGTGTAGAGATGTACTCCCTTTGTAATGGAATGTAGAACCATCTGCTGGCTAGAATGTTACGCTTTGAATGTTAAGGGTGGTTAGAGCTGTGAAGCTGCAGTGCAAGCTGGAGGTGTTTTCCTTATCTCTCTGAATAAAGACCTACATGAATATAATCATCTTGGATATCATCTTTATACAAGGCTTTTGTGGTAATAAGAGGGACTTGGATAGCCGGAAACGCCCACCATGAATTTGAAAGCAAACCCCTCACGCAGCTCTTCAGATCTCAGAAAGTGTCTCCTATGTCAAGTTTAAACTGGATAGGAACCCTGTCACCTCCACAACCAGATATTGCAATACATACATACCCAGGACATAAGCCCCAACTGGTTTATGTCATTCCATACAATCAATCATGGTTCTTATAGAGCGTGACTACTCACCCGTGAGGGTCTCAAGGCGGTGAGTGGGGGAAGGGGGGGGGGAATCTACGGTTCAGTTGATGAGCCAGGTCTTGAGGTCCTTCTTGAATTGTGGCAGTGATGGTGATTGCCTGAGGTGCAGAGGCAGGGAGTGCCAGGTCTTCGCAGCAAGGTAGGAGAAGGATCTTCCTCCAGCCGTGGTCTTGCGGATCCGTGGGACGGTGGCCAGGGCCAGTTGGGTGGAGCGTAGATGTCTGGTGGGAGAGTAGGAGGAGAGGGGTGGCTGAGGTATGGAGGTCCGCCGTTGTGGAGGGCTTTGTAGGCGTGTGTTAGAAGCTTGAAGGTGATTCTTTTGTTGATAGGTAACAAGTGAAGGTCTCTCAGGTGGCCGGTGATGTGGCTGCGGCATGGGATGTTCAGGATGAGTCTGGCGGAGGTGTTCTGGATGTTCTACAGTTTCTTTAGGAGTTTCTGGGTGGTGCCAGTGTACAGTGCATTGCTATAGTCGAGTCTGCTGCTGACGAGCACATGGGTGACTGTTTTCCTGGACTCGTGGGGATCCATTTGAAGATCTTATGAAGCAGGCAGAGCGTGTAGAAGCAGGAGGAAGAAACGGCGTTGATTTGGCGATTCATTGAGAGCGAGGAGCCCAGCATGATGCAGAGGTTTTGTGCGTGGTCCGTGGGGGTGGTGTTTCAGAGTGCTGCGGGCCACCAGGAGTCATCCCATGCGGAGGGGGTGGAGCCCAGGACAAAGACTTCGGTCCTGTCTGATCTAAGCTTGAGGCAGCTGTCCTTCACCCAGGTGGCGACTGCCTTCATCCCGTTGAGGAAGTTGCTCTTGGCGGCTGTGAGTTCATCAGTGAGGGAGAGAATCAGCTGGGTGTCAACAGCGTAGGAGACATTGTTGAGTCCGTGGCTTCTGACGATGGCTGCAAGCGGGGCCATGTAGATGTTGACATGGGTGGGGCTCAGGGAGGATCCATGAGGCACTCCGCAGCTGATCTCTGTGGGTACTGAGTTGAACGGTGGAAGTCTGACTCTCTGTGTTCGGCCAGTGAGGGAGGTCCGGATCCATTTTAGGGCTTTGTCACGGATGCTGGCGTTGTGGAGTCTTGTGCAGAGGGTGTGGCGGGAGATGGTGTCGAAGGCGGCTAAGAGGTCCAGAAGGATGAGGGCAGCCATTTCGCCTCGGTCGAGGAGGGTGCGGGTGTCTTCTGTAGTGGCAAGGAGAGCGGTCTTGGTGCTGTGGTTGCTTCTGAAGCCTGATTGGGAGAGGTCCAGGATGTGGTTCGTTTTGATGAACTCGTAGAGTTGGGCATTGATGGCTTTCTCAATGACTTTGGCTGGGAAGGGGAGAAGAGAGTTGGGTCTGTAGTTCTTGAGGTCCGTTGGGTCGCCTGTGGGTCTTAACAGCAAGGTGTTGATCTGTGCCTGCTTCCAGTCTTCAGGGAAGGTGGCGGACTCGATGGAGCAGTTGATGGTACGGCAGAGTTCGGGTGTGATGGAGGTGCTGTTGAATATGTGGTGAGGGCAGTGCTGTGCTGATCATTGAGGAAGACTGGGAGACATTCTAAGCAAACAGAAGGGAGAAGAGGGACAAGAACCACCAAAACCTGCAGAGGGAGGAAGCACAGACAGCGCAGAGCAAGAATCCGCACTAGGTCAAGACAGGAAGTGAGGGAAAAACCGAGGAACGGGAAAAGGAAAATAAACTATTAAGATAAGTGGTGGAATGGCCTGGTGATGAACTAAAGTGGTAGTGAAAAAACACAGCTAAGTGCACAGTTACCAGGCATTGAATAAAATTACTGTCACGCCTTCTTGAGCAGTTTTGCCCCAGATGTAGGTACTAAACAGACAGGAAACATTCTCAACAGGAGTTTGAACACTAGACCGCTAACATACCCACCCAGCCACCATGTTTCTTTACTTCAGCCCCAGAGGGACTCATTCGCCCAGGCACCATCGCGGCAGGAGGCGCTGACGTTCTTTCCGCGCCCGGAGGCGCTTCAAAGGCACATCGCGGCTCCCGCAGTGCGGGAAGCCGCAAAAGTAGCACTCAGCCCCAAGGGGACTCATTCGCCCAGGCACCATCGCGCCAGGAGGCGCTGACGTTCTTTCCGCGCCCGGAGGCGCTTCAAAGGCACATCGCGGCTCCGGCAGCGCGGGAAGCCGCAACAGCAGCACTCAGCCCCAGGGGGACGCATTCACCCAGGCACCATCGCGCCAGGAGGCGCTGACGTTCTTTCCGCGCCCGGAAGCGCTTCAGAGGCACATCGCGGCTCCCGCAGCGCGGAAGCCGCAACAGCAGCACTCAGCCCCAGGGGACTCATTCGCCCAGGCACCATTGCGCCAGGAGGCACTGACGTTCTTTCCGCGCCCGGAGGCGCTTCAAAGGCACATCGCGGCTCCCGCAGCGCGGGAAGCCGCAACAGCAGCACTCAGCCCCAGGGGGACTCATTCGCCCAGGCACCATCGCGCCAGGAGGCGCTGACGTTCTTTCCGCGCCCGGAAGCGCTTCAATGGCACATCGCGGCTCCCGCAGTGCGGGAAGCCACAACAGTAGCACTCAGCCCCAGGGGGACTCATTCGCCCAGGCACCATCGCGCCAGGAGGCGCTGACGTTCTTTCCGCGCCCGGAGGCGCTTCAAAGGCACATCGCGGCTCCCGCAGCGCGGGAAGCCGCAACAGCAGCACTCAGCCCCAGGGGGACGCATTCACCCAGGCACCATCGCGCCAGGAGGCGCTGACGTTCTTTCCGCGCCCGGAGGCGCTTCAAAGGCACATCGCGGCTCCCGCAGCGCGGGAAGCCGCAACAGCAGCACTCAGCCCCAGGGGGACTCATTCGCCCAGGCACCATTGCGCCAGGAGGCACTGACGTTCTTTCCGCGCCCGGAGGCGCTTCAAAGGCACATCGCGGCTACCGCAGCGCGGGAAGCCGCAACAGCAGCACTCAGCCCCAGGGGGACTCATTCGCCCAGGCACCATCGCGCCAGGAGGCGGTGACGTTCTTTCCGCGTCCGGAGGCGCTTCAAAGGCACATCGCGGCTCCCGCAGCGCGGGACGCGCGCGGGCGTGCCCGTCATAGCCCGTAAGAGGCAGGGTCGGGCTATGCTATTGACATTTTGCGCTTGGGTGCCTCTAGTCTGTTCCAAACGTGAAAGGTACAGTGTCACTATCTACATCCTAATATTTGGTCTTAGGGAATCAATATGAGCAAGCGAAAGTCTATTACTGGACAGGGAGTGGTGGGGACAATGGATGCCTTTCTTTTACGGGCCGAGTCTGCACTTATACACGAGATTGCACTTACAGAGCGGAGACTCTCGTTGGAACCCCAGCTCTCTCAAAATCGGGCTCCGCCTTTAGACCCCCTTCTGCTAACTGACTCGGAGGGCGTTCCCCTCCAAAGTGACCAGTTTATACTCGCTGACCCAGATCCTCAGCCCTCCACTTCCTCTGAGCCATTAGGTATACCAAGCAGGCCTAATGTAATGACTAGGGGCCAAAAGGCTAAAAAATGCCATGATAATTGTAATGAACCCCCACCAAAAAAGAGAAAGGGCAGTGGCCCACAGGAGCAGATTCAAAACCCACCAAGTCGCAAAAATAAAGCCGGGGAGAGTCTCTGTAGAGAGGGGTCTACTATAATTTTGGCACTCAAGGCACCTACGGCTTCAGACGGAGCACCCCCTCGCCATTCTGAGGAGCATTTTTGGGAAAGGCTAACAACAGTGGTAACAGCCTTGCTGGACCCTCTACTCCAAAAACTGTCAACTTTGGAAAGTAGACTACTCAACTTGGAGGGACCAGTCAGCAGCCGGGCCTTGGGTCCACAAGACACATGTCGATGCAAAGGTACCGAAACTCCGTCCACAGGGGGAAGGCTCCTCCAGCCGGTCTCCTCGGTCAGACCGGTCAGTTGAGTAATAGTCCTGCAGGGGGACGACCCCCGCCTTCTGACACCTATAGCACCATACTAACAAATCCAGCCCAGTCCGGCCACTGGCACTCAAGGGATTTACCCTCCCCACGTTCACAAGAAGGTCGCGTGGGTGGATCAGAGGGTCCTAATGCTGCATGCACGCAACGTGCAAAACCCTTAAACAGGACCTCAGTAAACAGGGGGATATCGCTAGAAGGTGAGGTGGGGAGACCGAAAAGTTCTCTAACCCCATGGAGCTCTAACCAGGGAGACTTTACTAATCCCAACTCGATCTTACATCTCCCGCCAGAGGTAACTCCCTACACGGTTGTGTTGGCAAATGTACCACCTCTACCTCCCAACGTCTCTGAACACTGGTCCACATTAAAAAACAAGTCATTACATCTACTGAGCAAAAGGACTGGCATCACTCAAGCGCTTTTTTCTGAGTTTAAAATGGCGCGAAGAATAGGTTGGGTGGGTAAGTCAACTAAGTCTCTTGCGGGTGATTGTGTAGTTTTATCATTTGGGTCTCCAGGTCTGGTCCAATCCATTTTTGAAAGGGCTGGTAATGGTCTAGCAATGATGCAAGATATTAACATCTTACCTCTGGGGTACTTTTACCAACCTCTCAGGAGTTTAGGGTTTACCCACCAAGAGCAGAGATCTGCAAGAACTAGGTACCCTACATTTGCTGTCCCAGTGAGTAACCGTTATGATATTTTGAACCCACTGGAATATGTTGACTGACTGACCCTTTGTGGTCTCCTCCACTTAAATCATAGCCCTATTCCCATAGAAGGCGGAGGTGTTATGGCCCACGTACTGAAGGCTACCGCTGACAAGGCCCACGCTATTCCAGATAACCAGCTACCACCCCCAGGTAACATTGGGAACAGGGAGGGCGACGAGGGGAATACATCTTCAATGGAGTCACTCAATCATGTTAGTCCAGGCCTCACTTCCCCTAACGACGGCAAATTACTATCTGGTCTGCCAGCCACAACTACTGTGACTCTTAAAAACGATCAAGCTAGGTGTAATCTTGTCTCCTGGAATATCTCCGGTTTGCGTTCCAAGCTGACCAACCCTTTATGGTGTGAGTTTGTACTTAATTGTGACATATTGTGTCTTCAAGAAACGTGGGCCAAAGAAACAATTCACATCAATGGCTTTAAAACATTTCATACACAAGCTGTGGAAGGGTCAAGCGGAAGGGCGAAAGGCGGGCTTTGTACCTACATCTCCAGCATGTTGATTTTTAATAAGGTGGAGTTGTATGCGGAGGAGACGTTCTACCAAGTAATTAAAATTCATGTGGACAGTAGGCACTGTATTGTGTTAGCGAACTTTTATAATAATATACCCCAGGTTAGTGTTGGGACAGTAGTTAGAAAGTTGGGCCATGACCTGAACTGTATGTGCACTGATGATTCCAAAGACATTATGATAATCTTGGTAGGGGATTTCAATTGTTCTTTGTGCCCAAATGATGACGGAATTTTATGTGGTTTCTTAAATGAAGAAGGGATATGTAATTCACATTTTAGGCACTCTTTTCTGGGGGATCTGTACAATGAATTAATTTTTAGTGTGGACCTGGGATTTGCGAATACTGTAGGTCCGAATCCTGCCCCTGTGAGTCATACTTTTAATGGCAGAGGTTTTTCTACCACTATTGACTATATCTTACTGTCAAACAGTCATGCAAACAGAATTCATCCTTTCTATGTAGACGATAATTCACTTAGTGATCATTTTCCTCTGTGTCTACTTGTCCAGCTGCTGACTAGCAAAACTGGCAGTCATGATGAAGTTGACAGGGCACTAGCTAAAATAGCTATTGATAGGACGAATGGATACTCCCTTCGCTGGTCGATGGTGAGTCCATCAGCTATTACGCAACAAGTGGTAGACAACTGTAGAATGGCTTTTGAGACGTGCTTGAGTGAAGTTGCGTCCCCACATAGTATTTTACTCTCTTTTCAAATAATATTAGCTGCTGTAAGGGAGGCCTTACATACTGAGAATCGTCCCAATGGCATGTCCCAGGGTTGGTTTAATTCCAAGTGCACCCGAGCCTACGCAAATTTAAAATCTGAACTTCACAAGGTACCTAGAAACGTAAATGGCGTGAGGCAAGCAAGAGTAGAGTATAGACGTGCGCTTAAGGAGAGAAGAATTACCCTTAGAAACAAAGCCTGGGAATCCCTACATGAAGGCTCCTTAATAAAAAATAGTACAAATTTTTGGAGAGCTGTAAAAGCCCCATTTTTGACAGCTGGAGAAGGTCCTACAATTGAAATTGCAATAACTGAGGATCAGTGGATCAAGCACTTTACCAAGGTATATAATGGGGAGGGTACCCGTGATATACAAATAAATATTAATGAGGGGGAAAATAGCGTGGATCCCTCAGCTCTCTACTCTGATCTCCATTTTGCACTGGAGGAAGTGACTCGGTCAATTTCGGTAAGTCGGGGTGGCAAGGCCCCAGGTCCGGACGATGTCCCTGTAGATTTATTTAAGTCAAACTTGGATCTATGGGGGCCAATAATTACGCAGGTAATTAATGCCAGTTGGGGGCCCCCTTTCTTACCAACTTGGGTGGACTCAACCATTGTCCCAATTTTTAAAAAGCGGGACCACCAGGACCCGGGATATTATAGGACAATCTCTTTATTGGATTCTCTGACCAAAGTAGTTGGTCGAATCCTTTTAGAACGTTTACAGGAGTGGGCTGAGGACAACTTGGTCCTATCCGACCTTCAATACGGCTTTCGCAAGGGCTTAGGGACGACTGACCAGAGTATAAATCTAGCTATCCTGGTGGTAAATATACCCGGGCTAAGAAGGGGCAACTGTTTTTAGCGTTCGTTGATCTCACCGCCGCCTTTGATTCAGTGATGCACAACAAGCTGTGGGAGATCATCGAGCACATGGGGGTTGATTTAAAAATTATTCATTTTCTCAGGCGCCTGCATAGTAATGCAAGGGCGCGTGTACGTTTTGGCCTGGCTAGTGAGTGCTCGGCCTCTCCCCCAATAAGGAAGGGGGTTAGGCAAGGTTGTGTCTTGGCCCCCTTTCTTTTTAACCTTTATATTAATGGCCTGGGAGAGGCGCTGCTTAAAGGGAATCAAGATTTCCCCCAGATAGCAGGTCGCCCCATACCAGCCCTCCTGTACGCAGATGATGGGGTATTACTGTCACGTACACAATTAGGGTGGCAGAGGGTGCTAGACAGCTTCTCCACGTTTATGAGCAATCTAGGTCTCAGAGTTAACATTGCAAAGACCTACATTATGAGGTGTGGCCGTGGTAATCAGAGGTGCAGGGACATGTTTGTGGAAGGCCATAAGCTGGGGTTTGCCAAGAGTTTTTCTTATCTTGGTATACTTTTTAACCACAAGGGCCTATGGGCCCAGACTGTTTTAACTAAAAAATTAGCTTTTTTAAGGACAACTTCAGCCCTCGCCAGCTTTGCTAAAAAGCTCGGTAGGAGACCACCAGTAGAGCTTATTCAGATCTACTAGGCAAAATGTATCACCACTGCCATGTATGGGGCAGGGTTGTGGGGCTTTACGAACATACTTCCATTGCAGGTGGTGGAAAATTCCTTTTTAAGATACATTTTAAGTGTACCGATGAGCACCTCCTCATACGATTGCCATGCAGAGTTGGGGTTACCATTTATTACTGATCTTATTAAAATAGAGCCTATTCTTCTGTGGCATAGAATCTGGTCCAAAGAAGAGGCAAAGTTAATCAGGGACATTCTATTGACAGTATGAACCTGGAGGGGGCCCTAAAGATACCTTGGATTAAATATGTCAGAGATTTTATGCATGATCTGGGTCATCTAGAGTATTTTACGGACCCAAACACCATCCAGTCAATCTCGAGGAAACAGCTGAAAAAAGAGGCTCTTATGTTGCTGGAAACACTGAGATTGTCGGCCGAGATTCCCAAGCCGTCTGTCCAGCATAACCAGCTAATCCTAACTACCTTCAGTGTCCAACCGTATTTAAAGTTCGTACCGGGTGGATACCACAGGTTTATATTGACTAGATTCAGGCTGGGGATTTTTCATAGATTGGTTAGTGTCCCCAAGATGAATGATTGGACATGGGAATTACAAGTATGCTCCTGTGATAAACTCTCTGAACAATCAACGATACACGTAGTTTTATTTTGTAAATACTACACTGAACTAAGGAAAATTTGGCTAATTCCAATTTTAAAATCCAAGGGGATTCGGCAATGCCATCCGGCGTTCATTAATCTGCAATTCCTGGATGAAGTACATAATGTATGGAGGATTTCTATGTATTTAAAGAAGGTTCTTTGGCAAAGGAAATCCATGGTCTTCTAATGTAGAGAATTTTAATGTAAATATTGGGTGATTATCTGTATTTTAATTCTATTTTTTTCATAAAATTCACAGTGTATTTTATAATTGCTTGAGATTTTTATGTGCTTTTATGATTGTATGTAATAGCAATCGAATAAAGCTAATTTGACTTGACTTGACTACTTCATAGTATCCCACCTAATTGTTTTTCCTGTCTTGTCAACAACATTCTTCTTTGTGGGGAAGTATGGCTGAAACTGCATGAGCACACACCGCTTCTATGCCTCAAATGCCTGTCCATGCCCTAGTGGATTTGGGTGTTGGAAAGTCTTCAGCGGCTGTGTAATTGTGTTTGAGATTTAGAAAGCTTTTCTGAGACTCGTGCATGTTTGGACAGATGGCACTGCAAAGTTATGTGTTACCTGTTTTGGAACTGAGGTGTTATGGTTGGTACACGAGTGGTTAGAAAGTAAACTTGTCCTGTCTATCCTTGGCCAGTCTCCATTTCTCTGTCTTATAGTGTCTGTGTGTTACTCTCAGCATCTCCCATGCCTATTTTCCATGTCTCACAGTGTTTGAAGCTACCAGTGATTATGCCTCTGTCTGTGTCTCGCAGTGAGAGTGTCCTTCTCTGGCCATATTTCGATCTTTTTGACTCGGTATCTCTTGTCAAATATGGTATTTCGTTTATGCAGTGAGAGGCCAAGGAGGTGAAAGAGACAGACACCGAGGCGCAGCAGAGAAAGGAGCTGAGGCAGGGAGAGGCAACCGATGGTGACTGGGCATCAGGGACTCGGGAAAGTGGGACGGAGAGAGAGGAAAAGACAGAAATTGTGAGATAAAGCATAAGAGAGCGAGTGAAGAGAGCGAGAGAAAGAGGGAGAGCGAGAGAGAGAAAGAGGGAGGGAGAGTGCGAGAGAGAGAGAGAGAGCGAGAGAAAGAGAGAGAAAAAGAAAGAGAGAGAAAAAGAAAGAGAGAGAAAAGAAAGAGAGAGAGAGAAAGAGAAAGAGAGAGAGAACATGCACTCCATTTCAGTGCCAAAGCCCATCTAGCACACATAAAGCAAAATGAAAAATAGCATTCTGACGTCAGCAGTGGAAGGATGAACTCGGCTAATTAAATCTGGGTGAAATCTGAGGGCTGACGGTGCAGGACAAACACACGGACAGGGTGGAAAGTCATGAGATCAGGGAATTGAAACAGACAAGCAAGTCACCCAGTCATGAGCAGGGACAGACCCAAAGCTCACTCTATGTATTTTGTAAAGTATTGGTTACAATGCTGTCTACATACAAACCACTACTAAGGATGTTCAAGGCTTCCAAGCCTTCTGTGGCGATACCACAAAAATAAACAAGTCCTCAGTACCTCAGTCAACACCGCCAGCATTGCTAGCTTACCTCAATAGCTGCCACCACAGCCCCAAGGCTTTTGCCCTGACCTGAAAGTTGGGCAGAAATCTGCAGGAAATGTTGAAAATGAGCAATATCGGCTTCAACATTTGCAAATTCTGTGGAAAAAAGAACTTTCCAAAATCGATGTGGTTTGAAATAATAAGCATTTTCTGCAGGAAAAAACCTACTGCAAGCTTGGACTGCCCCTATTGCTAAGGGTGACTGTTTCCTTCCGTAGAACTGTTTGGGCTTGTGGCTCACTTACCGTACTTGGCACGTTCTGCTTGTCTGTGCAGTCAGGACAAACATTCCCACGCGCGGGGGGGCTTCACCAACCATTCCAGTACTTTCGGCAACCCAGCAGGACTGGTGGGAGTCTGTTTCCGGAAGCAAAGCATGGGGGGGGGGGGAGAAGCAGCATGGAGGACGGAACTGAATCCCACGGATGCTATTTCAACTTCCTGCTGCTGAGACTCAAGAGACAGACGCATCAGCTCACCACCTGCTGGAAGCTAAAGTAATCCGTCAGTCAGCCTTGGTCGATAGTCCCAATCCCGGCAACATCCCCCCACCTTCCCATAGGCGAACGTGCATAAATAAACCACAAGACACTTTGTTTATGGGAAAAACTTGTCGCAGGTTTATTCCATACAAGAGTATGCAATAAGGTGGGTTATTTTACGGGCGATCCATGGGCAGGCAGCCGTCCAACCTAATCTGCCCCTGCCCGCCTGATGAGCCAGCACTGTGGGATGTATGCCCGATCAGCGCTACACCTTTGTTGATCCACCACTGGATCACGTGTCCCTTGTTACCATCCTACTCAAGCCCCTTTCAGGGCGGAGCGTATCAGGGCAAACCCCCGGTTGGTCAGGCCCCCAACCGCCCGAAGGACTAACGGGTCGCCGTCACGGTTCTCCAGGACCCTGCCATGAGGATCCTGGTCTTTGGCTCTGGCACCCCTATTGTGCCGCGCAGAGGTACCCTTACTGTACCCGTCTGCCGCAGAGGTACCCTTACTGTACCATACTGCTTCCAGATCGCCCTGTAACTCCGCCACAGCCCTGGAGGCGGCCACCGTCGCAGCCAGGGCCCCCCACCACTGCACCTCCTATTACCTGCAACCTGCCCTTTCCAAACATTCCTGTACATCCAGGAGAAACAAGTCCATCCCCACCGGGGACAAGTGGACCCCGTCCTCCTCAAAGTAACCTTTAACGTTTGCCTGGATGAGCTCATGCCTGATAAAGCCCAACCCCCTCCGACTCAGAAACTTACGCATAGCACTGTTGACCCGCTTGCGCGGCTGTTCTGCTGCCTCCCTTGACCTGGCACCACGCCAGTAAATGCGTGGGGTTATTTCCGACCAAAACAGTTCGCAGTGACCCAAGCGCCTGCTTAGTTCGCCCAAGTCCGATTTCATGGCCACGAGTAATACCCTCCTCCCCACGGTCATGAGATCATTGCCCCCAAGTGGATCACCAACATATTGGGAGGGGCTACACCTAGGGCCAGGCGTTGCTCGAGCCTGTTAATGATGCTGTTCCATCTCATACCTGGGAAACCCATCCAAACAAAATGAGTGACTGCGATCTAACATTCTTGAACTGTTCTCTGTTTCGGGGATGTCCAATAGCATCCTCTGACTTAGCCCCGTGCCACACTCTGCGTGGAATAATCCCAGGCCACCCGAGCTCACATTGACCCATGTATTCGCTGATCTCCCTTAAGTCAGCTTACCTGGTTTGCAAGAGTGACCTCCTCCCCATGGCAATGAGGTTGTTACCCCCTATGTGTATCCTAAGGAATTGGGGGGGTGGGGCCCCTGGGGCCCCCCCCTTGGGCCACTCTCTTAATAACGGTGTACCCCTGCACATGCCATGCAGCCCCTATTCCTTATGGGAATTACGCCTGCTCAGCTCCCGTACCTCTAAATGAGACTGGCTCCACACAGAACTATCTGATGCACCAGGAATGAGAGATAATAGCAAGTGTGCCCTCCTTTGCTTGCCATGAACCGTCCTGTCTTACTGAACTTACACCTGTTCAGCACCTTCCGAGGGGACTTCCTTGGTTCATGATTGCTAGCATTGTGTGCAGTCGCGACATTAATGGGTAACCTCCTGGTTAGCGCCCACCTTAATGTGCCATGCTGAGAGCAACTGGGTACCCCCACCCCTCTTCTCTGTGAAGAGATACAGCAGCCGGCTGAATACCCAGGTACAGGAGGTGTGCCCAATGAGGAACCCCCAGTTCGTCAAGTTTGTGCCTATCCTTTCGTGGGTGACTGGCCCTAGTTTGCCCATACTTGGAAAAGCCCCAGTACCAGGGTGCAGGCTGATTAATGGAAGAGTTATCAATGCTGCCGGGCAGGCGTGCCGTACCTGTGCCCAGGCAACTCATGACAAGGTGTGCCATAGCAGGCAGGAGTCCCGGGATCTCCAGCTGACGTATCCCGGAGGCAGGCCTGTGTGTAGAAAAGCTACTGGGGTGGGGCGAACCAACAAGCAGTCGCCTCCCTACAAACTATGGGAATGTCTAATGTCCAATAACTTGTAGCTTGTTCTTTTTGCTGCAGCCCTCCCTGTGCCAGTGCTCCTGCCTTCTGCTCGAATAGCAAGCACCCCCCACTGAATTCCCCCTGGGGGCTCCAGATAGTGGGAGGCGGTGAAAAATGTCCTGCTAGCTTGGCCATAACACGATGGCTACCCCCTTGCTTTGGTAAGTACAACTTTGGATGTTCAGTGATGACCATGTGCGGTACCAAGCGAAATATGGAACCACAGGGGAGGGTCAACGGGCGGGGATAGGGTGGGACTAATGACAGATGCTGGGTCCCCTGTTGGAGTCCCCACCCGAGCCGTAGCCCACCCCCGCACCCAAATTTATAGGTTCTACGCAAGGTGCCCTTAGTTTGTTCCAAACCCAAACTGCACATGTATTAGCACCTGGTCCCACGCCACATTGCACTCAGATTGCTAGAAAGTGGTACTGCTCACATATTAGCCCATGGTGCTCCCAGCACACCTCAGCCCAGCAGACTAAGCCCTAATTAACCCCTGTGCATACAGCAAGGAGCTGCATGTAGCTCCTGAACGCCCTTGAAGTGGCTCTCAAACTGAATCTCAAACCTGACATCATACAGGGGGTTATGCATATTGGAAAATGCCGCACCGTCCAGTTACGGACCTTGCAAGTACATACCAGCTGAAACAACTGCAGGCCCTCCTGCTAAGACACAAACAATACATGACCAGAACGTGTCCATATGTGTCCAATGAAATTAAGCAAGTAACAGGCTTCTTGTATCAGCCAGGCCAAAAGTGCATTGCCTTGGAATCTGCGGCTAAATGTCTTTCTAGGTTGGCCCATATGGCACGATGTTAATCTGGATTTCCATTATCGTAATAGGGTAGCTGCTTGATACCAGTGCCAGGGTGCGACTGGGGAATTGCTGTGACCTGCCCTGCCAATGTCCTGGTCAACGGTTCCCCTAGGCAGACCTTCGATCTCTTCTAGGCAGAACCTAACCCATCACACCCACTTATGCCCCTTTTCAAACTACATTTGACCAACTCGCGCCAGTGGTCATCTGGCTGAAGCCCAGTGGGACCTAGCCGTGACTGAGTTGGGAGCCACCTCACTGTGAGGGCCCCGCTACGGAGAGGTTAGAACACGCGGCCTCCCCAGGAGGGTTTCTTTACTTTTAATCTGACCTTTCAGGAGCCTTTAGAGCTGGTGTCATGGAGCGATAGCTTGATGCATCTTACCGGATATTTGAATGATACCCATGAACATTCTAAATGTTCTACAACACTCGAGCTGCAGGAAAAACTATCTTGCTTGCCACAATTTGACACAGCAGCAGCTCACTAATATTACTGCTAATAGTCTCTGATATGTGTTTACATCTAAAATTCATCAGAGATATTGCTGTGCTTTAAACATTGTAGCAAAGCAGCAGCTCATTAGTATTACTGCAAATAATCTGACACTCCCCCGTTTCTCCTAAGTGAGGTCCCGTTTTGATCCAGGGAAGGCTTTCCAGGTGGTAGCAGCAGGCGGAAATTGTATTTCTGATCACGCTATGAACCCAGCCACGAGGAAAACGTCCCTGCAGGCAAAATGTGCTCCCCGGTCAAGAAGGCTGCTGAACATACCACGCCCCTGCTGCTGCTAACCTAAGCAGTGTAACCGATGCCCCTACAAATGCACCTAAAACCGGTCTGTGGCCATGACAGTTTTTTGGTCCGTGTGAATTTGTAAAATGGACCAGTGCTGTGTCTGGTGGGTGCTACCCTCCGTGGGTGTTTCCTGTCCTTACCAAAAAAGGAGGAGAGACAGGTAAATGTTATTGACCTTGCTATGCCTAACATAACATGTGTTGGTGCTCACCTCCACCACCCAAGGTATAATCCCACGCTGCTTGCAGGTCTTATTGCTAGCCAAGTTAATGGTACTTATTTTATTGCCCTCAGAGGGCGGCAGGAGGCCACTACAGTTTGCACCAAGCAAAGCTCCAGCCCTGCTGCAAGTCCCAGCAACATCACAGCTACTAACCCAAGCTATTGTGTAAGTGTGACAATTCAGACTATTCCAGGCCCCCAGAGCATAAGAATGGCATGGGCGACAGGCAATAGTAATTTTAATGAATATTGAATTAATAATTGTCCGATGTTGTGGTCAACTTTAAAATAGAGAGACAAGGCCAAGTAGTGGCGAACTGCCACCATTGATAATTACATGACGGTGCTGAGTACCGGAAACCACCCGGTCAAATCTATCAATTAATACCGGATAATGATTACCTGCAATTATAGAATTGCAACACCCTTACAACGATGGCGAGGGCTTGAAAATGTTTTGTCGAGCCACCCCGTGGCCTGCTGGATCATACGATTCACCATTTGTAAATATGGACAGCTGTAACAAAGCTGCGCACGTAAAAAGACTCACATCGCGCTACCATATGCAACAATAGCTGCGTGTTAAAATTGACTAAGACACTACGGCTTCGTGGCAATGTGTCACATTTGCATGCTAATCCTCATACCATGCACCGTTATTTACATTCGGAAACCTGTAGAAAAGAGGCGCACGTAAAGGAGTCAAAACCTCGCGCTCAATATGCGGACAATTGCAGGGCGTGAAATTCCATTAATAAATTAACACTTCGTGGCAATCTGGATCATGTGTACATTGCTATTCAAATTACAATTAGTAGCACCTCTTTCGCAGCACAGACTGAAGGCGCCCGGCGTGTCACTGCTCAAAATTCATAGAAAGGCCTCGACAGGCTCTCTGCACACATCAGAGTGCTGTCGCCAAGCCAGAGATATCTTTGCAGCAAATTGCCCCCCCAGTAAGGATACAGAAAACTCGTCTTGGCGAGTGGTGCACAGGGCGAAATAGCTAAACCCAATGTTTGTAAGTATCGCATGGAATCCATTATTAGCGACCATTTACGGGACACAATAGGTTTGTTAGGCACGGGGAGATGTTTTTGTAGCTCGCCTAGTCAGTCACTCCTGTGATCTTTAGGTGCTGTCTCTAGGCACATGGAGATTAGCTGCGTTTCTCAAACTCACAGGATGTTGAGCCGACACCGAGTCTCGAACCGGGAATCCCCGCTCCAACGTCAGTACTTTGGCAGTTATGCCACTTCCTCTCCTCACACAATAAGTTTCCCTAAAGCACTTAAAGAGTACCCTTTCAGGGTGCCTATCAAGTTTGCCTGCTTTGCCAGATCCCAAGGGAAAGAGGCATAGATTATATTCCCTTGATACTCAACGTCCGCGTGATAATAGCCAGCTGGAAATTATAGGCTAACTTGTGCTGAGCACGTTTCCATCCGCCTGCGTTGAGTAAGCATGGTATGCCACACCGAAGACACTGCACTCAACGACGTGATATCTTTTGATAACAGAACAACAACCCTGCCTTGGAGCCGCATCTCCAATGCCTAAAGTGTGCCACTCAAACCCATAGCGCCAGGCCTAAATTTTCGCAGCCAGCCTACAAACAACCTGGCAGCGCTGTCCGAGGCGCGTTTTCGACAGGCTTCCTGGTTTACCCCTTGGCCGGAAGCCTCATCATGCCAACGCACCGCGTCCTGCCTGCCAACCACGTGGCCTCCATGGTAGGTCGAATCCCGCACCCACGTGGCCAGAGGAGACTCCTGTAGTATAAAACAGACATCATCCTACCAACACAGATGCACAAGACTCAAGCGGTCTTTCCCGGTCCCCATTGTCTGCCCTGACTGATGATAATGTTGGCTACACCATGCGTGAGTTGGAATTTGGGCCAGGCCGGCAGCTACCGCCGGGAACGACCGGTTCCTACTACCGGTACTTGCACCCCCTTGATTGGAATTAAAGTACCCACAATTGATGGATGGAATGCAGAACAAATCACCTTCCCCATCATCATGAGGTCAGCCACAAAACGACAGGGTCAGCTCTAACCCCGCTGACCCAATTTACAGACGTTGCTCCCCTCACACCCTCAGGGAGGGCACAATGGTGCCACCTCACGTGACTGGTGCCCCCCAATATAAGCCCGCATCAAAATTGCCCTTTGTTCGTTGAGAGAAAGCAAAACACACCACCACTGACAGCCTCAGTTGAAACGTAACATTGGTGCAAGTGTCAGCACCCATCACCACTAGGCCACAGAGGCGCCTACAAACCCCGCGCACAGTACTGGCAAGCACACTTCCAATGGAGCCACCCACTAAGCTCCCGTAAACAGGCCCAATTTGCCGAGTTGCCCCTTGATGCCGTAAAGCGGTAGATGCCTCGTTCGGTGCAATCGGGTTGCGCAGCAATTTTTTGTCCCCATGCACAGCAAGCACACCGACCCACCCATGCCACGACCAGCATGGTTTTATACCAGTATAAGCCTGTCGAGGAAGGATAAACAAAACAGTGGAACAGTGCCACCCAGTGGCGTAAACACCCCCTAGCACTCTGGGATGTACATAGATGGACAATAGGATGCTAGTACGTGAGCCCCGCAGTGTTGTCCTGATGCCCCCCTTGTTAAAGGCTAGGACATTCGGTTTGTAATGGCTGTTTTCGGTCGCATTTTCCTGCCCTTCAACAAAAGTTACAATTTCAAAAGCACAATAAACGGCAAGAAACCAAGAACAGTTCCCCAAATTGACCTCGCCTCATGATTTTGGGATGCCGAAAAGACTTGTTTAGTGAGCGTAGCACCCTCTTCACAAAATGTCTCCAATGCTCCGCTCGCAACCGCACCAGGACCAGTATCTTAGCACCTTTTATCGCAACGTGCCGCATGCAAACACTAAGCGCGATGTACTAACAGCCTTTAATTTAAAGTCCCTAATTACCTAGCAAAATTTACTGTCTCAGGGGGTTACCGGATGAGACGCCTAATGAATATTCATTGGGCAGTCACTATAGAGACGTACCGTGACTGGCTACCGACAAATCTCCCGCCATCTTGCCCCCTGTGTTTACCTACACCCTAGAGTTGCCACGGACACCGTCGCGCACCGCGTCCCTGGAACACCACAAATAAAACAACGGCCCTTTAATTTTAACTATGGGCACCACCTCTACCCAACCGGCGCCCAGGCACCGCAGCCAGCCCCTGCGGACACTGCATGCTCGTGTCCTCCCGCGCGTTGAGGCTCTGTTGCTCGCCCACCAAGGATGCCGAATTTCGAACCTGGTGCAAACCCGTGCTCAGGGAGACCTCACAGCAGCGGACACATGCGAGCACATCGACAATTACGTTGCATGTGAAATGTGAAACGAGTACAGCATACCGCGCCTCATAACAGTTGTGAAGTTAATAGCATCTTAATGCTGCCCGGTCGGTGGCCACGTGTATCAAACACCACCTTCCTGCTGAAGCGCTAGCCAAAACCGGGCCTACGGCCCTCACACATGCTCACACAGTCGAACGCCCACTCGCGCCAGTAAACACTCCGTCCCCGTTAGCAATTTCGGTAAAGGATTGCAACGTGGCCGGAGCACCATGCTGCCTCGTAACCATAGCGCTCTGTGGGGCTTGCCCAGCAACCGACCTCCCGACTAAGTGCCCCACATGCTACACAGTCCCCCTGTACCCCGACCAGGCTAGGGAAGCCTCACGCCTCGAAATTGATAGCGATTGGGAGAAGTGAGTTCGGGTGAGGATGGACCTCTTGCAATCCCACTAACCTCTCAATCCGCCGAGTAACCCCGACCAAGCCGCCCGACGAGGGGAGGGAAACACGACTCCCGATTTAGCCGCAACTGCACCCAACGCCGCGAGACAACCGCCTTGCAGGGTCCAAGTTAATCACCCAAGGTGGGGGCTCCGGACTAGGACTCCCTCACCTTAGATGGACCCCACCAGTCCTCTGCTCGTCCTGCTCCACCCGCGACGACAGACAAGACGGCGAGGCTGGCGGCAAAGAGGCCGCTGGGAGGGTCAGAGGGGTATACATACCCTCCCTCCCCCCCTGGGCGTACCGGAAGTGACGCCCACACCCCCTGAACAGCGGGCTCCAGGCGGAAGCCCTCTGCTGCTAGAGCGAGGGGTAGGCTTGTGCCGCAATGGCACTAAAGGGCCGCCCTTTTAGGGGGGCCCCCTTTGGGGGCGGCAGGCAGCCACATTCTCATAGCAAGCAGGTAACAAATATGGCTACTAGATGACTTCATTTCGTCAGTTCCAGTCCTGTGCTTTTTAGGCCTCGCCTGGCGTTAGCACGCGTCATCGTTTATGTTAAACGCTGGCGCGTGATTGAAAACCGGGCTTTTGGGTTACCGCCTTGTCCACTTTTAGGATGGCCCATCTGGACAGGCCGACGCCATCTTGGTTTGGCGTGACGTAGGAGAGTGTGCTGATAGGACCCACGACCCTTGACGCCGTTTGGTTCCACCGCGGACAGGCTGTCTGGCGCGTTGCTTCACTTGCAGCATTCCAAGGTAAAACTGCTTGTTTTGTAATGGAAGAAATGTGGTAAACGATGAGTGGCCTATCCAGCCTACCTAACGAATTCTCAAAACATTTCACAAACATGAAGGGAAAAGAACAAGATAATGTGCTGTAGTAAACGGAGCTGAGCTGGCTTCAATGCGCCCTGAGTAGCACAGCGTTACTCAGATAGGGCACTCGCGCGCAGCTGATGAACTCCACTGAAGTAATGCTTCCGGCAGGCCCTCGTCTGAGCATGGCGGACATTTGGAGGAAGCAGCCTGGCTTCAGGCACAGTGAATGAATGATTCCCAAAGCTGTGCATCAGAGGGCAAACTATGATGAGCATTTCGTGTTGAGCAATGGGTAATTCTCAGCCACTGAACTAATGCAGCAGACAGTTGCCCAGTCTTAGCAGCAGGAATGTGTCGCGTCAGCAAATTCCCACCACAACATTAAACACAGAGACCAAAAACATCTCTGGAATGCTTCAGGGAAAAAGAAACACATGCACACGGACACACAGCTTGTTTCAGAAGGCGGAGCTGTATTTCACGTCACAGTTACCCGGTAAAGCAGCTTCAGCGGCAGGAGTGTGGAACATATGCCTATTCATATAGCATTAACTTTAAATGCCAGCTATTTATTTTGCCTGCAGTTGTGTGCTCTGCTACATGGTGATTTATTCTCCACCTCCTTTTGAAAGTTGCTGTAATAAAAGGGTATAAGTGACATTGTAACACTGCAGCTACCTGCTATTTGAGAGCTTGGTTTGGCGTGATTTATTCTGGTCTACTTGGCAAATAATAATTGCAGTGCATGGCAAAACTGAAAGGATTGTTATCTAAAAACATCACTAGTAAAGTGCCCGCCTCAGTGAATGCTTTTTAGGTCGAGCCTACAGTAGGGCGCAAGCGCTGCTCTGGTGAAGACTTTATGTAGGGGCTTCAAAAAGCTGACCAGACGCTCGTGCGTCATGGCCTTTTCCGTGCGGTTCCCCGCACGGCCGCCATCTGTTTGCAATTATCGTGCCCAGAGGCGGGCGTGATAATTGAAAACACATGGCCATTGTGCACGAGCGTGTGGTCAGCTCAGCAGGCTGCCGCGCTCGCTCGCCCCCGCTCCTCTCTGACGCTGCCGACGTCTCTGCTGTCCAGCGCTTCACTTGTGCTGACGCTGCCTCCCTCCTCCCTACTCTGTCTTTTCTCTGCTGCAAGCAGGCAGCCGACTTCCCTCCCCCGAGTCCTGCATGCAGTAGAAAACAAGCATTGGCATAGCCAATAGGTCTCGCCTTTGGGACCTGCTGCATAACTAAATACTTATAAGGTCCCAAAGGCGAGACCTATTGGCTATGCCAATGCTTGTTTAAAATTATTATTACAAGCATATAGCAGCCACACTTGGGTGGCTGCATATTTTTTTCATTTTATTTTGTGATATATGCTATAACCATCGCACCCTGGCAATGAATCGCATTTATTTTTAGGTATACGTGCAGATGTGATTAGGCATGCCGCACGGGGCAGTGGGTTTCTCAGCCAGATCTGAAAAAATGCACATTGCAAAGGTGCCAAATAGGCCCAGGGCATTTTGATAACCTGTTCTGGATTTAACATCTGGAATTAAAGCCATTTGCTTTGCTATACAATACCATTAGCAAAGCAAATGGCTTTAACTTAATCAAAGGCGAGACCTATTGCATTTTCAATGCTTGTTAAATAATTGTTTTCCTATTGGCATCATATAATTGGTTTAATTGACATGAACCAGGACTACAACTCCCACAATGCCGTTGGATGAAAATGAAAGAAAAGCACTGGAAAATGGTCTCCTTGATGACATTAAATCATCTACTGACCTTAGTAATTGATGTCACTACAATTGTATCTACAAGAGAAGGCAACTACACACACAGTTATCATGTGACCACCATGTCAAGTGGGACATTTAAGCCAATTCTGTTTTTCTAAACAACAGTTTGCGTGCCAGTATTTTTTTAGCCTATATGACAATGGTGAAACTAGAACCACAAGTCCTAGAAGATCATGGGCTGTTGCCTAAAGATAGAGAGAAGGCTCAATATATCACACATAGTATGGACTATTTAACAGCTTTGTCACAGGGTTATGATGTCTTTCGGGTCAATTCCCTTTAGTACACAAATCTGGGGATAAGAAACTAAAAAAAAAAACATTAAGATAAAAAGGGGTAATGGTATGTTTTAGGGGTTATAGGTAAGGCTAATAGTAAGGGTAAATAAACGTTCCAACAATCTGCCGCCAGGTAGCCCTCTCACTTTTGCAGCTTCCGTCTACTGAGGGTGGCTTGGGGGGCCCTCACTTCAAGGCTTACTATGTGGCGGCCCAGCTGCTGTGGCTCTCCAGGTGGTTTGCGGAACAGGGACTGGAAGAGACTGGAACTCATCTCCCACCATTGACCCAGGCTGCGATATACAACCTGATTCTCCTGGGAATACGAATCCCCAGAGATCTCCCACGATTATTCGAAGTAGGTTTCCACTGCCTGATGCGGCTCTGTAGCCTTACACAATCTAAAGCCCCATACGCCCCCAACATTCCGCTTCTGGGCCTCCCACATCAACAAACATACTTGGATTCTCGACCCCTGACGCCCTGGACGGATGTAGGAATATATACCATTGGAGACCTATGTGAAAATGGCCAATTGCAATTCTTCCAAGATCTTACCCAAAATTACTCACTTCATGAAGGCCAATTATTAATGTACGCCCACCTCCGCCACACACTCCGGACCATATGGGCGAATGACACCGAAGAACCAACCACACAACAAGCGACCCACACCCTACTAGACAATGTGTAACTTGACTGTATAGAACACAAAGCCCCAGCTCACGACCCCCTCTGCAATGTCTCTGGGTGACATGCGAGACCAAGTTCCAAAGTGGGTTGAAGGGCACAGAGTGAACTGCAGCCCTTGAATAACCACTCACAGTTTTGCGCAATATTGCGCAATTTCAATTTGTCCAGTTCTATGTGCTCCATCGAACGTATCTCTCCCCTGCCTGGCTGAATCACATCTTTCCCAGGGCATCCTCTTCTTTCCCTCGATGCCACCATTCCCCAGCTGACCTACGCCGCATGCTGTGGGACTGCACAACTTTAACAGCATTCTGGACTCAGTCTTCCAGACCCTAACACGCTGCACTGGCACACTCATTCCACCCTCCTGGAAGCAATGTGCCCTGGGGATTTTCTAACGCTTTCCCAAATGCAAAGCATTGTCACGGTTTTTAGACCTAGCACTGATATTGGCAAAAAGGGTGATCGCGACCTGCTGGAAACCTGCGGCTGCCCCTGCCGTATCAGCCAGTCGCATGGGACTGCTGAGGTGGGCACAAGCCAAGAGCAAGATACTGCACAGAGAGGAGAGCAGGGGCCTGCGGAAACATCAGACAGCGGCCGCTGGAACGACTTCTGGCAGCCGCTGTCGGCGATTCCCTAGGGATGATGCACTACCCCCTTGAGGGAGTTACTTGGTAGCAGGGCTTTAAGTGGGATGAAAAAACTGGGGTGTCTCTCAAAGGGGCGTGGCCAATGTAATTAAGGGCGTGGCTTAAAACATGTAAACTAAAAATCTGTGCTTAGCATAGTGTGCCGCCCGACTTGTATTTTGCTGTTTCTGTCATTGCATACAGATGTATGATACAAGTAACATCATACCTACAACAAGTCAGGACTATTGGCTTTATCAATGGTTGTTAGTTGCATAAGAAAAATAAACAGCAACTATGGCTTGTATATAATATTGACAAAGCTTCCACTTACAGCCCTGGTGACACCACGACAATGTTGCTGCTCCTGAATTTCAAAAAGAGAAGGGAAATCCAGAGAGAAAATGACTCTCTTTAAAGGATTTCCCTTTCCCTACAACGCTCACCTGGCATGACGTCATGCCGTAACTTCTCCACTAGTGAGAAGTGAGCAGTGTGAGCACACGCACATCCATGTGCCAGCTGTCACTGCAGTCCGGGAAAAAACGGACCGCCTGTGCCAGGGCACAAAACAGAGCCCGATAGAGACCCGTTTCGAGGCCCCCTTTAAAAAACTGCCGGTGCTCAGCACAGGTGAGACCCGCCCCACTTAAAGCCCTGCTTGGTAGATACTGTGGTGTAACAATAGCCCTGCGGCTCCCGCACTGCGGGGGGGGCGGAGGTCCAGGGGCCCCCTCTGGCCCTGTGCATGGGTGGGCCTGAGAGCTCCTTATTTTGTCTGGAGCCTGGGGGGTTCCCTCCATGTACTTTACAGGAGGGCCCCCCCTCAAGTTTCATTACGCCACTGGGTAGATACCCCCCTCCCTCCACATGAAAACGATGTCGACTGGGTCCCCACCCGGCCAGTTGCAAAGGACACTTTGTTCACGGCCTGGCCCCCCACGCTCCTCCCGGCCTTCCCTCTTCTCCTCCTGCCCATCTCCCAGGCCTAGCTCTCCCTCTTTGACGACCCCTGCCATGCCCTCAAAACTATTACTACCCTCCGGAAAGCAGTGGCGTAGCTTGGCGTAGCTAGGCACTTTGTCGCCCGGGGCCGTCCCTGCCTTTTCCGGCCTGCAGCGGCCACATGGAAGAGCTGGGGGGGTTGGCGATTCCTGCTGCATTTGCCGCCCTGCGGCAAACGCTTGAAGAGGGAGCGATGGGGGCGACGCCCCTAAAACCCGTGCTGTCTGGGGCGGACGGACCCCCGGCCTCCCCTTGCTACGCCACTACCGGAAAGACATACAACGGCTATCTCCCTGAACTAAATTCGGTCCCAGCACACACCCACAGACAGGCTTCTCTCCTCTTTCACAAACTGCAGAAAAGATAAATATAATAGTTCATGTATGTTGCGTACATGTGTGGCTTTGATGATACCAATGTACAAGACTACTCAGATATATATGCTGTGATGCTGCTCTGTACTTTCTATGTCTTTTTGAAAAATTAATAAAAATACTTTTTTTTTTTTAAAAGGTTACAAAATAAATGTTTGTGGAAGGGATTAGGTTAAAAAATATGGAATGTAAGTACTTGGGGTTCTCACTTGTAAATACAATGATTTAAAAAATAGAAAATTTAGGGGTAGTGATAAATGAGTGCAATTGTTTTGAGTTCACTTAAAGAAACTTTTTTGCATTATTTGAAATGAATAAAATGACAAGAATAACCTAGGAATTCCTAAAAAAAAATAAAAAAAAATGAATAGGCGTCTGAGATTGGTCAATCAGAACTACTCTGTATTAATTTCAAAGTGTCTATTGACAAAGAACGACACAGAACCATGTCACTGTGCACTGAAAGCCATATGATGTGGGATTAATTTAAAATGACGTTTTTAAAGGTGCTTTTGAAGAAGAAGTAACAGGAAAAGTCAAAAAGCTATTGTAGAATCACAGTACCCTCTCCACCTGTCAATTTCGTGTCCGCTCCAGACACATATATTGGCTGGCTTTAGGCAACCAGATATGGGGTTCTTTTTGACTCCGTGCCCTTATGGAAGCAATGCACCTCTCCCTGCCTGCATTTTGTACACAATTTTAGTCGGTTAGTTTAAAAAAATTAACTTAATTGATGGGAATTAAAAGTAGGTTCTGACGAAATTTCATTTATTCCAGTAACTCCAGCATAATCTTGTGTAATTTCTGACATTTCTTTTTATTACTGTCACACAAAATGCCTGAGATTACGCCACTATGCCACATCATGTAATTGAGACTTCAGTTGGGTAAAATTCTATCACGGGAGCAGGGAAAGAATGTGAAAAAAACGAATGTGAGCAGCTGCTATTCGTGTCATGCTTGATTTTGCACTATTTTTTTAATGCAAAATGAGTCTTTGCTCCACAAATGGACACAGGGACACAATTCACACAAAAATAGTGCAATTTGCATAATTTCGCCCATACCTTAAAACCACTAGAACCAAAATGCTCAGTTTTTTATATAAAAATACAGGACTGGATGATTGCGGCCATGCTCACAGTTGGTCATCTTGTAACCTTATTCAAGATGTTTGTCTTACATTTTAATCTATCAGAGTTGGGGAGAGAAACAATCTGATTTTATGGTATTAGTAACTACAATGCCTACCTGTCTGAAGGATGCTAGATTCTCTCAGTAAGTCCTAGGTCAAAGTTTGCTGTCCCTCCTATAGCATGCTTCACAGATGATGCACTAAACACCACCATGGTCTAAAGAAGAAAAACATCCAGGATGGCATCTTCTGGGCAGAGTGTTTGCCTTGAAAGGGTGGGGTATCATAACATATCCTCACTTTTCTTTATTTTAGCCGCCAGAAACCTTGTACAAAATAAATGTGTGTGCATTATACAATTAACAGGCCAAGGTGTCATTGACATTTTTATTCCATATCTCAGCTTGGGAAAATGCTAGATAATTGATTCAAAGTTATTTTCAAAATAGTTTCAACTATATTATTTATATTTGAGAGTAGATTTTAGACAACTTCAGTGAAAAGTAATTTTACAGAAATGCACTTGTACTGCCTGAGGCAAACTGGTTTAGAGCCAGTGTTGCCTCTCAGACCATCCAGAATGCGCAATACACTTTCCTGGCTGAGAGTTAACAATCCTGCTCCCAGAGGACAATGGTTTGACCCTGGGGCCCAGGACCACAGGTGTGTTATCAACAACCAGCCACTTAATAGGGATACAAATTGGGGAAGAAGACAGGAATAGTTGGTAGAACAATATATAGCATTCACTTTTCCTCCTTTGGATTGAAAATGCCAAATGGTGCAGGCAGGATCTGCTCCAGTACATTTACAGGGCCATCCCAGACATTTAGATGCCAACCCCATTAGGACGGAGATTTTTTTTTTGACTTGGGCACTGTGAGGATACTTTATCTAAATTGGGTAGTTGTAAAGTGAATGGTCCTAATCCCTTCTTATGGAAGTAGGTGCTGGCCATTTTGTATTTAGGGTTTCTGAAAATGCTGCAAAAGGAGGTCGGGTTGGGCAAAAATGTAGACTGGACTGGGAGAAAAAAAAATCTTCAATCACTGGCTTGTCCGCGTGAAAGGACTGGTACTTCACAACCAACTCCTCAGAACATTCCTGGACCTGGGAAGACAACACCTGAAGAAGGAATACCCTGCTGGAAGAAAATGAAAACTCCTGATTCCTTCTGGCACACAGGGGCTGGAACTGCCCGTCAGGGTTGAATTGGATGACTTCCTGTTTGCCTGCTCCATGGACACAAAGAAGCAAAAGGACTACTGACTCCAAGGGTGCCCAGCTAATCCAAGAGGACTGGACCCTGAAGAGCCTGGCTGAAAAGAGATCTAATATCTAGAAATCTGCCCTGAGGGCCTGGGTGCTACAGGAGTCACCAGAAAGAACTTTCCCAGCAGTTAGAGAAAAATGGGATTTGGCCATTTTTTCTATCTCTGGGGGACCAGGACAAGGTGCTGAAGCTTACCTAGGGACATAACACCCAACGTTGGCAAGAAAACAGGTTTATCCACCTCAGAGCTTTTTGCCGTGCTGAAAACTGGTTGAGCGAATACTCGCAGAAAAGGTATCCAGCCTTGTGGATCCATGCCTAGTCACAGCTTCCGGCCTTGCCACAATGGTGAATTTTGAGAGAGAAAAAAGTGACCAAGTCTGAAGATAAATCCTTGGACCAGGGTGCGGCAGCACATCTAGCTCAGTGGAAAGCGACCTAGGCATTTCTGAAATCCAGCTTTGTCCGCTTCGAGTTCTGGTGTCAAGACAAAACCAACATCTTCAACGGGAGCTTGACAATGATATACACAACTCTGAGGGACCCTTGCTGGTTTCAGCCTAGGACCTTTCCCCACAGAAGAAATCTAATTGACAAAAGTAGACTAAATCAGAAGTAAAAACTTTGGGGGATCTAATTTGTATATCCACCCGGTGCTCCATCACAACTGGCCTAAAATGTTCCCTAGGTCCCGGTCTACCACAAACTGAAACTTTACATTTGTGCTTTACATTTTCTAAGCATTTTTTGCCTTAAAACTTTAAAAATTCATATCTCCAGTTCCCCTTGTGCAATTTTGGCGATTTGTGCCTCATTTCCCTAGTGTTGCAACTTGGTTTGGAATTTTACTATGTTGTTTTCTTCACTTTGAAAATGTTTGTACTGTTTGAACTTAACCACATTTGCGTGGGAAATGCTTGCTGCTTGTGCCATACATACTAGGGGTTGAGCAGAGAGTCTCCAAGACTTGTTCTAAATCCAGTGGCGGTAATTCGTTTTATTTATTTATTTAGTTACTTTATTTAGTTACTTAACTCTGTTCGGCGGTATGCCGTAGTTTACTACCCCCCACCCTGACCCTCCCCCACCCCACCGCCCCGCAGCACTCCCTCGAGGAGCCGCCACTGTCTAAATCTAACCAGGGTGTGTCTGTTAAGTTGGTAAGGCACCGCTTCTCGAATTAATAAACCACTTTCTGACATTTATGAATTGTGCCACCTGATGGTTACCACACGCTATAGCATCCTAAATCGATTTATACTCTACATTTGTAAATTGCGACTTCTTAATGTACACATTGTTTGTTGTGCTGTGAGAATGTCAAGTGATGCTTTAGGCATGTTGTGTTTTTAAGTTTTTAACCAAAATTTACTATTTTTGACTGACTGGCATGGAGAGAATCAATCAGCCTCCATAAGACCTGCTTCCCTTGTCGTAGTCCAAATTCATCATATTCTTTATAGGTCATTTTTCCAAAATGTACATTGAAAACAGCCTCCACAGCCTCAGCGTAGATGATAGCAGTGGGTGTAACTTGCATATTTTGCTATAGCTTAACTCCACACAACTACAGCCAAAAATACACAAGATTACACGGATTTACACGAAGAGAGTAACCCTGCATTCAGCGATATTTTCTGGGCGCAAAATGCACCCTCGCTTTGAAAATGAACCAAAGGATGCATTTTGCACTAAGAAAACAGCGCTAAATGCAACAGAACAGGGCTAGAAGCAGCCAGCAGCAACTCACGCTCTCTTCCTGTGCTCTTGGGTAGGCATTTTTGCCACAGATTACTCCAAATTACGCCAACAGGCATAATCGCATAATTGTTTGCAGTTTCGCGTCTCAAGAGTGACACGAAATTACCCAAACTACTTTGATTACTCTGGCATACATCAAATTTCGCCCAGGCCTAGTTGAAACAAAAGGTGAGGGCTTGTTTGGGTTGTTTTTAAGGCAGAAATTACCTTGCATATCACCTGCGTACCTTTGAAAATATGCCTGACACTGCTCAAGAGGTTCTGCCAGGGGGGTACGCGAATGTTGAACAAGAGGAATGAAAGAGAGGAGCCTTGGGGATTCCACGGGGTCACAGGTGGGTGGACGATTCATTTTTCGGATCCTGATTTTTGGTGGAAAGGACTTGATCCAGGACAGGTAGGTGCCCAGTTTTCAAGTCTGTCTATCAAAACTGTGTCGATCACTATGTCCTCTTTTTTGCATTTTGTTAAAAAATACTTCACCAACATCGCATTTAGCAAATCTGGAGAACGTTTTGAAAAATTGTAAAAGATGTTGAAACTTCGCGCAGTCCTACCTAATTTAACACACAATGAAATGTCCCTCTTCTGTTCCACCTTCCCAATACCACTGAATTTCGCAGCCAACAACCACATTCCTGAAGTTCTGGCCTCTCTGTAGTCCTTTAATAACTTGCTTGTTGTACAGAACATCATTGCCTGTAAGAGTCCAGGTTGCAGCAAGGAACTGCTAAAAAGAAACAAGCAAGACAACAAATGCAGCAGGATAATCTAGTGTGTCCCTTCAGCCGGAAGTCCGGCCCTAATGGGCAAAACTTCCGTTGGCTGTGGACTGGACCCGATGCATGGCTGTATGCAGCTTTTTCCTGTTTTCCTTGAGAAGAACATCAGCTGGTGGGACTTGAGGCCAAAACTTTACCTTGGCAAAGTCGGGAAACTTCATCCACTTTAGAAAAGAGAAACTTTCTCTATTTCATCTAATTACCTGGGAATAGTTATCATTTAGAACACTCTGGCTTTAACTAAGGTTACTAGATGAACCAATGTGATCATAGAAACATTTATTAGTTCTTGGCTTTCCTTATTAAAATCATCATGTTGAGCTCTCTTATCAAATGCTCTAATTGACCTAAACCAGGAGTATAACTCTTAGATTTCTCCTGGATGTTAAGAGGGGGGCATCTGGTAACCTTCCCTTTAAAGCTCTTTCACTCTTTGAATGTTTCTTTGCTGACTGGCATGTTACACATTGATACAGTGTTTCACTCTTTACACGTTTACTGCTACAAATGTTACATTTTAGTAGTATTTCGCTCTTTACAAAGTCACCCATTGTTCATCTACACCAGTGGTTCTTAACCTTTTGACTTCTGTGCAGTGGCGGACGGGACGGTACGGGGGTGGCGGGGAGGAGGGGTGGCGGTGAGGAGGGGTGGCGGTGAGAAAGGGTGAGGGTGGTTTAAAAAAAAATTCACTTACCTTATCTCCGCGTCTCTTCTCCGTTTCACCCACATCGTCCCTCCGCTCTGGCTAGAAGAAGGAAGCACCCAGGCTCCCCTGAGCCAATCACAACACTGTAATGCAGCGTAATGATTGGTCTGAGCACCGCGGTTCGGCACTCAGATGGGGAATGGGAGCCTGGGCATGTTCTCCACCCAGGCTGTAATGCAGCCTGGGTGGAGAACATGCAAAGTGCGCATGGCGGTTTGGCCAGGCCAAGACGGACGGCCAAACCATCATGCGCACTTTAGAGTGCAGCAACCACTCCTACGCCCTCGTCACAGGAACCCGGCCTGCCCTGCCCGAACCCGGCCTGCCCTGCCCAAACCTGGCAGATACTACAAATAAAATGATAATAACTTATGTTATTATAATTTTTTTTTTTTATATTCTCCGTGAGCAGTGGGGCATCGCTCCTCTGCCTTAGCGGAGGAGCCGCCACTGCTTCTGTGGACCCCCACGTAATCATTACTGGAATCCAGGGACCTCCACTGAGTCATTACTGGAAGCCGAGGATCCTGGCCTAAGCAATTTCAATTACTTGAACCTCAAAACAATACATAAAAAATACAGAAACAAGCATTCATCAAACAAATACACAAATGATGAAATATTGTATTTAATTCACAAATTAAAAAAATATATAAATTTTAATTTTAAGGGAAAGCTGGAGCCATTCTAACATCAATTGAGGCCCTTCAGCTTCCATACTATATTATCTTTGATGTCCTTACATTGCTCCCATGAATCAATCTAAGGATACTAACTTAGCGCCTGATTTATATCTTGGCGGGATTCCTGTCGTCCCTCGACGGCAGAGTTTACAAGTACTCTGCCAAGCTGATGGTATCCCGCCTGCTGTATTTAAATGTGGGCTGGCTGATCTGCCACATCAGCAGACTGTTTCCAGTCGCATAAGCGGTGCACCTTTGTCGACACAGCAGACTCCTCTGCTGGCTAACAGTACTCCGTCACCGTCAGGCCCGCTGGTTTGTGCCGAGACTATTTAGATTTCCCCATTGTGCTGGCATTGTCCTAGCAGTGGTTTGCTGATATAGTGAGTCCCTGGTGGAGTGGAGACTTGTAAATACTACTTATGAATGTGTCAATACACATATATGTTGTTTTTGCTTATAAAATGTATGTAGGTAATGTGTTAAGCCCCTTTTTTAGGTCTCGCCTGAGCCAGCGCATGCGCTGGTCTGGCGAGACATTTAGTGAGTGGGGGCTTTAGAAATGCGACCACAAGCTTTTGCTTGTGGCCTAAGGCTTGCTGTTACGCACGCGTGCACGCGCACAGCCGCCATCTGGCTTTCCTCTCTCGTCATGGGTCATCAGCTTTCAAGATACGAGAGCTTTCTTTCACATTCCTGAAGTCGATAGCTTCCTTTTCATTTGCGTTACTGAGCAATCCTGGGCGGAACCAACTGTTAAATTAAATGAATCAGGTTATTCGTGTTTACAAGCATCTCCTGAGAAACGCAGCGAAACTTTCAAACGACGACATTGTTTCTGTGGTTTGAAAGTTTCGCCGCGTTTCTCAGGAGATGCTTGTAATCAGCTTTCAAGATACAAGAGCTTTCTTTCACATTCCTGAAGTCGATAGCTTCCTTTTCATTTGCCTATATATCCCTACCTCTCTTCTACCCCTCTACTCTACCTCTCTTCTACCCCTCTACCTCTCTTGTACCCCTCTACCTCTCTTCTACCCCTCTACCTCTACTCTACCTCTCTTCTACCCCTCTACCTCTCTTCTACCCCTCTACCCTACCTCTCTTCTACCCCTCTACCCCTCTTCTACCCCTCTACCCCTCTTCCACCCCTCTACCCCTCTTCTACCCCTCTACCCCATTTCTACCCCTCTACTACCCCTCTACCCCTCTACTACCCATCTACCCCTCTTCTACGCCTCTACCCCTCTACTACCCCTCTACTACCCCTCTACCCCTCTTCTACCCCTCTACTACCCCTCTTCTACCCCTCTACCCCTCTTCTACCCCTCTACCCCATCTTCTACCCCTCTACCCCTCTTCTACCCCTCTACCCCCCTCTTCTACCCCTCTACTACCCTCTACCCCTCTACCCCTCTTCTACCTCTACCACTCTACTACCCCTCTACCTCTACACTACCTCTCTTCTACCCCTCTACCTCTCTTCTACCCCTCTACCTCTACTCTACCTCTCTTCTCCCCCTCTACCTCTCTTCTCCCCCTCTACCTCTCTTCTCCCCCTCTACCTCTCTTCTACCCCTCTACCTCTCTTCTACCCCTCTACCCCTCTTCTACCCCTCTACCCCTCTTCTACCCCTCTACCCCTCTTCTACCCCTCTACCCCTCTACTACCCCTCTACCCCTCTTCTACCCCTCTACCCCTCTACTACCCCTCTACCCCTCTTCTACCCCTCTACACCTCTACCCCTCTTCTACCCCTCTACTACCCCTCTACTACCCCTCTACCCCTCTTCTACCCCTCTACCCTTCTACCCATCTACCCCTCTTCTACCCCTCTTCTACCCCTCTACCCCTCTTCTACCCCTCTAACCCCTCTTCTACCCCTCTACCCCTCTTCTACCCCTCTACCCCTCCTCTACCCTCTTCTACCCTTCTACCCCTCTATGCCTCTACTACCCCTCTACCCCTCTACTACCCCTCTACCTCTACACTACCTCTCTTCCGCCCCTCTACCTCTCTTCTACCCCTCTACCGCTACTCTACCTCTCTTCTACCCCTCTACCTCTCTTCTCCCCCTCTACCTCTCTTCTAACCCTCTACCTCTCTTCTACCCCTCTACCTCTACTCTACCTCTCTTCTACCCCTCTACCCCTCTTCTACCCCTCTACCCCTCTTCTACCCCTCTACTACCCCTCTACTACCCCTCTGCTACCCCTCTTCTTCCCCTCTACCCCTCTTCTACCCCTCTACCCTTCTTCTACACCTCTACCCCTCTACTACCCCTCTTCTACCCCTCTACACCTCTACACCTCTACAACTCTTCTACCCCTCTACTACCCCTTTACCCCGCTACTACCCCTCTACTACCCCTCTACCTCTCTTCTACCCCTCTACCCCTCTTCAACCCCTCTACCCCTCTTCCCCTCTTCTACCCCTCTTCCCCTCTTCTACCCCTCTACCCCTCTTCTACCCCTCTACCCCTCTTCTACCCCTCTACCCCTCTTCTACCCGTCTACCCCTCTACTACCCCTCTACTATCCCTCTACCCCTCTACTACCCTTCTACCTCTCTACTACCCCTCTACCCTTCTACTACCCCTCTACCCCTCTACTACCCCTCTATCCTTCTTCTACCCCTCTATCCCTCTTCTACCCCTCTACCCCTCTTCGACCCCTCTACTACCCCTCTACCCCTCTACCCCACTACTACCCTACCCCTCTACTACCCCTCTACCTCTACACTACTTCTCTTCTACCCCTCTACCTCTCTTCTACCCTCTACCGCTACTCTACCTCTCTTCTACCCCTCTACCTCTCTTCTCCCCCTCTACCTCTCTTCTACCCCTCTACCTCTCTTCTACCCCTCTACCTCTACTCTACCTCTCTTCTACCCCTCTTCTACCCCTCTACCTCTCTTCTACCCCTCTACCCCTCTTCTACCCCTCTACCCCTCTTCTACCCCTCTACTACCCCTCTACCCCTCTACTACCCCTCTACTACCCCTCTTCTACCCCTCTACCCCTCTTCTACCCCTCTACCCCTCTACTACCCCTCTTCTACCCCTCTACCCCTCTTCTACCCCTCCACCCCTCTACTACCCCTCTACTACCCCTCTACCCCTCTTCTACCCCTCTACCCCTCTTCTACCCCTCTACCCCTCTACTACCCCTCTACCCCTCTACTACCCCTCTTCTACCCCTCTACCCCCTTCTACCCCTCTACCTCTCTTCTACCCCTCTACCTCTACTCTACCTCTACTCTACCTCTCTTCTACCCCTCTACCCCTCTTCTACCCCTCTACCTCTCTTCTACCCCTCTACCTCTACTCTACCCCTCTTCTACCCCTCTACCTCTCTTCTACCCCTCTACCCCTCTTCTACCCCTCTACCTCTCTTCTACCCCTCTACCCCTCTTCTACCCCTCTTCTACCCCTCTACCCCTCTACTACCCCTCTACCCCTCTTCTACCCCTCTACACCTCTACCCCTCTTCTACCCCTCTACTACCCCTCTACCCTACTACCCCTCTACCCCTCTACTACCCCTATACCTCTCTTCTACCCCTCTACCCCTCTTCTACCCCTCTACCCCTCATCTACCCCTCTACCCCTCTTCCCCTCTTCTACTCTTCTACCCCTCTTCTATCCTTCTACCCCTCTACTACCCCTCTACCCCTCTACTACCCCTCTACTACCCCTCTACACTTCTACTACCCCTCTACCCCTCTTCTACACCTCTACCCCTCTTCTACCCTTTTACCCCTCTACCCCTCTTCTACCCCTCTACCCCTCTATCCCTCTTCTATCCCACTTCTACCCCTCTACCCCTCTACTCTTCTACCCCTCTACCCCTTTTCTACACCTCTACCCCTCTTCTACCCCTCTACCCCTCTTCTACCCCTTCTACCCCTCTACCACCCTTCTACTCCTCTACCCATCTTCTACCCCCTTCTACCCCTCTTCTACCCCTCTACCCCTCTACTACCCCTCTTCTACCCCTCTTCTACCCCTCTACTACCCCTCTACCCTACTACCCCTCTACTACCCCTCTACCCCTCTTCTACCCCTCTTCCCCTCTTCTACTCTTCTATCCCTCTACCCCTCTTCTACCCTTCTACCCCTCTACCCCTCTACTACCCCTCTACCCCTCTACCCCTCTACTACCCCTCTACCCCTCTACTACCCCTCTACCCTTCTACTACCCCTCTACCCCTCTTCTACCCCTCTACCCCTCTTCTACCCCTCTACCCCTCTACCCCTCTATCCCTCTTCTATCCCGCTTCTACCCCTCTACCCCTCTACTCTTCTACCCCTCTACCCCTTTTCTACACCTCTACCCTTCTTCTACCCCTCTACCCCTCTTCTACCCCTTCTACCCCTCTACCACCCTTCTACTCCTCTACCCATCTTCTACCCCCTTCTACCCCTCTTCTACCCCTTTACCCCTCTACCCCTCTACCCCTCTTCTACCCCTCTTCTACCCCTCTACCCCTCTTCTACCCCTCTTCCCCTCTTCTACCCCTCTACCGCTCTTCTACCCCTCTACCGCTCTACTACCCCTCTACCCCTCTACACTACCTCTCTTCTACCCCTCTACCTCTCTTCTACCCCTCTACCTCTACTCTAACCCTCTTCTACCCCTCTACCCCTCTACTACCCCTCTACCCCTCTACTACCCCTCTACCCTACTACCCCTCTACTACCCCTCTACCCCTCTTCTACCCCTCTTCCCCTCTTCTACTCTTCTATCCCTCTACCCCTCTTCTACCCTTCTACCCCTCTACCCCTCTACTACCCCTCTACCCCTCTACTACCCCTCTACCCTTCTACTACCCCTCTACCCCTCTTCTACCCCTCTACCCCTCTTCTACCCCTCTACCCCTCTACCCCTCTATCCCTCTTCTATCCCGCTTCTACCCCTCTACCCCTCTACTCTTCTACCCCTCTACCCCTTTTCTACACCTCTACCCTTCTTCTACCCCTCTACCCCTCTTCTACCCCTTCTACCCCTCTACCACCCTTCTACTCCTCTACCCATCTTCTACCCCCTTCTACCCCTCTTCTACCCCTTTACCCCTCTACCCCTCTACCCCTCTTCTACCCCTCTTCTACCCCTCTACCCCTCTTCTACCCCTCTTCCCCTCTTCTACCCCTCTACCGCTCTTCTACCCCTCTACCGCTCTACTACCCCTCTACCCCTCTACACTACCTCTCTTCTACCCCTCTACCTCTCTTCTACCCCTCTACCTCTACTCTAACCCTCTTCTACCCCTCTACCCCTCTACTACCCCTCTACCCCTCTGCTACCCCTCTTCTACCCACTCTAACTAGCAAAGACACTGTGTCACGGCAGCATCACTCAGCACCTCCACAGCATCACTCTGCACCACCACAGCATCACTCTGCACCACCACAGCATCACTCTGCACCACCACAGCATCACTCAGCACCACCACAGCATCACTCAGCGCAACAGCAGCATCACTCAGCGCTACCACAGCATCACTCAGCGCCACCACAGCATCACTCAGCGTCATAACAGCATCACTCAGCGCCACCACAGCATCACTCAGCGCTACCACAGCATTACTCAGCACCACAACAGCATCACTCTGCACCACCACAGCATCACTCAGGACCACCACAGCATCACTCGACACCACCACAGCATCACTCGACACCACCACAGCATCACTCGGCACAACCACAACATCACTCAACACCACATCAGTATCACTCAGCATCGCCTTTGAACTAGTACACCACCACATCATCATCACTCAGCAAGACCTAAGTATCATTCAACATCACCTCAGCATCGTCTCAGCACCAGTCACCACCACCACCACCACCTCAACATCACTCAACACCACCTCAGCCTGCTCTCGGAATCTGCCATCTGTTGATTCTCCCCTAGCGTCTGGCCGCTGCTAGTGTTATAATACAGGTACTAGTTCACAACCTTCAACCTCGAAATTGTTTATGCCCCCTCAAAAAAAACCTTTAACAAACAACCATTGGAATAGGCAAAAACAAGTTGCCAGCATTGCAAGAACAAAAGAAAAATGAGGACATTTTTTATTGTACATAAATTTTTTAATATGGTCGTTCTGTTGGACATAATGCCTTTTTGGTCATATATAAGGTAACAAAAATCCTTCTGGCACTTTTTTATTACAACTTTTCAGCATGCTGCACAGCAGCCACACTTCTCTACAGCACAGCTTAAACACATTGGCAAAGTCAATAGCTCTGGCTAAACACTTATAAGGCCCCAAAGGCGAGACCTATGGGCTATGGCGTCCTCTATGACAATCAGCCCAGTATGGTCGCAAACACCGACTCATTCTTGGGATGACTACAGAAAACAGCAGAGAGGAACAGTTAACAGCTAAGAATGTAGCTTGCGCATTCTTGTCAACTCACCGTCCTTGGGCTGGTTTCGCCCTCTTTTTGTAATGATATTCACCCTCCCAACATGCTTCCATAAACTCCCCACCGTTTGTAAACCTGCTGCACATTAAGGTGTCATCTCTAAGGGGCATCGGAATGCCAAAAGTTCCTTTTCTTTGATCGTCAGCTCTAGACTTTCTCATTAAAATCACAGTGAAACCAATTTTTTCCAAAGCAAAGCCCTGTAAGAAATCCTGTGGCTATAAATGCAGACTTTTTTTCCATTATGCCGTCGACCACCTTACAACATGAACTCCTATCACTCTTTATAAATCAATTGTGGAGCTCATAATACTGTTGTCTTTTTTTATATTTCACCATCACCCTTCACGTCACGCTTCTTTTCACCTAATATGTGAGCACATGAATACTAAACAGAATTGTAAATAAATGTCTGTCATTTTTTGACCTACATGACCCTCTGTGGATCTTTTCTTTTGCTCCCTCCAGAATTAATTTCATTCCCTTAGAACGCAGTGCCCCTTTCTGGGTCACTTTTTTGCTTTGGACCTTTAAGGCCACACCTGAACCATTGTTTTCTACATACATATTACCACCCCAGGTTCACATATTGGGGTACCCTTGTCTTCTCAAAAACCCATTGTAATTAAGCTCAGCCTAATTTCTTGGGTTTGGGATTTTCTGTGTGTGAATACATAGTTTATTAGTCAAAACCATAAAGAAGATCATACACTTCATAAAATTTAAACAAGCATTTGCAATGCAATAGGTCTCGCATTTGCGAATTTTTAAGCCATTGGCATTGTAAATGACAATGCTTTTTATTTATCTGTTTTCAAAACCAACACATAGATAAAAGGTTTGTCATTTACAATACCAGTAGCTCAAAGTCTTGCAAATGCGAGGCCTATTGCATTGCAAATGCTTGTTGTTTTTCTGGCTGCGCAGCACACCTCCTTGCCAATGCTATTCATCATAGAAATTAAATGGCTTTGGCAAAGCCAGTAGGTCCCAAAGGCGAGACCTATTGGCTTTGCTAATGCTTGTTTACATATTGCATAGCACACAACCAACATGCACACACTATTAAATGCACACCCACAGACACCACAAGCACAGCACCCACAAGCACCACAACATAATTTCTTTTTTAAATGTCAATACAGGTGTGTTCATTTTACCTTGATAAGTTGCAAAATGAACACTAATTCATTACGTATAAGAAAATAATTGCATGTAAGAGCAATGTAAAATACACATTGTTAAAGCAATTGTCAAGACACGATTCATAGTCAGACAAGTGTAAAAGAAGCTTACCTTAGGTCCCAACGACAACAGAGTTGATTAGCATTGTGGTCAAGTAGAAGCAGCAAAGGAAGGACCTGGACAATGGGGTTCAAGATGGAAACGGAAGTGGGATAAAAAAAAAGGTATGTTTCTATCTCATTTCATTCAAATCCGCCAACTCAAAGTAGTGGGTATCCAGCCATAGTTTCCTCTACAGAAAGGCACATCGTGATTGACCCAGCGGTAATCGTGGCTCGACTCCATCCGACAGCTGCTTTTGCCAATGACGCCATCGACACAGGAGAAACTTATGGCAGAGGCGGTGTCACTTGGACAGTCCTTCATCCATAGACCCGCTAACATCTAAATAGAGCAGATGGACCGCCAAGTAGGCAGGTGGTGAAACCGTCAAAAAAGTGACAGCTTTTGAAACTTTTGAAGAAAACAGTGGTACCTTTTAAAGCAAATTTGAGAAAGGAAGAAGGTTTATAAAGCAATTGTGACATGTAGTGTTGAAATATTTAAACGTTAAAAACGGCCCCATATCTGACAGCAGTAAATATGTTCAGCAGTTACAGTAATGTACAACTTGTACAATTGGACATAAGTACACTGAAACTAAGGAAATGGCGCACATAAGCAATCTGAAGACTTGGCAGCTACAAATAATCAGATTGACTGTCAGATCACCATAGTGACAAACCTGCCATTGAGGGCAGCTGTGACTCTGCAAAGAATGATTAACAATTAGTTATGACCTGCGCCTAGGGAATGGAGTTCATTATTGCTGCTGAGTCATACATTTTGGCCTGGAATGTAGTCCTGCTGTAGTGTGCATTGTGAAAGTAAACATGCACAGTGCTGCACAGTCTGCAGAATGAAAATCTGGTCTTGAATTTTAGATGGTGACATTTACATCTGAAGCAATTGAATTTACCTTCTGTAGGTTTTTAATTCTCAATTAAAAAGTGCCGAAAAAAGCAAATTCAATTGCTTCAAATGTGAATATCACTGTCTAAAATTCAGACCAGCTTTCATTCCTCCAGGCCTTGTGGCATTATTCCTGTTTAATTTCGATCTACCCACTCCAGCAGGCAGCAGTCACCAGTGTGGAACACACACCAGCTCAAAATTTATGACTCCTCAACAATAATAGCAGTAATTTACAAAGTTTTTGGTTGCAACAAAAACAAGCATTAGCAATCCAATAGGTCTTGCATTTGTCAAAGTTGGTGCTATTGGCATTGTAAATGACAATGTCTTTTATCTATGTGTTTTGGTTTGGAGTGTAGTCGATGTATGAACAGAGACACAGCTGCAGCACTGCCTAGAGGTCTTAGAATGAGGAATTACCACTGGGACCACAGAGGCAGCTGCAGCACTGTCTAGAGGACTTAGAATGAGGAATTACCGACTTTGACCAGAGAAGTAGATAGCAGCACTCTATAGAGGACTTAGAATGAGGAATTACCAATGGGACCTGAAAAGCAGCTAGCAGCACTGTCTTGAAGACTTAGAATGAGGAATTAACGACGGGACCAGAGAAGCAGCTAGCAGCACTGGCTAGAGAGCTAAGAATGAGGAATTACCACTTGGAACAGTGACCCAGCTGCAGCACTGCGTAGAGGACTAAGAATGGGGAATTACCACTGGGAACAGAGACACAGCTGCAGCACTGTCTGGAGGACTTAGAATGGAGGAATTACTGACAGGACTAAAGAAGCAGCTGCAGCACTGCCTAGAGGACTAAGATGGAGGAACTACTGCTGAGACCAGAGAAGCAACTAGCAGCAGGAATTACCACTGGGAAGAGAGACAGCTGCAGCACTGTCTAGAGGACTTAGAATGAGGAATTACCACTGGGAACAGAGACACAGCTGCAGGACTGCCTAGAGGACTTAGAATGAGGAATTACCCACAGGACCACAGAAGCAGCAAGCAGCACTGTTTAGAGGACTAAGAATGAAGAATTCCCACTGGGACCAGAGAAGCAGCTGCACTATTTCCTAGAGGACTGAGAATGATGAATTACCACAGGGACCAGAGAAGCAGCTGCAGCACTGGCTGGAGGACTAAGAATGAGGAATTCCCACTGGGACCAGAGAAGCAGCTGCACTATTTCCTAGAGGACTAAGAATGAGGAATTACCACTGGGACCAAAGAAGCAGCTGCATGCCCTACCTAGAGGACTAAGAATGGGAAATTACCACTTGGGAACAGAGACCCAGCTGCAGCACTGCCTAGAGGACTAACAATAGGGAATTAGTACTGGGAACAGAGACAGATCTGCAGTACTGTGCAGAGGACTTAGAATGGAGGAATTACTGCCAGGAATAAAGAAGCAGTTGCAGCACTGTGTAGAGGACTTATACTGAGGAATTACCGATGAGACCAGAGATTAGCTAGCAGCTCTGTCTAGAGGACTTACAACGAGGAATTGCCACTGGGAACAGAAAAACAGCTGCAGGACTACCAAGAGGACTTAGAATGAGGAATTGCAGACAGGACCAGAGTAGCATCTAGTAGCACTGCCTAGAGGAATTCGTATGAGGAATTTCCAACGGGACCAGAGAAGCAGCTACTAGCACTCCCTAGAGGACTTAGAATGAGGAATTACTAACAGGACCAGAGAAATAGCTAGCAGCACTGCCTAGAGGACTGAGAATGAGGAATTACCATTGGGAACAGAGACGCAGCGGCAGCACTGCCTAGAGGACTTAGAATGAGGACTTACCACTGGGAAGAGAGGCAGTACTGTCTAGAAGACTTAGAATGAGGAATTACCACCGGGACCAGGGAAGCAACAGCAGTACTGTCTAGAGGGCTAAGGATGAGGAATTACCACAAGGACCAGAGAAGCAGCTGCACTATTGTCTAGAGGACTAAGAATGATGAATTACCACAAGGACCAGAGAAGCAGCTGCAGCACTGGCTAGAGGACTAAGAATGAGGAATTACCACCGGGACCAGAGAAGCAGCTGCAGCACTGTCTAGAGGACTAAGAATGAGGAATTACCGCAGGGACCAGAGAAGCAGCTGCAGCACTGTCTAGAGGACTAAGAATAGGCAATTAGTACTGGGAACAGAGACACATCTGCAGAACTAAGTAGAGAACTTAGAATGGAGGAATTACTGCCAGGACCAAAGAAGCAGTTGCAGCACCTTGTACAGGACTTATAATGAGGAATTAATGATGAGACCAGAGAAGCAGCTAGCAGCTGTGTCTAGAGGACTTAGAATGAGGAATTACCGCTGGGAACAGAGACACAGCTGCAGCACTACCAAGATGACTTAGAATGCGGAATTGCAGACAGGACCACAGTAGCAGCTGGGAGCGCTGCCAAGAGGACTAAGAATGAGGAATTACCACTGGGTTCAGAGAAGCAGCTGCAGCATTGTCTATAGGACTAAAAATTAGGAATTACCATTGGAAACAGAGACGCAGCTGCAGCACTGCCTAGAGGAATGAGGAATTACCACTGGGATTACAGAAGCAGCTGCAGTACTACCTAGAGGAATAAGAATGAGGAATTACCACTGGGACTAGAGAATCAGCTACAGTACTGCCTAGAGGACTAAGAATGAGGAATGACCACTGGGACCAGAGAAGCAGCTGCAGCAGGGGCTGGAGGACTAAGAATGAGGAATTGCCACTAGAAACAGAGATTCAGCTGCAGCACTGCCTAGAGGACTATGAATGAGGACTTACCACTGGGAAGAGAGGCAGTACTGTCTAGAAGACTTAGAATGAGGAATTACCACCGGGACCAGGGAAGCAACAGCAGCACTGTCTAGAGGGCTAAGGATGAGGAATTACCACAAGGACCAGAGAAGCAGCTGCACTATTGTCTAGAGGACTAAGAATGATGAATTACCACAAGGACCAGAGAAGCAGCTGCAGCACTGGCTAGAGGACTAAGAATGAGGAATTACCACCGGGACCAGAGAAGCAGCTGCAGCACTGTCTAGAGGACTAAGAATGAGGAATTACCGCAGGGACCAGAGAAGCAGCTGCAGCACTGTATAGAGGACTAAGAATAGGCAATTAGTACTGGGAACAGAGACACATCTGCAGAACTAAGTAGAGAACTTAGAATGGAGGAATTACTGCCAGGACCAAAGAAGCAGTTGCAGCACCTTGTACAGGACTTATAATGAGGAATTACTGATGAGACCAGAGAAGCAGCTAGCAGCTGTGTCTAGAGGACTTAGAATGAGGAATTACCGCTGGGAACAGAGACACAGCTGCAGCACTACCAAGATGACTTAGAATGCGGAATTGCAGACAGGACCACAGTAGCAGCTGGGAGCGCTGCCAAGAGGACTAAGAATGAGGAATTACCACTGGGTTCAGAGAAGCAGCTGCAGCATTGTCTATAGGACTAAAAATTAGGAATTACCATTGGAAACAGAGACGCAGCTGCAGCACTGCCTAGAGGACTGAGAATGAGGAATTACCACTGGGATTACAGAAGCAGCTGCAGTACTACCTAGAGGAATAAGAATGAGGAATTACCACTGGGACTAGAGAATCAGCTACAGTACTGCCTAGAGGACTAAGAATGAGGAATGACCACTGGGACCAGAGAAGCAGCTGCAGCAGGGGCTGGAGGACTAAGAATGAGGAATTGCCACTAGAAACAGAGATTCAGCTGCAGCACTGCCTAGAGGACTATGAATGAGGAATTACCACTGGGGACAGAGACACAGCTGGCAGCACTGGCTAGAAGACTAAGAATGAGGAATTACCACTGGGAACAGAGACACATCTGCAGCACTGTCTAGAGGACTTAGAATGGAGGAATTACTGCCAGGACCAAAGAAGCAGTGTCAGCACTGTGTAGAGAACTTAGAATGAGGAATTACCAATGAGACCAAAGAAGCAGCTTGCTGCACTGTCTAGAGGACTCAGAATGAGGAATTACCACTGGGAACAGAGACACAGCTGCAGCACTGTCAAGAGGACTGAAAATGAGGAATTACAGACAGGACCAGAGTAGCAGCAGCAGAACTGCCTAGAGGACTTAGAATGAGGAATTACTGACGGGACCAAAGAAGCAGCTAACAGCACTGTCTAGAGGACTTAGAATGAGGAATTTCTGACTGGACCAGAGAAGCAGCTAGCAGCACTGTCTAGAGAACTAAGAATGAGGAATTACCACTGGGACCAGAGCAGCAGCTGCAGCACTGCCTAGAGGACTAAGATGAAGGAATTACCACTGGGACCAGAGAAGTAGCTGCAGCACTGGCTAGAGGACTATGATTGAGGAATTACCACTGGGAAGAGAGACGCAGCTAGCAGCAGTGCCTAGAGGACTTAGAATGAGAAATGACTGACGGGACCAGAGAAACAGCTAGTAGCACTGACTAGGGGACTTAGAATGAGGAATTATCGACGGGACCAGAGAAGCAGCTAGCAGCACTGTCTAGAGGACTAAGAATGAGGAATTACCACTGGGACTAGAGAAGCAGCTGCAGCACTGGCTAGAGGACTATGATTGAGGAATTACCACTGGGAACAGAGACGCAGCTGCAGCACTGCCTAGAGGACCAAGAATGAGGAATTACCAATGGGACCAGAGAAGCAGCTGCAGCACTGCCTAGAGGACTGAGAATGAGGAATTACCAGTGGGAACAGAGATGCAACTGCAGCACTGCCTAGAGGACTACGAAAGGGGAATTACCACTTGGAACAGTCACATCTGCCACATTTGTGACCAGATACAGAACAAGATTTACAGCCCTGTTTACAGAAACGGAGCAACAGAGCTCTGAGCAAGTGAAACATAATTAATGCTACATTTCTAAGAACACAAGGCAGGCAATCTGAAATAATAGTGCACAAAACGATCTGAAATGGACAGAGCGAAATGAGCCCTGTAACAGGGCAAGTCGCTATGGGAGGGAACGACAGACCATGGGCGCGATTTAACATTCAAAAGTAAGGAATTTAGAAAGGCACCCAGAACAACCAATGAAAGTGATGGGCCAGCTTGAAGTCCATGTTCTGAATACACCATGCCTCACAGATCAGCACATGCGTGCTGCTATGCTCGCCCTAAAAAGGGTTAGCAGATTCAGACAAATGCCAGGCACCTTTTCCAAGCAATACAAATTAAATATCTTCACTTTCCAAGACTACCTAGCCTGCGGTAGCATGTTTAGACCTCAGAGATGATGAGAGTTGGTGATGTTGGGGGTGACCCAGTGGTCGCTGTATTTCATTGAGTGCTAGCACACTGAACCATTCAGCTTGTGCGCCCCTGTTCCATACGGGAGGTAGCTGGGAGCCCCTCCCCATCCGTCAAGCAGGAAAACCAGGAGATAGACACCTTTTGAAATGCACACCACCTGCCTCACACACATGCAGGGTTCCTGCCCTAAGTTTATTGTTCCATCTGGTGCCACCAACACAAACCTGCCCTGTTCTCTGTAAAATTACAGTCTGAGCTTCCGACTTTGGAATTGGGGAACCAGGTTTGAGTCTCGGCACCAGCTCAATATCCTGTGATTCTGGGCAAATCACTTAACCTCCTGGTAACTAAAAATATCTGATCTTGTGTAATGTAGCCAGGGTGCTCATGTAAAGTGATCCAAAACATTTGGGTCAAGTTTGCCCTGTATAAAAACCGACAAACTCTCCTGCGTGAACCACACAACACCATCCTCAACAGCACAGAAATAATCCACAAAAGGAACAATAGCCTGGCCCCCCTCGACCCCGCCAGTGCAACAACATCAGCCAAGTACAAAGTTCCTGGTGGGTTGTATGTGTTTACTTTGTACATGCCATACTATTTACGTGTGCACAGAGACTGGGAAACAAAAGCAAAAAAAGAATGCAATCCTGGATAATCACAGCTTAAAGGGAACATAGGTGCCAACCTTTATTCTTCTCTTGAGCCTGTTCTGCAACAAACAAGATGAGAGAGGTGCCCTCTTAAGAGAATGGGCTCAGGCTTAGCTTCAGCTGCATAACATGCTCAAAAGTGAAAGCACACAAGAGGAAGGGAGGTGCCAGCTGCACCCCTCCTACAGTCCCTTCTTGTGAAGACTATTCAATTGTTGCCAACCACTAACTCATTCTCCCTATCAGCCTGCCCTGCCCCCTGCCATTGACATGAATTGAGTTCTTTTAACTCCTCTGAGGGCCATTGTGTAAGTGCCCGAAAAGCAACCTTATCCATGGCATTGTAATTCAGCTAACCCTCTGCCAAGATGCCACTGCTGTAGCTTGTGCCTGCAGGGCAAAGAAGACCTAGCCGAGCTGGCACATGTTCAGCAGGATGTCTGCAAAGGTCATCACAGCTGCCCCATTGAAAATAAGAGAGCAGCAAGTAGTAATTTCTTTCCAGATGCTTGGTGTTTTTGTCTTCTCTTCTTGCCTCTCCCCTCAGGGTGGTGGGGCGATGCCCCTTTTGCCCATTAACACCAGCCACCCCTGGTCAGAAGAGTCCAGGGAAATTCCAAGCATAACTTTGCAGGACACTGTGAGTAAAGACAGGAGCAAATAGGGAATCCTTATGTAACTTTGTCACACCCTTGAACACTACTGTACTGCTATGTGAAATGAATGTTAATGCACTCGTAGGCCCTGATTCACAAACTGCACTTTTGTAGCACTATAGTAGTACTACAAAATGTAGTACAATGTGCTGTTCACAAACTGCACTTTGTGGTAACTTACACTTTTGTAGTAAGTCTCTAAGAGCATTATATTCTATGGGTCGGTGTTGTAGTACCAGTGGTTGGACATGTGTTGTGCTGAATTTACAGCAAAAGTGCAGTTTGTGAATACTGAACAGTAGCAAACATATTCAAAAGTGTAAACTTACTCAAACCTGTAAGTTACCTTTGTGAATCAGTTCTCTTGTCTTTTGTGTTCAATGGTAGCTTTGTGAACCTTCCTGCACTGTTGTTCTAAGTAGGGGTGTACAAGTGTGGGCCAGTGCCTGATGGTACCTCTTATAATGAAGGGTGTGTGGGACCTATGATCCTTCTATAATATATTGTGACCCATGTTAGCAGCAGCCTTCTCAGTGCCACTTTATCATAAACAGTCTAATTCAATATTCTTGCTGTCTTTTAGACACGTAATAATTATGGGTGCAAAAGACACAATGCAGCAGAGAACATTCTCCGGCACTTAATGTAAGGCATGCCCACTGCCCCCAATTTAAAGCATTCATGCCTACAATCATACAACATGTAAATATACAGAGCTCCAAGTGTCTGAGTTCCATCCATGAGTGGATGATCATTTCTAGGTGTTTTATTTGAATTTGGGATTTGTGGGCACGGAATTACAATAGGTCAAATGGGACTTCAAATCCCAGAATGCAATGAAAGAACCTGGACTGGGTGAGCTACTCACACATGGAACTGAGAAACCTGAATTAAGAAGTGTGGGAACACTCACTCTCTTCAGTTGTCTCTCCTTACTCTCCACAAGCGTGTCTCACCCGCAGGGCTGGCACAGAAGAGAAGGCCAGTTGAATGAATCTCTTATGCTCAGATGGGCAAGCTGCTGTAGGTCACCAGGCGGATTATCTCTATACATACGCACTGCTGTGGGCACTTTGTACTTCAATCCCAGCATATAACAACTGATGACAAGTGGGTGGAGTCTGTGACTGGCACATGGACATCAACCAACATGTCTGAAGAGAATGTGGTGTCAGGTGCCCTGCTCAGGCACCTACCTTTAACAGCCATCACCTTGCTTCTTACCTTTGAGCGCTAAAATGCACCATCTTCAGTGGCTCCAAGCTGGTGTTAGTCGGTGGCTTAACTAACAAATTACTTTGAGCAGCTAAAGGCAATTGGCATGGTGGTGAATTGATGCCTACTTCTGCATTTTCCAGACCAGGAAGTACACAAATCGTTTCTAGTAAGGCCTAGGTTCAGCGGTCATGCCACTTTCAACCACATCCATCCCCCATGGCACCATGCTACACGATCCTACACAGTGTCCCAGGAAGCCCAACTTTGGGACATAGTGATCCATGCTCAGGAGAGTGCGGGCAGAGAGTGCAGGCATACCCTGCCCGCACTGTCCCAGGCAGCAAACTCAACTTTGCTCCATCTTGATGGAAGTAATAAAAAATGCTGCTCCTGCCTGCACAGGAACATAGAGAAAGTGACTGCTCCTGCCAGCACACAGTATGGTGCTAGCTTGGTGGTGCAGGGGGGGCCTTGAGGATCCCCCCGCAGCTCCCATCAATCCCTGGAGTGTGGGTGCCCTAGGTGGGTGCCGCGGCATATACCTACAAAAAAAAAGTGGCCGGCTCCCGTGCTGGGGTTGCAGAGGCCCTGGGGCTAGACCCGCAGCCCCGAAAGACCCCGGCAGTGTAAGTGCCCCGGGAGGGCACCCACCTAAAAAAAAGGGTGGCCAGCACCTGCATGGGGGAACAGGCTGGGGCCGCTGGGACCCTGGAGCTCCTCCCACAGCCCCCAACTAAAAATGGAAATGTGGGTTATCCGGGATGGCACCAAAGCTCCCACTTAATAGAGAAATATGCCCACTAGCACAGACAATGTGTGCACCCCCTGCATCCCCCAAATAATATTAAACATGTGGGTGTCCTGGGTGGGCACCGGGACACCCAGAGCAATATTTGTGCACTAAAAAGCAAATTATAAATGAGCTGCAAGAGCCGCTCATTTAATATTCATTGCTCCTTGAAGGAGTGCCCCAAAATGCCCTGCAACGGCTATTTACATTTTTTTTTTTTTTTTTTTAGCTTGGTGATGCCCCTTTAAGGGGCACGGGTGTCACCAATCATTTTTTAATGTTGTGGGGGTTACAGGAAGTGCAGCAGCCCCCCAGCAACATTAAGAAAAAAGTAAGTCTCTTGGGTCATTAAATCCATGACCTGAGGAGAACTTACCATATTTCTTTAAAACACTCCTAGGTGGAGCTCTATGCTGAAAGACATGTTGGTTTTATTTATTTTTATAAAGTCTTTGAGTCTTTCTTTCAACATTTTTAAGGTCACAAAATGCAATGATAAAAAGTATATGTTAAAAGAAAGGCTCACAGACATGTTGATTTTTTTGTTAATTAAAACTTTACTAAACATTTTTATAATAATTACTATTATTAAAAATTGCATTGTGTGAATTACTATAAATCTACATTTGAGTAAAAATATTGTTGATTTTTTAACAGAGATGATAGATTTTCTTTATATATATTGATATGCTCACCCCTTGATAAAGCCAATAGGCCCACGCGGCGAGAGTTATAGTTACATTAGGGCACAAGCTATAGTTACTAGAAATAGCTAAAACTGATGAATTTCTGTGTTTTTTTTTGTTTAAAACGTTACGTTGTCACTGAAATTTTGACCTACTACGTTATATTAATCTTTGTTTTTTTCTGGGAATTTCTAAGGTTTTTTAATGTAAAGTAATATATGAAAACAATTCGTAACTATAACATCATTTTAACCTTTGGTTTTTTTCCGTATATATATATATATATATATATATATATATATATATATATATATATATATATATATAGATATGTTTAGATTGCTAGATAGAGAAATGATTGGGAGTAGAAGAATAATTGCACAATAGGGTACTGGGATATGAGAAACAGAGAAGCTTTTTGGTTTTTAGTTCCATGAAGTAATGGCACTAAGTAAGAAAAGGGCAAGAAGTAATGGAATGCAGAAGTGATTTGGCAATAAAGTGGTGCAAACTGTCGGTACAATGAAATTATGATAACATGATTTGTAAATAGCCCATTCAGGGCACAAATATGAAGACAAGGTGCAGCTTGCTTCAATGAAATTTAGCAAATCAAGTAAGGCCTATTTAAGGCGTAATTAAATACACAATGATTAAATGTTGATTAAGCATAAGTAAAGCTTTTCTATTTTTTAAAACGAAATAATGTTTCAATATTATATGAACTGACTGCATAACAAAATGCCACTTTGCTAAATGTGAAGAACAATGAATGAATTGTAACCATTTAAAAATGGCCGCTACATTAGTAGCAACCGAGATCATAGCCGCCTTATGTAGTCCCTTTTCTGAGGCAATTAATTGATTTTATTTTGCCTCTCTCTATGTTCATGTTTGATGTATTTTTAAAATGACGGGAGTTTTGGTGCCCATTGACATTGAGGAAGGCGTGCAGCCGAAACGCGTCTGTATATATATATATATATATATATATATATATATTTGGAATTTTCCACATTAAACTGTATTTATGCTTTAATACTTTTCCTTCTATACATTGAATTCACACCTGCATACTGACATAGAGCTATTGTAATTGAAACAAAATCATTATGGTTTGTTTTAGTGTGTTTTTCTAGCTTAGGCTAACTAGGCTTGACTCCATCTTTGTTAAAATGGCTGTTGAATTATGATGTTCATTCTGTGTCTATATTTTCTAGCTCGGCACCACATGCAGCAAGATGTGCACTGTTTATTTTGTATGATATAATTCTTGAAGAACTCGCTGGAGGAAGCTTTATTGTTACTTTCAAGGCTTTTCCTGCTAGCATTTATTCACAATTGTTTTCTGTTTTTTATGTAACTAGTTTGCGCTGACACCTCTGGATGATATTAGGTCAGGAGGGACGAATCAATATTCATGTACTGGGATAGCGCATAAATGGTAGCATTATGCGACGTGTTTATGAATTGTGATTTGTTGTAATAATGCTCACACCATGTTGACTTACCAATTTCTATGATTTCCTGTCCTGAAAATGTCTCTATAAACCCTTGAAACAGATCATTTGGGTCTCTACTAGGGATGCGTCCTGATTTTCGATTGATATGCTACACTTTTGAGACCATGGGCTTGATTTAGATCTCAGGCTAATCCATCACAAATGTGGATACAATGCACTTGTAATACGATGGACTGAATGTTCGTCACATCTGTGAGGGAGTAACCCGTCTGCTCATTATTGCATTATTTCTGAGGAATTGACTATTTAAATTTATGTACTTACTCTACCTAAATGAGATTGCTGCTGCATTTGCATTTTTCTATTGTTTCTATTGCACTTTAAAATTGTAATAAACCTTGTTGGTTTTCTCTGAATTTCTAATCTTGAACTCCCTTTTTGAGTCATTCCTTTCCCAGTGGCGTAACACAGGCCCCCGCAACCCCCACGATGCAGATGGCCCCCTCAGCACAGTACTCTGGCCTGACAGCTCCGGATTAAATCCAGACCAGGGGCCCCTCCATGTACCTTGCAGAGGGGCCCCCTCAAGTTTCGTTACGCGACTGTCCTTTCCGATTGTCTGTATTTTTTAAATGCAATTTGAGTCTTGTCATTTGGGACACATTAACTCACAGTTATTGAGGTTACCAGACTCCTTGTCCCCTGCAAATTTTGGCTGCCACACTGCCATGCAGATATTCTAAGGGATAGGACACCCGCACACACACAGGAGCACAGAAGCCTGCTGTTCACAGTGAGCGCATAACACAAAATTATGGCGAAACTTCTCAAAGTTACATGAGGTGTCCCCTGAGATTTCTGCATCTCACATACATACAGAGGCATACATAAAATGCAGAGGGTTTGACCAGCCCACGCTGCCCACCACTCTCTTGTGAACACCTAGTGACACTTTTCCACACGCATTCCAGGAATCCATCTGTACCACAAAATATCGAGCATAGGAATAACGTGGTATCATAATATTGTAGACACAATTTTGAGGGACAAATATTGAAAAGTAAGTGCATATAGAATAAGTATAGATTTACCAATCTTAACTCCACATCTTCATACCTTGAAGATGTGTGTGTTGACAAGGTACATATATGGGGAGTTAGGTACTGCAAATCTAAACATACTTACCTTTCGATATTTTGTTCCTCGATATTCTCTGTGATATGAAGGCCCCATGAAATTTCCTTCTCAATATTTAGAGGCACACCAGGAATCGGATACCCACTGCCTAATTTGTGCAAGTGCTAGCGACTGGTGGGCACCAGCAGTTATTTGTGGGAGGGTGGCTTATATGCCATCTTCAGACTTTGACCAAGAGCGTGGAAGACAGAAAAGGGAGAAAGAAGGAGGAAGAAAAAGATAAGAGAATGGACAAAGAGAGAGTGGAGGGATGGAAAAGAGCCTGCAAGAGTGAGAAAGGGACAGGAAGTACAGGGTGGCGGAAGAAAGAAGCATGAGCGGTAGCATTGTAAGGATGCCATGGGCCCTGGTGCAAGCAAGGAAAATGCTTAACAGCTGTTGGAGTAGTATAACATAGCAATCATCAGGGTTCAGTGGGTCCCTCAGGGCTTTGGGTCCCAGTACTACTGCACCTGCTGCACCAATGGTAGATACGCCCCTGAGCATGAGCTGGAATCAAGACTACGCAGCCTTAGTATTCTGCTAGCTCAGCAGCACTATTGACGGTCACCACAAATATGGGCCCCTGCACTAATGTTTTTACAGGAGAAGCACTTGCCTACACTTCTTATACAGTGCATTTCAGGTGTGGTCCTTCAACCCTAACTAACGCCCGTAAGGCCTCTTCAAGACTGCCCTTAACCGCAGTAAAGAAAATAGCAACTCTGTGGTTGGCGCGACTCCCAGGGGAGCTGTGGTACCCTGCCCAAGCACAGGGCTTGTAGCGACCAGGAGATCCTGTGAAGATCCTGTGAGTGCTTCAGTGTGACTCCAGGCAGGTGAAACATTCCTCAGGGCATCCCTTTCGTTTCTGGGGCTGGAGGCTGATTGTTTGTTCCTATAAACTGACTGGGGACTCCCTTTGCGGTGGGAGAAGTGAATCATCTCTGACTAGCTTGCTACTCACAGGTGGAATTTGTCCTAAGGGTGTATCTGGCTTAAACACCGAAACCGCTCTAATGATGCAGGTTTGTCATGCGGCACACCTGCCCTGTGACTCAGCAATTTACAACTCTGTTAATGCGTGGAATGTCACCTGCCGGTTTGCTTTTGTTTCTGCAGCAAGACCATCCCTCTGATTGGAGTTGGAACCCTGCGCCCTGATGGTTATACCTGCATCTTTGCAGCTGGCACACTGCCCTCTTGAGCTTTCTTACTGGGAAAGAACCTGTGACCTGAAAGCTACAGATGTCTCTGCTGCAGGTGGATGAACCCCGAGTTACCTTTCCAGCTTTCCCTGAATGGGCCACACACATGTTCAGTTCGATATTTTGGAGCAAAAGGATGAACTTTTTGTCATTTTATCAATATCACAAACAAGCATTGGCAAAGCCAATAGGTCTCGCTTTTCGACCTGTTGGCTGCGCCAAATAACATTTTGCCGATGCCTTGCAGCATTGGCAGAATTTTGTTTTAAAAATGTGTGCAACGATGCGTACACGTGCATATGCATGTATATGTCATGATGCTAAAATGACCTAATGTGATGACACAGGCGGGTTCTTATGTCGCCATGCACTCAAACAAAAATATGGGGCCACCTGGTATTCCTGAAAAATTGGGTATACATTTATTACAGCAAGACACATTTTTTCCTCGGAGGTAGGTCTCAACCTGTGCTTCCTAGCCAAAAAGACTTGTTAATCTGAAGAAACAGTTATTTTGTTAGTGTACAGTACATGATTAAACAGAACAACAGCATAACAAGCAGGGGCTCTAAAAATGGTGCAGTGATCGTTGTTTGTAAAAGAAGTGAAAAAGAAGTGCGCAAATGTACAAAAACATATAATGTTGACTTAATGTCTTATTCATTTCAGAATCATGGACTCAAAATTCGAGTACAAGTTCGATCCGCTTGGGCAATCACAGCGTCTGGCTGCTCCACCTGAATAGCTCCATCTTTTATAAATGCATCAAGCAGATTCGAAGGAGCTGTACTCTGCTTTGTAAAACACATATGCCAAGAGACATAGGGGCATATGTACAAGCCCTTATCGCCACCACAACGTCACTTTTACAGACGTTGTGGTGGCGATAGGGGCTTCGCCTTATTTACATAAGGCCCCCTTTCACGCTATGTTAGCATGAAAGGGGTGGGCAGTGGGGGTTGTGGTGGGGGTTCCACCGCAACACCCATTCATTTTGACGCTGCCCCCTATGTACAAGGGTGGCTTACATAGGGAGCAGTGCCAAAATTAAGACCAGGAAAACCCTGGTCTTAAGTTGGCGAAATGAGGAGAAATGCATTATTTCTCCTCGTTTTTGCCTTTTCCATGTGCAAAATGCCATGGTTTGTTTATGTACAGGAAGGTGTCCCTTCCTGTACATAAACAAACCTTTGGCAAAAATGCCATTTTGTCACTTTCATGTGTGCTGCGTGAAGCAGCATGCATGAAAGTGACAGAGTGGCATTTCTAGGATTGTTTATGTGCAGGAAGGGACACCACCTACACATAAACCATCCTCTCCTGCACGCAGACACCCTTGCTGAGTGCAAGGGTGCCTGCGTTGGCGCTAAGTTGCTAAACTTAGCGCCATCGCAGGGGGAAACGCAAGGCTGCACCACATTCTTGTAAATATGGTGCAGCCTTGCGTTTCAGAAGTGGCAGAGTGTGTCGTTAAGCCAAGGAGGCTAACGACACGCTCCGCCACTTCCTTGTACATATCCCCCATTGCCTTGTGCTTTTGACCCATGCTGAGAGGCTGCCACCTGAATGGTCCTGATGAAGACCCTGTAGAAAATTGATTTTATAAGGGTTGAAACACCAACACATTTCTATGTTGAAGTTAACTGATGTATACTGTGGTCCATTGAACTTGTACTCAAACTAGAACTATTGTTCCGCATAATCACGTACAGTAATTAAATAAATGTTTGCTCAGTTTTAATCGTCTTACATGTTTTTGCCTAGGAAGCGCCTTAGAGCTTCCTCCAAGAGAATCATTGTTCTTGCTGTAATTAATGTCACTGCAAGCACACTCATATGGCATGACACCACAATCATTTTGTTCTGTTCCAAAGAGAAAGGCATTACTTGGAGTTGTAAATAACAATTACAAATAATTTAGAAATTCTCGAAAAACTTTTTTAAAATGGGGCTACTCGACAGCAAATGACAGCTGTTGGGCCCTTCAAATAATTCCCCAAAAAATCTTTTTTTCTAAAGGTTTATGGAAGAATCAGTGGGGAGCAACCGAGAAGCAGGTGGGGGAAAAGATGGGGAGACGTCAACACTGGGAGTGGGCAGGGGAACAACCGAGGAGCTTCAGGCAGAGGGAGGAAAATAAAACAAAATAAAAAGGGAAATAAGCTCAATGGGAGAAACAATGGGTAGGCTGGGGTGGAGAGAGGAGTGAGCACCATGGAGCACATGGGGGTGGGAATCCACAGGGGAAAGCAGCACACGAGGGAGAGACCAAGAATACACATGGACTCTTATGGACTTCTCAAAGCAAAAAGAAAAAAATATTCCCGTAATGTGAACAGCAGAAGGATGCAACTCATCAAATCAAATTTTATTTACCGATCTGTTTTGGATTGCTAAAAAAAGAAAAAAAAGTGAAAGCTTTTCTTTTTTAGAGCATGGAGGGGGTAACAGCACGGGGGAAGCAAGTGGGGGTTGGAAGCATCACGGTGGGTGGAAGCAAGAAGGGCGCAGGTGGGTGGAAGCAACACAGAGGGCATGGGGGGAGCAAATGACATGGCGAGATAGAAGTCATGGAGAGCAGGGTAAGTGAAGGCCAGGAGAGACCGTGGAGGGAGAAGCACATGGATGAGAAAGCAGAGGAGGGAGGGAGGAGTTATAGAGCACTTTGTTTCATGCAGATTCTGGTGCAAATTCAGGTTCATGAAGCCCTCTCGTATGAATTTTTTGTTCCGAATGAGGCTAACATCATAACTCAATACATTTTAATAACGTCGAGCACATTAGGCTCCACAGTGAAGACAGACAAGAGTTAAGTTTCAAACCATAAAGGTTTGTTACAGGTTTAGCAAAGTTACAAACTAAATTCATTAAGTCATTAATAAATACATGAATGCATTAGTTAATATATGTTAAAGCAATTCAAAGGTCGTAAATAAACTATTATAAATTTGCCTCAAAAACTAACGTTAAGCTGGATCAGTTCTCCCATAAAGAGAGCATTTTACTCTGCCAAGTCTGAGTAAGGATCTGCTAATAAGTCAGAAAGAAGGGTCCCCATAAAGGAATCTGGAAATCATGTGCTCTGAAGGCAAGTGAGAGGGGCACCTGCCTGAGGGTCAGGCAAAGACTCTTCTGAAGAATCTTCTACATAGCATTAGCTTAAATCACACAATTGTAGTATTTGAGACACCTCCACACTAGCTCCACATTACAGACTAATCAGGTTAAGGCTCAAGTAGATAACTACGCTTATTATTTGCTCAAGGTGCCACACAATGACCCTACTGTAAACTTCCTTCAAAGTTACAGCTATCTGCAACATAATGTAAATACATGGGTCCAAGCTGTACATTGCAGGTGCACTGAAGAGCTTGTGAGTGTGTTCTACAAGGATTGAGTAAAATAAAGCATTTGACATCGGAACATAAAGCAAAGTACATCATTTGAGATTGCAGGTTCAGCTTCTGCTATAATAAAGAAAGATACATGACATAAAACAAGATGGCAACTAAACATTAACTTTTTTTAAATGTGGCCTACATTCACTATGCTCAATTTAAACGTGAAAAATACACACTCAATACATTTCAGCATCACATGTTAATGTTGATATAAGTATAAGCATTTACATTTTGTTTTAAATCACCATCAGAAGCACACGAGGTACAGTGCATCACAAAGGAGGAGCGGGGTGAAGCACAGGAGTGAGAGACGGTGACACAGGGGACAGACGTAGACGAGGGAGACAGCTGGAAAACACATGCACACTCATGGAGAGCTTAATGAAAAATAAAAAAGTAGTTTTTGAAAAGTGGTCAGTGGAAAGACAGAAGTAATGTGACACTCCACTAGACAGGCAAATACAAGAAGAGTAAGTAAAGCCCACACAAACTAGCACATAAGAAACAAGCAATTGAAAGTGACCATAAAGCCAAGCAATGGTACGCACGGGCAGGCTCTAAACCCACTGTGACCTGGCAATACGTCTTTCGCAAACAGAAAGCTTGCGCTGTCTGGTAGTCGAGACCTAAATAATCACATCATTTTAGAAATAAAATATCGGCACAATATTTCAGCAAATGCAACCATCCTCTGCAGTACTCTTGAAAATAAACAAGCCCCCCCAGTCCACCAGGAGAGACACTTAACCTGACAAAAGGCAGGCAATGAACACACACAAAAAAACGAAAATTCAAATAAATATCATGAAAATCATCCTTTGCGTTTCATTACAAACAGCTCATGCCCAAGAAAAACTCTTTTCATCTGAATATGTTTGACAAAACCGTTTTATTTCTTGTTAAGGAGTTAAGATTACTCGTTACTTTACTGTGCCTACGTTTGAGATCTGTACATTACTGTTCACAGGGTCCAATCTCTTTAGGGTAGCTCAGTGAGTTGAGTATTCATAACAGAGATCTCATAATCCCAGGGCTCTGGTGAGTCCCAGCATCATCGCATCTATGGTTTCATTCATCCGAGGCTCTGACTGAGTTAAAGCTTGCATTAAGGAATTAAATATAAAGGAAATAGATGTTTCTTTTAATGTGTGATAAATGTGCACCACTGAATATTGTAAAAGTGTTCTAAACATTTGCAATAAGTATGTGATAATATCTGTTGGAATGGGCATGAGCCTGGTCCTGGACTGAGACCTGTGGAATTTGATCCCTGCATTGGCCAGGGCTCAGATAACCGTGCATTGCATTGTATTGTATTGTAACAGGTATAAGTGCTCAATACGCCTATGTGGAATACGGAATTGCTTGCCTACTTGGGTACCACACAACACCGTGTAGGGTGCGTGGTTGGAAGTGTGGTGTCTTTGATTTGATCCTACCTGGGAAGTGTTTGCATGTGATGCGTGATGACGACGAGGTGCTGTTATCGTGTTATGGGACACAGCACTTAGCAGTTTGATGGATGAGGAAGTGTGAGAGAAAGGCATGCACTTTATATTTTTGGTAAGTTGCCGGCTTTGATTATCTTTGACCAGCTCTACAACTCCCTTTATGGTATCTCTTATGATCACGGTCCTCTAAGCTGCTTACCACAATGGGTTGTACATTCTGCAAACAATTTTTGTTTATGGTTTGGAGCAGGCATAGGTTGGAGGGAGAAGTGGTTAGGAGATCTGCTGGTATGGACTTCAATAGAATGACCCTTAGATGATTGGCATCGTGAAATGTCAAGAAGCGGTCATAGGATGTAGTTACTGGGGACCAGCAGACTAAAATACAGTTCTGCAGTGACCAGCGGCGTGTGAGAGATCTATCCAGTTATTCCATGTGTGTTCAGTTGATGATGGGTGGCTTGTTCCTGTATTATCTCAAGCAAGAGTGTGGATGATTTCTGCAGTTTCTCTTCAATGACTGGAAAATATTTCTGCGGCTAATTGAGTTATTCACCCAAGTTCAGCTGATTTCCAGGGCACAGTAATGTTCATCAATATGCAAGGTCTCAGGCGACATTGAGTTGAGGACTATGGAGGTTCTGGTACCTTTGCTGGTGCTGAAAGCAGACACAGTGTTCGTGGTTTTACATCAACTGAACTCTGAACTGGAAGCTACGGCAGTCCTTTGAATGCCGAAGAAGCATTTGATTCGTTAGAGTGGCCTTTTTTGATGGCTACAATGAAAAGGATTGGCATTTGCGGGATACTTTCTACAGGTACCTGAATTACTCTACTCCAATCCAGTGGCCAGAGTCCGTGCAAATGGTCTGACTTCATATACATTCCTGGTAGCTGGGGTACTAGAGAGGGTTGCCTGCTATCTCCCCTGCTATTTTTACTGGCCATGGACCCATTAGCTCACCAGTTTCAGGAACAACATATAGACAGAGTCCTGCACTTTCAGTTGAGTTGCCTGCAGCTTTTTATGTAAGCCAAAGTTTTGCTGTTTGTTAGATGGCCTGGCTGATGACGGCTGGAATGCCAGAAACCGGTCCTAGGATGCTTGTTTCCGGTCCAGGGAAGACATGGCTTGGCAGTTCGGGCTGGACTGTTCCCATGAGGCACAGGGTCAGACTGATTTGCATATGGCCATGTCTGAACTGGGGTGGTGGAGTGAGCTAAAGAATGATGATGGATTAAACCCAGATCAGTTGACTGGGGGTGAGTGTTTGATTGGCTCAAACGTTCCGTCCATCATCCCCTTTTGTATCGGTTTGTTAGATGGCCAGCAGATAATCTTACCCCCTTGATTAGGGAGATGATTAGATTGGGATGGCTGAGTTGGAATTCCCATTCAGATGGATTGATGGAAATCAGATGGATGGAAAACTGTCAGATACCCATAGCTGGGTCACAGGGATATTGAGGCTGTTATCAGACTAACCTGTGGCCCCTCAGTCAATAGACTATTTCCCTTGATAAACATTAGGGCTAAAATGTCCCCCTTTCCTGAGCTGGCCGTGTTGCACTAATAAAAATGGTAGTGCTCCCAAAATTTCTCTGCTTATGAATATACCTATCCCTTTGAATAACATATATTTTCAATACTCTGAAAACTTTGTTAACTAGACTAGTGTGGGTGGGTAAACAACCTACACTCAGTTGGGATACCATAGACGCTCCCCTATGAGCGAGGTGGGTTTGAGGGCCATACCGGGAATCCTATTACCTGGTGGCACAGTGCCACTTTGCCAAAATACTGGTATGACCCTGATGGTAGGCTACAGAAGAAACAGACTAGTGATATCCCTCTAGAATTCCTATTGCCTTCAGGTTTGCTAAGAGCTTGGGCTGAAATAATCACAGTAGTCGCCGCATGCTGGTTGAGGAAGACAATTTGGCAAAAAGCTGGCATGTTGTTTCTGTATTCACCAGTGTTACGGCTCGCCCAGACTCTGCTCCTCCAACTCACTCTGGGAAAAGCAGCCATGCTACCACCAAGGCCTGGGTGGCACACAGTGGCGGCTCCTCCGCTAAGGCGGAGGAGTGTCGCCCCACTGCTTGTGGAGCAGTGTAAAATAAAATGATAATAAGATAAGTTATTATTATTTTATTTTTTAGTATCCGCCAAATTCGGGGGGGTGGGGCCAGGCTTCTGTGACGAGGGAGGAGGAGTGATTGGTGCACTCTAAAGTGCACATGATGCTTTGGCCACCCTTCTTAGCCTGGCCAAACCGTCATGCGCACTTTGCATGTTCTCCACCCAGGCTGCATTGCAGCCTGGGTGGAGAACATGCCCAGGCTCCCATTCCCCATCTCAGCGCCGAACCGCGGTGCTCAGACCAATCACAACACTGCATTTGCCGCATTGTGATTGGCTCAGGGGAGCCTGGGTGCTTCCGGCTGGAGCAGAGGGATGACGTGGAAGAGACGAAGGAGAGACACGACGATCAGGTAAGTGATTTTTTTTTTTTTTAAAACCTCAATGCCCCAGCACTTTTTACCGCCACCCCAATACCGTACCGGCCACCAGTACTGGCACAGGTATCTTGCTGAGCAGAGACAGGGACCACATTCACTGTGACAACGTGGAAGTGGTGTCTGCCACCCTCAGAGATCTCCAGCTTACCTTCTCTGCCAACCTCCCAGCTAAGGGATAATAGGGCTTGTTCTAGCCTGTCCTCCTGGGAATATTCTACCCCCAAGGCTAAACTAGTCACCCGTACAGAGTGCCCACCTGTGGGTGGCTTCCGGGTACATACAGTGCCCACCCTCTTGTGCCCTGTCTATAGACAGTCATAACACCAGGCCTGGTGAAATGGCACCATAGGCTTCTTTCCATCAAACCTCACCTTCTTCTACTCAGAAGTGGTCTTGGAATCTGTCCACTTAAACGTTTTTGGGGGCCTCTTATGGAACTTTTCTTTATTAACCTTGTCTTCCCCTTCTCTCTGTGAAGGGGAAACCAGACCATCCTTCCTGTGGACACTCCGAGGTACCTTCTAAGACACTTTGGTGCCAAGCCAGAGGTCGGCTTTTTCCCAAGCTCTCTAGGCGCAGTCAGCTTGCAATCTATCACATGCATAACTCTGTAAAGCAATTACTCAAGATGTGCTCCCACATTATCAAAGTATACAGCCCATTATAATCCTTTACCCTACTGCTCTTCTGATACCATCGAGTGCCTTTCTATATGTGGCATACCGCACAGGCGAGCATTCCAAGGTCCTTGAGGAACCGTGAGAGTTTATCCCAATAACTCAGCTAATTAAATCTCGGGATTCCACAAGATGGGTATCTAAATTATACGCACTGGCTTCTGAACTCAGATAGGTAAGTACCATACATCACAGGCAGGCCATGGAGACAGAGATCAGGGCAGAACTGATTGATGCGAAATGGAAACAATGGTGCACACAGACCGAGTTGGAATCCATGATCTACCGACATAAACAACTTCATCTCAAGATCCTCCATCGAGCATATTTCACACCCGAAAAACAACATAAGACAGAGCCACTTGCGGGGTTCCTTCACCTTGCCTGTTCTTGTCCCCCTATTTTAGGATACAGGAGCAAGATCAGAAGTACTATTTCAGGCATGATCAAAAGTCGATTGCAGCTGCATCCACTGACAGCCCTGTTGGGTCATGTTAAACCAATTCCGCGAGGGACTAGACATTCGAGGATATAGCACTAATTAGCTAAGCGCAGGGTTGCTATGAACTGGTGTAGGAGAACTGTTTCTAATACAGACATATGCCACTCTACAACCCCACCTCTAGGCCCAAAGACATATGAGGCCCAAGCAGAAGGTACCTGACTCTGGACAATACTAACCATTCGCACAGCGAAGGGAGGACACCCTTGCGGTGAGGGATATCATCGAGCAATGTTGGCTCTGTAATACCCACGACACACCAAGACATATCTATACACTCTCCCCTCACGCGATAGGTACCCTAGCCCAAGAACCAGACAGATCTTGAAATTGGGCATTACGACTAGACTGACTTTTCGTACACGAGGCTGTTCGTGGGCCTCACTATACTATATATATATATGGGGCCTTCTTGCTTTGTATTGGTTCATATATGGAGCATCATATGCAATTTAAGACCTGTTGGTAATGTGTCATTGTTGCTGTTTAATCCTCCTGCAAGCTTTTGCATTAAATTTAAAAAAAATGAATGAGGGGCTGTAGACCAGGAAGTGACGTATGACGTCCATATCCCTAGGGTACTCACCGTGGTATTTTTATTTATTTTATTTTATTTAATGCATTTTTATATAGCGCGGACTTTACCCGAAGGTGTCAGAGCGCTGTACAATAGAACCAGTTACGTTACATGAGAAAAATGGTATAAAATAGAACGTTACAAAATAAACAGGAGAGGTAGAGTAAAACCATATAGGCAATAACACAATATCAGACACAGCAATCAAGGGTGGGGAATGAACAAAAAGATGTTACAAATTTACAGTGATGAACTAGCTTCCTGGAGGGGTCTGAGAATGAGGGTGTTAGTTCTGGAAGTGTCTTTGAAGGAGAAGAGATTTGAGGTCCGCTTTGAAAATCTGGATGGAGGTAGTGGCACGGAGCAATGGCGGAAGCGAGTTCCAGATTCTCACCGCATTACCTGAGAACGATTGAGCCATCGATCTTTCCTTTTTGAAGGAGGGGGGCTCAAGCAGAAACTTTGCTGCATTCTGAGAAGTTCTCGAGCCTCCTGACATTTTCAGTTTATTCGCCAGGTAACGAGGGGAAGAAGAGTGCAAGGCTTTATGGGTGATGCAGGCAGTTTTATAAATGGATCTTGCCTCGATGGGAAGCCATCGAAGAGAAGACAGGATAGGAGTAATGTGGTCACTACGTTTGGATCCTGAAATAAAGCGAGCTGCTGAATGGAGGACGGATTTGAGGGGGGAGAGGTGAGATTTGGGTACACCAGTCAGGAGAGAATTGCAGTAATCCAGTCTAGAGAGAACTAACGATTGGACCAATGTTTTTAGGTCTTTCTCCGGGAAGAACCGACGGATCCCCCACAGAAGTCGCAGCTGGTAACGTGCGTTCTTAGCAATGGAGTTGATGTGGGAGATTAGGTTGAGTCTTTTGTCAAGTATGACACCTAGGGATTTAGCGCTGTCGACAATGACGGGTTTATTGTTGAGTAAACTCAGCTGATCCATCCAGGATTGAACCGGAGGAGGTGAGAGAGAGGTAGATAGGAGGAGGAATTCAGTTTTGGTGGGATTGAGAATGAGTTGGTGAACTAACATCCAGTTGTGAATAGAGTTGAGAGTAGAGTTGAGTAGTGAAAGATCGTGTGCGGAAGACACCTTGAGGTAGATTTGGCGCCTATTTCGCTTTCAGGCGCCAGATGCAGCACTTGGCACCGGTCCCCGTCCTTTATTTCTGAACACATGGAGTCAGTTTCTTAACGTTGTCGGTGCTGATTCAAGATGACTCGGCAGGAATCAAACCGATGAATATTCGTCAGGCAATCGGGGCTGATTCAAGATGACTCGGCAGGAATCAAACCGATGAATATTCGTCAGGCAATCGGGGCTGATTCAAGATGACTCGGCAGGAATCAAACCGATGAATATTCGTCAGGCAAGTGACGCAGGCTCTAAGAGGTCAGTCACCCGGAAGTGCCCACGGCCTGCGGTGCATGACTCGAAACCAGTCATTTGAGCAAACAAAACTGTGTTTATTTTTAAGGTCCTTAATGTGGGGCAGCTGTTTTACGAAAAGTAGATAAATATTCACTGTAATGAAAGGTTTGCGAAAGCTAAAAACAAATCGGCGCATGTTAGAAACATTCAATGGAGGGGAAGGCAGCGCCACATGACAGACTGTCAGGACCTCGCCAGTCTTAATAGGAATGCGAGCAGGGGCGTAGCTTCAGGGGGGGTATTTGGGGTGTTACACCCCCCCTAATAAATGTATTTTCTGCTAAATAGTTGGGTGCAGGTGCATTCAGTCAGGTTTGGTGAGGTGTCTGTCGGATTGCCAGAGGAATCTTTACCTATACACAGGCACGCGCACACACTTTTCCCTCTGTTTTGAAAGTCTTGAACAATGTTGGTTATTTTACAAAATAATGTGTTTTCTCTCTCTTAGTACCCCTTCCAATCCACATTCGTCTCCCTTCCTACTGCCCCTTAGGCCCTCTCATGCGCCCTGCTTGTCGTATAATGTATTTTAACCTTATATGCCTGCCTGATTGTTGGAAAATCTGAAGCTTATCCCCCCCCCCCAATCTTACTGACCAAGCTACGCCCCTGAAAGCGAGGGCAGGAGACACTGCTGAGGGGGACAGCGGGATGGGAGTGCACTGAGAGACACTGCAACTTGTAGGTGTGGACACTGGTGAGACACCAATGGTGGGGACGTTCACAGACTGTGAAGAGGTGGCCATTGGGAGACATTGAGGCTGTGAGGAATAGACACTGAGTGACTGGGGAGGCAGTGACACTGGGGGAGAGCGGTCCCTGGGAGACAAGGGCACCGTAAAAAGAGATTCGTGGAGACATTGTCTCTGGGAAACACAGATCCTGGAGACAAACATTGCACAAAGTAGACACTGGGAGACACAGAGTCTTGGAGACACAGGCGCTGGGAAACAACAACATAGAAGTCATTGATAGTGGATACATTCAGAGACTGTGAAGAGGTGGAGATGGGGAGACACATGGAGAGTGGACATGGAGAAAATTGACTGGGAGACTGGAGAGACACAGATACTGGGAGACACAGGGACAGGGAGACAGGGCACTACAAATACCAGACACTAAGATCCTGACAGTGAGAGACACAAACCCTAGAAGACGCATACACGGGTGACAAGGACACTACAAATAACATACATTGCAAAACATTGACTCTGGGAGACACAGGGAGACAGGGGCACTGCAAATACCAGGCACTGTGAGATACTGACCATGAGAGATACAAACCCTGGGAGACGCATACGCGGGAGACAAGGACACTGCAAATAATATGCATTGCGAAACATTGAGTCTGGGAGACACAGTCTCAGTAGACACTAACACTAGGAGACATTCAGAGACTGCGAAGACGTGGAGATTGGAAGACATTGACACTGGGAGAAATATACACTGAGAAAGATGGCATAGGAACACTGGGAGACAAGGGCACTGTGATAGAGCTATTACGAGACATTGGAGCTGGGAGATGCAGACCCAAGGAGACACCGCCAAGGGAGACGCAGAGACTGGGAGACAAGGACTCTACAAAAAACAGACACAAGAACACAGCTAAAATCATACATTGGGAGCCTGGGGTGGCACAGACAATGGGAGACAAGGACACTGCAAAAAGAGACAGAGGGAGACATTGATGCTTGCAGACAGAAACCCTGGCAGACACAGGGAGACACAGACACTGGGAGAGAAGGATGTACTGAAAAGGGGTTTCGTAGACTTTAATGCCCTACTAGAGTACTGTGAGACGTAGGAGCACTCAAGCAGTTTGCTTTTATCACTTGTTAGAAAGTTTTCTAAGTAGAGAAATTGGAAAAAACTGAATAGGACAATGCTCTGACATTGGCACTTAATGATATGAAGTCTCACAAGATATCAGCAGCAGACTGGTTTGGTAAAGATATTTTCTGTGCAAACAAGTCTCTCGCGTGAAAAAAAATTACACAAAATTGCAAAATCTCAAGTAATTTTGGGAATTTTCTATAGCACAAATTATGGGAATTAGTCAAATTTCGTCAGCAAAGTCAAAATGTAATTGATCACCAAATACCGAAAATATTGTACAGTAATCAACAGTCTTAGATCAACAGTCTTCTTTATTATTCTTCCATTGTCCTCTTCAGTGTTCTAGCCAACACGTTTCGTCATTGAAACATATTGCCATCAACTTCTTCAGGGCTAAAGCAATGAAATAGCCGGATGTCTATATACTTCAAAAGCGTAAGATCATGTGCTTCAAGTCAAGTGCTAAACCACATGTGTATTCTCAATTGCTGTGCCGAAAGAACAAAGTTACCTCGTCATGTGATATAATCAACCTCAATTCCCACAGTCGGGAGCATTTGCTTTGACTCAAACTGGTTTTATGTGTCGAGGTTGATTATATGGAGCAATATGATCAAATGGCAAACTACGTGTAGTTTGATTACTGTATAATTCTTTTGGTATTGGGTGCTCAAAACAATTTCATGTGCTGGGACCTCGATCCCCTGGAGGATTGCTTTAGTGACCTTCCCTCAATGCGGGAGCAGTGGTTTATGGACTACATAGGCAGCGCACTTAGAGGTACCATGGAAGAGTGAGTGGACTAAACCCAGCCCTGTTAGTAATTACTAGTAAATAACATTTCTCCCATGCCTATTTTAAACCAATAGGTGCCTTGCACTGTCCCACTGTAATGCTCAGAAATGTCTTCATCTCTTATATCGTTTAAATTCAGCTTCAATTGTTTGATTTTTTTGTCACAAAGTGGAGTTTTTATTGCATCTTTCTAAAGAAATTTGTATTCTTTATTTTTTGAAGTACATTGCATCTATAGATCCACGTGAAAATTTGGTAACACTCAATGCATTTCATGCAGTGGAATCACTAGGAACGTGCATTACATAAAAACATAATACCAGAATATGTGATATGCTTTATTAGTGACTGAATGTGAAACATCACCAGGAAAACTGCAAAGATAGGCACTGGTTCATGTATATCAAATCATAACCGTTATACTGGGAAACATCATCAACCTGTAAAATGCAAGAATTCAAGGGACTTAGTTAATTTTTCTGTTTGTGTTCCACATACAATCACTAGAACAGCACATGTTACTTGTAGATGCTGAGCTCTGCAAACATTCCAGTGTCAAACTTTTTACCCGAAAGGCAACAAGAGAGCAAATTCTCTCTTAAAACTGTCAAAAAGTGCAGCGTTCTGTAGTTTCATGGGGAGGATCGCAATCACCCAGATAGCCAGACCATCTCAGGTACTATAGGGCAAGGACTTCGATGATGATGCGCAATGATGTATAAGCACTGTCCCTCATAGCACTTTCTTGTTCCTGTGGTACTTCTAGGTGCTGCTGATCAAAGGACATGGGCACCCCTTAGGGCAGACTTGGCAAGGCCAGCTCTGACAGACCCAGTGCTTACAGCAAGGTGAGCAGGCTTTCAAGCACTTCCCTATGATAGATAACCCTAATACTGCCCTACTGACACAATAAGGAGGCACAATAACCTTTCCAGGGCTCCCCCGTAGGATGTATACTCTTTATTGTAGGTAAGGACTCAGAGGTTGAACCAACAGCTCAGGGTTTGTCAGGAGTTAGACATTAAGATGAAACTTGGTCAGAGGATATGTCCACAACAGCAGAGCAGGCAGCCACCTGGCGAGGTCTTGTCCCCAGTTGTCAGCATTTCTCAACATGGCCGGTGGCCGCAGAATTTATGTCACGGGTAGGCAGGAGAGAAAGAGGTCGTCTCGGGTAGAATGTCCCCATTATACTGTTTGGGCAGGGAGTAAAATTGCTTCTCCAGCTGTAAAGGGCATTCATGCACCTTCTCAAGGATGGAACGTCAAAGAATGAGTTGGATGGTTAAAGTTACCCCGTCTCAATCAGCACAACGTATGAAAAAAGGGGTGAGGGGTGCATTCCTGCAGAAACACCAAATGGGTCCTTCGTGCCAAATTCAGTCCTTGTTGCTTAAGCAATAGGATTGTGGCAAAGGCTTCTCAATGCTGACACTTCTGGAAGTCTGAGCTGCCATTTCGAGTGGTGCAGGCAGTTCTTAATTGCCTCCATAATGGAAGAATCTCACGGACCAATGAAAGCAAGAACACTAGTGGATTGTGTCTGAGCCTCGGGGGAGCTGTGGATCCCCTTACATGTTCATCCTCCACAAATGGCTCTATGAAACATCTGGGAACAGAAACAATATGATGTAAACTTAAGTAACTGGATGGTCTTTTCTTGTGTTATGGAAGCTCACTGGAAACTCCCTGAGATGCCGAACCCTCCCAACGACTCGATTATAGTCTTTTGAATGCAGGTCAGTAGAACTGTCCACTTTCACTACCTCCAACCTCGGATTGAATGTGATTTACCATCCACTGGGTCAAAACAACACCTTCATCGAGGAATGCATGTATTTCTTCCCTTCGCAACTCATCAGCTCAGACAACAATATCTGCCTTGGTGACTTCAAGATCCACTGGGGAGGCGTGGGCAACAGCTATGTGGACACTTTTACTTCCTTTCTCAATGCCAATTATCTTCAACAACGCTGCCATAAACCCACACATCTCAAAGGCACCATTCTGGATCTGATAATATCCAACTCCCCCAACCTAAAATATATGACCCCATCCCAGTCGACTGGTCCGATCATATGCAGATTCCATTCTCCCTAACCGGATCGCATACCAAAACAAAAGGGCAACCCAAGAAAGAGAAAATATGGTTCAGGGACACATCCAACCTTGACACAGAAGCCATGGCCGTCATAGCCCTTCCCACTCTATTTTCGATTACACCTCATTTGGACATTAACGAGGCCACCGACAAGTACAACTCCTGCATGGATCCCTTATCGACAAGTGTGCACCCCTGAAATGCAAGTTATCCAGACCTAAACCCTCCAGGCCCTGGCTCTCTAAAGAGGTTTATGAAGAAAGAAAGCTGATCAGAAAATGTGAGAAAGAGTAAAGAAAAGTGCCATCTCACCTGAATTTGACTAAGCTCCGCAAAGTGAGTAAACATTACAATGACTGAATCCTAAGAGCCAAATCCTCCCAAATCAGAAGCCTTGTGAATTCGGCAAAGAATAGACCGAAGCACCTGTTCGAGGTCATTTCACAGACTACTAACCCCTCCACCACTTCGGCTCCTAAGTCATCAGTGGCCTGTTGCAACAACTTTGTGGATTTCTTTGATGAAAAAAGTTAGAGCCTGCCCAGCAATGATTCCCTTGAAATGGTTGAGATTCTACAATCATGGTCATCCTTCTCTCCAATTTCCAAACAGGACCTACAACGAACAATCTCCAAAGTAAAGTCGGTAATATATGAATATCTTCAACCGCATTCCGGTTGCAAAGCATTCATATATGCCCCTGCGACTCGACTCGCTTTTAGGAAGTGACGCCCTTGGAACGCCCCTTCCTAATACTGCCTCGCAAACTCAGGTTGGTACATGTTAAAAGGCCTTTTAGCAGCCGCTAACTGCCTGATTCTCTGTTAGCGACCGCTAAAAGCGGTCGTACACAAGCCCCTTAGTTATTGGCACAGTAAAGGTTTTGTACTTATGGAGAAATGTCCCCTGGATACTGTGGCAGACCCTGAATTATTCAAATATTTAATTACTTAAAGTTGTCCATGGACTGGACACCCTGATTGACCGCAAATGTACAACCTCCAATTTAGCACTTGTGACTGCGAGGATGCGGCAAACCACACCACCTCTGGAGGTGGCTGAAGCAAGGTGACCGGGAAGTAAGGTCACACCTGTAGTTCCAAGAGTTAGGAGATCCAGGCAAGGAGGCTGAGCCTTTTTCTTTTTAGGCCCAAAGTTGTAACAATTACTGATTTATTGTTGCAATACAGAAAATCCTGTGAAGGTGCATGCCTTAATTTCACTTTACAAAGGAGATAGAAATGGAACTGAGCGAAAAAGAGGGAAAGATTCATCAGGAAAATAGAAAAGACGAGGAGTGATGACTCTATGAACAGTTCAGAGAGTAAAGTGTGAGAGAATAAATGTAAGATATGAAGGGCCAGATGAACAAAACTTTTTTTCGTTGGCAAACGGACCGATTCGCAGAATCGGGTGTTTGCTAAAGAAAAAAGGCATTTTCTAATGTACAAAGGCCCGATTTGGAATTAGGAAAGGGCGTGTTTAGGGCATCCCTTTCTAATACCAAATCGCAGTGTGAATGCTTTGCGACCGAAATGCAGTCACAAAACATTTGCATTTTACCACCTACTTCAAGTAGTTGGTAACCCATTCGCAAATGGGAAGGGGTTCCCAAGGGACCCCTTCCCCTTTGTGAATGTTTGGAGAAAAAAAAATTAAGAGCCAGCAGTGGTCCCACGGACCACTGCCTACTCTTAAAAAATGAAAATAAATCTTTTCATTTTTCTTTTTGAAATGCATCCCGTTTTCCTCTAAGGAAAACGGGCTGCATTTTGAAAAAAAATTGCTTTACTGAAAAGCAATCACAGACATGGTGGTCGAAAACATGGATGAGGGTCTTGAATAGAGTCCTCAACATACTTCCTAAGCATTTTTCTTTGTGTTATTGTTCACTTTGCTCGATTATGTGATCTGCTGACCCCAGCAGGCCACCATCCCTGTGAATATTGCGATTCCCAGTGGGTCGTATACCGAGACCTACCTTATGAATATTAATGAGGTAAGTCTATGTGCGACCCTCTGAGAATCGCAAAATGTATTAAACACACATTTGTACATAGCTGTTTGCGATTACCAAATAGCCAGTAGCGGCCCGTGGTGGGAGTGCTGCCAGGCGCTGACGTGGGGCGGGGGAGGTGCAGGGTGGGGGGTAGTAAACTACGGATTACGGCCGATTAGAGGTAAGTAAACATATAAATAAATAAATCGAATTTCGTTGCGCGCGCTGCATCGCCAAATGCAAATAGGGTGGGTGGTGTAAATCCCTTCCCCTTACCCCTCCTAATTCATCAGGCCATCTGAGGAAGCTTTCCATCAGTGGTGCCAACGGGCCTCCATCAACGGAGAGCTTATAGTATGCCTCTCTACAAATGAGGCTGGTGGACTGAGAGTTTGGCGGACAAAGTACTCTGTTGCAAAGGCCATCAGGCCCTTTATGGTGAATTCACCTGGAAAGAATCGGCCTTCACTCCTCCCTTGGACAAGCCCAGGTTTCCATGTCTTCTTAACACCTCCCACCACATACACAAAGACACACACACAGAGTCTCTCGCTCTCTCTCTCTCTCTCTCTCCCTCTCCCTCTCTCTCCCTCTCCAGAAACTGACTACATTTTGTATGACACTACATGGAGGTCAATAGTATTAACCTACAGTGATATTGTAACCAATACATCACCTACCACTACTCCCTCTTGGTACCTATATTATCATTATTTTTACCTCCATGTCACTTAACTAACACTATTAACTATTGCCTATTACTGTTAACTTGTAACTCTGTGACTAGGTCAATGTGCTAGGTGTTGTTTCCTTCTGAACTGGCAATTTCCCACTCAGTACAGCTCCATCAACATTCTGGTACGTTGGATTTTCTGACTCAGACAGAGGGGCCGATTATGATGTTGGTCAGAAAGCCTCTGACCGACATCTCCAGTTTCAATTCTGACCGCCTAATAACAATGTAGGTGGTCGAAATTGAAACCGGCCAGTCATTCCAGCTGGATTCCGACGGGCTCAAGGAGTTGTCGGCCAGACGGAGCACCCAACGTAATCCCTGAGGACGGAGTTTCCACGTCAGGAGTATGATGTTGGTTTCCGACAGGCTGCCTGCCACACGGTGCAGGGATTAACAGAATCTCCCATTTCTCCATGGGAGCTTGTGCTGTGGCCAGTTTACGGCCGCAGCACAAGCTCCCATAGAGAAATGGGAGTATGCGACTGCACCATGTGCGGTCGCATTGTAATGACGGTGTCAGGACCGCCGACCGGAGATCGGTCGGTCTCCCGACCGCGGCGATGTTGTGCGGACATGAGTCCACCCAACATCGTAATCAGGCCCTAAGCCTTTAAAGGTACTTTTATTTAGTTAAAAACAATTCAAGTATTTGACTGCCGGCTGACATTTAACCTGATCTGAAAGCCACCAAGCTACAGAAGGCTCATTGTTTCTCTTTGCTGCTGCTACAGCTACCATTTTGGGTAAAATACTGTCTAGTTTATTTAGCTTTTTTGTAAGGTCGGGCAAATTAGTAATATTGTGCCCTTTGTTGTTCAGGAGAGCCCTGGAGGGAACTTGCAGAAAGGAACATTCCTCCAGTGAATTCTATCAAAATGGCAGAGGGCCTGGCCCATCTTTGAGATGACCCTTAGACTTCTGTATCCCTCCAGCCGTGTCGGAAGACGCAGCAGCTGTGGAGACTGCCCCATGGGTCTTCAGGAGGGAGTGAAGTTTGATCCATAGAAGGGTCAGAGTTGGAATTCTTAAAGGCTAGGCATCTCTTCCAAAGAACAATTTTAGATCCACCATGTTGGCAAATGAAATCTTAATCAGGTGGGAAGCATGACATCAAAGTAAGCAAGAATAAGTTGGTGATAAAGACAGATCAAGCAGATAAAAAAAGATATAACACATCTAACAGAACCTTTAAGGAACAGTTGAAATAAATAATAAATTAAGCTCAGGAAGGAAGGAGCATGGATCTATTGGGCAACAGGTGAAAACTACCTACCATTCAAAGGGGATTTTACTGATCACAAGGTGTTCAGCTTCCCCATGACAATGTGACTTTGCTCCATGTGCAGATTGTATATGCTATTACAATGGGGCAACTCAATACAAAGTACACAGAAACAGATACTCACAGTACCCTTTGGAAAATCCGAGCACAAGCCAGGTGAAGTAACTGCTTCCTGGATTGTTACAGGAATTCAGATGCTCATTCTAGGAAAACAAACAAAGAGACACTGAAGACAAGTTAGACTGCTTGGCAGCTACTGGTAGCAGGATAGGGGACTCCCACATAGGCAGACTGAAAGCGAGAGTGTGAAGACTGCGAGGAGGTGTGAAATTAAAAACAAACACAAATGTGTGAAATTAAGAACAAACACAATGCATCTGGAAACTGATTAGAATGTATTCTTTAAACAGAGCTGGCATCTGTGCTAGCAGGGGATTAGAGGCTAGGGGTAACTTGGTAACAGGCTAAGAGTTAACAATGAGTTAAAAGTACATAAGATTTACAACTATCTCAGAAGAAACAAACAAGAGAGCTGCAGATTAAAACCACAGACTGTGGCTCAAAACAATCACCAAGTCAATAGATTCACATCCCCAATAAAAAAATTTTTTATAGACTCCTAGATAAGAGCATGATCTATTGGGTATTAGCCACAATACTGAATCCCCCCTCTCATCCAGGAAATCCGACGAGGCTCCATAAATGGAAGGCCACGTGGGAAACAAGGGATGCCATAGAAAGATACAACTATGTTTGTTCTACCTGTTTACTGAATGTGAAATCCTCTTCATGGCACTCTTGTAGCCCCTGAGGAGAAGGCAGGGCGGGGCTTAGGTTGGCACAAGAAGTCAACTCTGTGATGTCATCGTGTGTCAATGAGTGAGTGATAGTAGTAATCAATAGGAGCTAACTATATGAGTAGAAAAAACTCTGATGATGTATGTCTGAAAAACAATTCTGTTTTGTATGAAGGCCCTCACCCACCAACCTAGTTGGTGGCATGCTTCATCATCGGGCCCCACCCGATGGTACCGAATGTGCCTCGGGTGTGCTGCGACGTCTGCTTACAGCGGAGCGGATTTTGTAAAGTGAGTGTGCAGTGATGGCTGTGGTGAGTATGAAAATAAAAACTGTCCAACGAGTCCCAAGGTCCACAGGGGAAATTTATTCATGGGCTCATGGCAGTGTTTAAAAACAAGGCTACGGATGTTATCTGGGGGTAATTATTGCCCCTTACATCCAGTGAGGTCAACTAGTTTCAGCCAGGCCTTATGGTAAAACTGGCTTTCATCAGGACCGGTATGTGTATGGTGAGTTAAAAGGGGAGTCTACAGAATGTACAGGCTCCTATGTGCCGCACACGCTATGGTGCGAGAAGTGTAAGAGGATGGTTTCCTCTATAGTCGTACCTAATAAAAAAGAGACGAACAAACATAGAAAACAAACAAACATCCAGAGTAAGAAGTATGGTAAGGCACCGTAAAGATCACAGTGACTTGATATCATAGTGCCTTAAGTCGGAGTAATGCGATCCGTGTCGGCATGTGAAGGCAGGGCGGGGCTTAGGTTGGCACAAGCAGTCAACTCTGTGATGTCATCGTGTGTCAATGAGTGAGTGATGTCACTTTCACTTTCACTGCAGCTGGTTTTTTGGTGAATTGATGTCCATGACATAGCCAGGTCCAGGTTCATTAGCAACAAAGGTTAGCAAAGACATAACTGCTCTAGGAAGATAATTGGTTTTTTTTTGCCGCACGAGTTGTCGTCGCATACTTGGCTCTCAGTAATGTGAAAACTCCCCCACAGTGTGTTGCAGTGTGTGGAGCACTGGAATGAAAGCAGCTATGACCTGTCTCGGGGCCCCAAGCCTCCCTACCTGAACTGTCTTAGATAACTCCTTCCATTGTCCCTCCCCGTGCCTCTACCCAACAAACAGACTGCCCTGGAGGCTAGAAATGATGCTCAGAAAAAGAGAAGTCACCAGGCAATGCAAATAAAAGAAAGACTCTTTTTGGAAAATAGTAATACTAAAAGGCCAGGCACTATAACATTTTAAAAAGATTTACTAAACAGCATTTCAGGGTATCAGTGGCAAGAGGTCCATGTGTATATTCTGAGTAAAATACAGAAGAGAGAGATACTCCAGTGTAGACTTCTAGTGCAGGTGTAATTCATTAGTGAGGCAAATGACAAGCTGGTCTCCCAGTATGCAGGAGGGCTCTGGCACTGGCAATGTTCAGGTTGAGCCAACTAGAAGCAATCAGGTTGGGGGAAAAAAAGTTGTATTTTGTCAAAACTCACAGGCAGGTTGGAGCAAACGTTTGACATTGATACTATCGCCAAAGCACACCGTTCACAGAAGGAAGGTGGATGGAAATAATTGAGAACCGAATACATGGTCACCATGGTGGAAGGAAGATTGTCACTGCAGTCTATCTTCTGAGAACCACTTGACTTGACATGTGGCTCACTGCTGTAGGGGTCTTACAGAATACCCCCTGTAGGAGCCTTGACCTGCTTTGAGTTCTTCACTCTGGCTCACCATGTGATTTTAGTTCTGCCTAGTGGTCTAGTATCTTGAGACCTCCTGTGAATGCTCCACAATGGTGTTGATGCTTCCTCAGCAGATAATTTGTTTACAGGAATGCACTCAAGAGCTATCCCCGCCCATAGTGGAGAGTGAGACTGAGGGTGAGGCAATAGTGGGGTATGGTGCAGCCGACAGGAGCAGCTGCTTCATAGAGCAGGGTCACGCGCTATTTTCTGAAAGCCCTTGTAGAGTGAAAAGTAGGCCTTTCGACAATGGGAGACCATGCACAGTATAAACGGTGTCCCTAGAGCTGTGACCTCTGAGACCCTGTAGGGACTTCTGGTTTTTTGGTTGCAATATACATTCAGCCAAGAGAGCTCTCTGAGGACGAAGAAGTGACAAAAGACACTTTTACCACAGTTTTACCAATTATGTCCTCATTTCGAGAGGGCTATTAATAGGACTGTTACCGGTCAGTTGGGTAACTACAGAGGTCATAATGAGTTGGAGTTAGAGGGTTTCAAGGAAAGGGGTAATTACAACATTTTATTCCATTGGGTTTCACCACAATCCTGGCTGCAGTTTCACCCAGAGATTGTAGATGCTTTGAACAGCCAGAGGCCCCGGGAAAAACTGCGATTCGCTTGGAGTTTGTTTTTTTTGGTGGAGTTTTATATAGCGCAAACTTGACCCAAAGGTATCAGAGTGCTTTACATGAGCACCAGTTACGTTACAGACAGACACATTCATTTTTGTTAGGCACTGGGAGATTAAGTGATTTGCCCAGAATCACAGAATGTTGAGCGTCCCTGCCAAGACTCGAACCTGGTTCCCCAGCTCCGAGGTCGACCGCCCTAGCCGTTAGGCCACATTCTCTCCCAGGCCCATAAGATCTGCTCAGAGACAGCTTCTCACAGACTGTCTCATAGAGAATGATCTCCTTGTGCTGAGTGAGTAACAAACCTCAGGGCCCAGATCTCAAAACTGATGAGTCTTTGTGTGGTAAAAAAATGTCAGTTGCGGAAATTGGGTAGAAGTATCCATTGGACACACGCTGGACCAGTAGTGACTGACAACTGAAATTTTGGTCTGGATAAATCCTGAGTTTAGTATCTTCGCATTTCAGGAATGAGATAGCTTAAAACAGTGCTCTTCAAATTATTCTTCCCCCACCCAAATGATGTAATCCGCTGAAATGTTTAATGTGTTGAATCCTAGGGGCACAGCATGTTAGAAGATAAAAGTTGTGAGAAAGGACCTACACAGGGGGTCTCTTGCCCCCAAAAGTGTATGCAGGCAGGAAGGTGGGGGCAGGGGCCTCTGCTGAGGTGTGTGTCATCCTCAGAGCCCATCTACAGACCATCAGTCTCCTTAGACTTCTACCAACCCCTGGGATTCCCTCAGTCTGATATCAGTCATCCTCAACCTGCTGTTAAGAGGGTCCTTAGCTTGCCATCACAGATTGTCTTATGCCTCTTGCCCAGCCCCACAGACTGTGAGCCAGGCCTTAGAGGCAGAGGGATAATATGTGACAGGAGCATGTTACCACAGTCTTGCATTTTAGCAGGGCTACGCTGGCGAACCAAAAGCAGCCATGGCAAAGATGCTTCAACTCGCCCGCTCCCTTCGTCTCTGTGCATTGTCTCTCTCTTTCCAAACACTCATTCTGTTTCCTCCTCTCCTCTCTCTCTTCTCCCTCTCGAATCCCTTTTTCCTCTCTCTCTCCCTCTCCATGAGGAGCTGGGGGCAGTAACAGAGGCACCAGCCAGGGCCGGACTAGTGATGCCCGGCACAGGGCAATCCCCCCGTAGGCCAGAAGGGTAGGTGCCGGTTTTGTCACAGGGGGCCGGTTTTGTAACTGTGGGCTCATCTTTTAGCAAAATTGTCCCCCAGTAACAAAATCAGAAGGCCACTGCGACAGTCTCTGCACTCTGACCTCTGTGTGGCGGAAAAGCACCACTGGCCGTCGCGGGGTCACTGTTGGATTTAGTATTACGTGTGCGCGTATGTAATACACTTTAGGTGCCGCCACCCACCTTATGGAGGCAGTGCACGCAGCGCCAGAAACCATCCGGGAGCGCCAATGACAGTGAGAGTTTAGGGTGCGAGTCGGACCAATGATCTGCGTCCCCTCCCCAAGTTCGCCCGACGCGCTGCAGCATAGTGCGCAGCGCGCCCTCTAGTAAGTCAGAGACTGACACAGGCGAAACAAGCAGCATTATTAGTCTGCATAGGCCTCCAAAGTATTAAGTAAGTGTAACTTACTGCTTTCAAAAGTATTTTAAAATCATGTGAAAAATGTTCGTACATTCATTGGACAAATTTATTTAAATGTAAAATTCAGCGCCATCGAGCCGCAGAGCCTGTCACTGACCGCGCTTTAAACTGAATAGGCATGCACGCACATGTGCATGCAGGTAGTTAGGGTACATGTGGACAGCGTGTCCTTGTGGTTTAAAGTACAAATACATGCCTGTTTAGTACGGATATCACCTTTCATGACAGAGGGTTTAGGGCAGCGTGCAGCCAGATACATGTAATTGTAAATGGATCCCCTGTCCCGTTTTTGGTAATGAGTGGCGTTCGAACAAATTGGTGAAATACACATTGCATGTTATTTTCCCCTGTTCCGTGTTTGGGGGTGAGCGGTACGTATTTATCTTTGGTTGCATTGAACAAATCTCTTTACATGTCCTGAAACAGAACAATGTTCCTTAGTATCAATGTTCCTTAGTATCTTTTGTGGTCTGCCAGTCACAGGTCTGTTAGGAAACCCAGTAAGTTTGCTCTATGACAGACCAACACTTAGCAGGTGCTGAAATGAAACAATCCTTGGGATCAATCAATCAATCAATCATGTCACTTATAAAGCGCACTACATACCCGCGAGGGTCTCAAGGCGCTGGGGGAAGAGGGGGGTGGTGCTGCTACTGATCGAAGAGCCAGGTCTTGAGGAGTCTTCTGAAGGCCAGTAGGTCTTGGGTCTGTCGGAGGTTGGTGGGGAGGGTGTTCCAGGTCTTGGCGGCGAGGTGGGAGAAGGATCTGCCGCCGGCGGTCGTTTTCCGGATGCGGGGGACTGTGGCGAGGGCGAGGCTGGTCGAGCGGAGCTGGCGGGTGGGGGTGTAGAAGCTGAGTCGTCTGTTGAGGTAGGCTGGTCCGGAGTTGTGGAGTGCTTTGTGTGCGAGGGTGAGGAGCTTGAAGGTTATCCTCTTGTTGACAGGGAGCCAGTGCAGGTCTGAATGGGATGTATATGAATTGCTTTCTTTGTAGAGCAAATGCAGCTATAAAACAACAGAGGGTTAAAAATAGTAGGGGATAAAGTTATCATTGTAATTGGGAAGTTGTATCTGGTTCAGGGACAAGCAAAGAGTCATAGATATGATGCTTGTCAGGTCTTCGAACGGGTGCTGTTTTACACTAATGCATGATCCGGAAGGCCTGTCTTCTAGTTCTCTTTCTTGCAGTTTCTGGTCCTTAGTCTGACAATGCTAAGACTGCATGTGCTGTGCCTCCTATATGAAGTCTTACATATTTCTGTGAGGTAGAGTGGCATGCTGGATGTATATGTCCAGCCCATCCAGGGGCGGCTCCTCCGCTAATACAGAGGAGTGTCGACCCACTGCTCTCAGAGCAGGATTTTTTTTTTATAATAATGTAGCTATTATCATTTTATTTTTCGTAGGTTCGGGGCTGGGTTAGGGTGGGGTGGGGTGGGGCTGGTGGCACAGGGGGAGGAGTGGTTTGTGCCCAAGAGGGCCAGCCACACAGTCATGCGCACTTAGCATGTTCCCCACCAGGCTGCATTACACAGCCTGGTAGGGAACATGCCCAGGCTCCCTGTCCAGGTCTGCGCGCAGAATCACGGCGCTCAGACCAATCACAACGCTGCATTGCAGACTTGTGATTGGCTATGGGGAGCCTGGGAGCCCTGGTGCTTCCTGCTGCTTCCTGGTTCCAGGTCAAAGCAACGGAGGAGAGACGGCGGCCAGCTGCTGTGAGGACGGAGGTAAGTGTTTTTGATTTTTTATATATCCCCAACCCCCTGCCACCCCTGTTCCTTGCCAGCTGCTACTGAGTCCATCTATAGATGCAACAGATTTTGAAGGTGATGTGGGTGATCACCGTGTACCAATTGAGATCTTGGAGTCAGGGAGTGATACAGCTGAGCTTCCTAAGTCATTTGATAAATCCTGTGATCTCTCTTTAGTGGTGTTGAATGGGTATTTGGATGCTCAGATCTGCTAAAGAAGGGTTTTCAACTTCCATGAAACCCACACAGATGGTGAATGTAGGCTTCTCAATCTGTCACAGTATCTGATCTGTTCTGAAGGGATGTCATGTGCTGAGATGAAATTTCAACCTTTTCCACTCTGAACAACACCCCCACCACGTCCGATGGAATAGGCGAGGCTCACTTCCTACCCTTATTCTTTGTGTGATTCTTGAATTTTTCACAATCCCATGACTTCAGTGATGTAACATTGATGGCAGCACCCACACTCTGAAAAGTGTTCCAGGGACACTGACCTGGGTGCCTTTGTGTGACATTTCCATGCTTTCTGGCCTGGGTGCTTAAGTGTGACATTACCATGCCTTCTGGCCTGGGTGCATATGTGTAGCATTACCATGCTTTGTGGCCTGGGTGCTTATGTGTGACATTACCATGCTTTCTGGCCTGGGTGCTTATGTATGATATTTCAGTGCTTTCTGGCCAGGGTGCTTATGTGTGATATTTCAGTGCTTTCTGGCCAGGGTGCTTATGTGTGATATTTCAGTGCTTTCTGGCCAGGGTGCTTATGTGTGCATTACCATGCTTTCTGGTCTGGGTGCTTATGTGTGGCATTACCATGCTTTCTGGCCTGGGTGCTTATGTGTGATATTTCAGTGCTTTCTGGCCAGGGTGCTTATGTGTGACATTTCAGTGCTTTCTGGCCTGGGTGCTTATGTGTGGCATTTCCACTGTTTCTGGCCTCAGTGGTCTGGGTGCTTACATGTAACATTCCGATGCTTTCTGGCCTGCGTGCTTGTGTGTGACATTTCCATGCTTTCTGGCCTGGCTACTTATGTATATAGCAAAACCAAAGGGGATGATGGACGGAGTGTTGAACATTGCAAGCACTCACCCCCAGTCAACTGATCTGGGTTTAATCCATCATCATTCTTTAGCTCACTCCGCCACCCCAGTTCAGACATGGCCATATGCAAATCAGTCTGACCCTGTGCCTCATGGGAACAATCCAGCCCGAACTGCCAAGCCATGTCTTCCCTGGACCGGAAACAAGCATCCTGGGACCGGTTTCTGGCTTACAGCCGTCATCAGCCAGGCTATCTTGAATCCAGTGGCAAAGTGAGCAAGGGACCCACGTCTGGGCATACCCTGCCAACTTAGGGCGAACATAGCAAAACCAAAGGGGATGATGGACGGAGTGTTGAACATTGCAAGCACTCACCCCCAGTCAACTGATCTGGGTTTAATCCATCATCATTCTTTAGCTCACTCCGCCACCCCAGTTCAGACATGGCCATATGCAAATCAGTCTGACCCTGTGCCTCATGGGAACAATCCAGCCCGAACTGCCAAGCCATGTCTTCCCTGGACCGGAAACAAGCATCCTGGGACCGGTTTCTGGCTATTCAGCCGTCATCAGCCAGGCTAGCTTGAATCCAGTGGCAAAGTGAACAAGGGACCCACGTCTGGGCATACCCTGCCAACTTAGGGCGAACAAAGCGATACCAAAGGGGATGATGGACGGAGCGTTTGAGCTAATCAAACACTCACCCCCAGTCAACTGATCTGGGTTTAATCCATCATCATTCTTAAGCTCACTCCACCACCCCAGTTCAGACATGGCCATATGCAAATCAGTCTGACCCTGTGCCTCATGGGAACAGTCCAGCCCGAACTGCCAAGCCATGTCTTCCCTGGACCGGAAACAAGCATCCTGGGACCGGTTTCTGGCTATTCAGCCGTCATCAGCCAGGCTAGCTTGAATCCAGTGGCAAAGTGAACAAGGGACCCACGTCTGGGCATACCCTGCCAACTTAGGGCGAACAAAGCGATACCAAAGGGGATGATGGACGGAGCGTTTGAGCTAATCAAACACTCACCCCCAGTCAACTGATCTGGGTTTAATCCATCATCATTCTTAAGCTCACTCCACCACCCCAGTTCAGACATGGCCATATGCAAATCAGTCTGACCCTGTGCCTCATGGGAACAGTCCAGCCCGAACTGCCAAGCCATGTCTTCCCTGGACCGGAAACAAGCATCCTGGGACCGGTTTCTGGCTATTCAGCCGTCATCAGCCCGGCTAGCTTGAATCGAGTGGCAAAGTGAACAAGGTTTTGCTATGTTCGCCCTAAGTTGGCAGGGTATGCCCAGACGTGGGTCCCTTGCTCACTTTGCCACTGGATTCAAGATAGCCTGGCTGATGACGGCTGTAAGCCAGAAACCGGTCCCAGGATGCTTGTTTCCGGTCCAGGAAAGACATGGCTTGGCAGTTCGGGCTGGACTGTTCCCATGAGGCACAGGGTCAGACTGATTTGCATATGGCCATGTCTGAACTGGGGTGGCGGAGTGAGCTAAAGAATGATGATGGATTAAACCCAGATCAGTTGACTGGGGTGAGTGCTTGCAATGTTCAACACTCCGTCCATCATCCCCTTTGGTTTTGCTATGTTCGCCCTAAGTTGGCAGGGTATGCCCAGACGTGGGTCCCTTGCTCACTTTGCCACTGGATTCAAGATAGCCTGGCTGATGACGGCTGTAAGCCAGAAACCGGAACCAGGATGCTTGTTTCCGGTCCAGGAAAGACATGGCTTGGCAGTTCGGGCTGGACTGTTCCCATGAGGCACAGGGTCAGACTGATTTGCATATGGCCATGTCTGAACTGGGGTGGCGGAGTGAGCTAAAGAATGATGATGGATTAAACCCAGATCAGTTGACTGGGGGTGAGTGCTTGCAATGTTCAACACTCCGTCCATCATCCCCTTTGGTTTTGCTATGTTCGCCCTAAGTTGGCAGGGTATGCCCAGACGTGGGTCCCTTGCTCACTTTGCCACTGGATTCAAGATAGCCTGGCTGATGACGGCTGTAAGCCAGAAACCGGTCCCAGGATGCTTGTTTCCGGTCCAGGAAAGACATGGCTTGGCAGTTCGGGCTGGACTGTTCCCATGAGGCACAGGGTCAGACTGATTTGCATATGGCCATGTCTGAACTGGGGTGGCGGAGTGAGCTAAAGAATGATGATGGATTAAACCCAGATCAGTTGACTGGGGGTGAGTGCTTGCAATGTTCAACACTCCGTCCATCATCCCCTTTGGTTTTGCTATGTTCGCCCTAAGTTGGCAGGGTATGCCCAGACGTGGGTCCCTTGCTCACTTTGCCACTGGATTCAAGATAGCCTGGCTGATGACGGCTGTAAGCCAGAAACCGGTCCCAGGATGCTTGTTTCCGGTCCAGGAAAGACATGGCTTGGCAGTTCGGGCTGGACTGTTCCCATGAGGCACAGGGTCAGACTGATTTGCATATGGCCATGTCTGAACTGGGGTGGCGGAGTGAGCTAAAGAATGATGATGGATTAAACCCAGATCAGTTGACTGGGGGTGAGTGCTTGCAATGTTCAACACTCCGTCCATCATCCCCTTTGGTTTTGCTATGTTCGCCCTAAGTTGGCAGGGTATGCCCAGACGTGGGTCCCTTGCTCACTTTGCCACTGGATTCAAGATAGCCTGGCTGATGACGGCTGTAAGCCAGAAACCGGTCCCAGGATGCTTGTTTCCGGTCCAGGAAAGACATGGCTTGGCAGTTCGGGCTGGACTGTTCCCATGAGGCACAGGGTCAGACTGATTTGCATATGGCCATGTCTGAACTGGGGTGGCGGAGTGAGCTAAAGAATGATGATGGATTAAACCCAGATCAGTTGACTGGGGGTGAGTGCTTGCAATGTTCAACACTCCGTCCATCATCCCCTTTGGTTTTGCTATGTTCGCCCTAAGTTGGCAGGGTATGCCCAGACGTGGGTCCCTTGCTCACTTTGCCACTGGATTCAAGATAGCCTGGCTGATGACGGCTGTAAGCCAGAAACCGGTCCCAGGATGCTTGTTTCCGGTCCAGGAAAGACATGGCTTGGCAGTTCGGGCTGGACTGTTCCCATGAGGCACAGGGTCAGACTGATTTGCATATGGCCATGTCTGAACTGGGGTGGCGGAGTGAGCTAAAGAATGATGATGGATTAAACCCAGATCAGTTGACTGGGGGTGAGTGCTTGCAATGTTCAACACTCCGTCCATCATCCCCTTTGGTTTTGCTATGTTCGCCCTAAGTTGGCAGGGTATGCCCAGACGTGGGTCCCTTGCTCACTTTGCCACTGGATTCAAGATAGCCTGGCTTATGACGGCTGTAAGCCAGAAACCGGTCCCAGGATGCTTGTTTCCGGTCCAGGAAAGACATGGCTTGGCAGTTCGGGCTGGACTGTTCCCATGAGGCACAGGGTCAGACTGATTTGCATATGGCCATGTCTGAACTGGGGTGGCGGAGTGAGCTAAAGAATGATGATGGATTAAACCCAGATCAGTTGACTGGGGGTGAGTGCTTGCAATGTTCAACACTCCGTCCATCATCCCCTTTGGTTTTGCTATGTTCGCCCTAAGTTGGCAGGGTATGCCCAGACGTGGGTCCCTTGCTCACTTTGCCACTGGATTCAAGATAGCCTGGCTGATGACGGCTGTAAGCCAGAAACCGGTCCCAGGATGCTTGTTTCCGGTCCAGGAAAGACATGGCTTGGCAGTTCGGGCTGGACTGTTCCCATGAGGCACAGGGTCAGACTGATTTGCATATGGCCATGTCTGAACTGGGGTGGCGGAGTGAGCTAAAGAATGATGATGGATTAAACCCAGATCAGTTGACTGGGGGTGAGTGCTTGCAATGTTCAACACTCCGTCCATCATCCCCTTTGGTTTTGCTATGTTCGCCCTAAGTTGGCAGGGTATGCCCAGACGTGGGTCCCTTGCTCACTTTGCCACTGGATTCAAGATAGCCTGGCTGATGACGGCTGTAAGCCAGAAACCGGTCCCAGGATGCTTGTTTCCGGTCCAGGAAAGACATGGCTTGGCAGTTCGGGCTGGACTGTTCCCATGAGGCACAGGGTCAGACTGATTTGCATATGGCCATGTCTGAACTGGGGTGGCGGAGTGAGCTAAAGAATGATGATGGATTAAACCCAGATCAGTTGACTGGGGGTGAGTGCTTGCAATGTTCAACACTCCGCCCATCATCCCCTTTGGTTTTGCTATGTTCGCCCTAAGTTGGCAGGGTATGCCCAGACGTGGGTCCCTTGCTCACTTTGCCACTGGATTCAAGATAGCCTGGCTGATGACGGCTGTAAGCCAGAAACCGGTCCCAGGATGCTTGTTTCCGGTCCAGGAAAGACATGGCTTGGCAGTTCGGGCTGGACTGTTCCCATGAGGCACAGGGTCAGACTGATTTGCATATGGCCATGTCTGAACTGGGGTGGCGGAGTGAGCTAAAGAATGATGATGGATTAAACCCAGATCAGTTGACTGGGGGTGAGTGCTTGCAATGTTCAACACTCCGTCCATCATCCCCTTTGGTTTTGCTATGTTCGCCCTAAGTTGGCAGGGTATGCCCAGACGTGGGTCCCTTGCTCACTTTGCCACTGGATTCAAGATAGCCTGGCTGATGACGGCTGTAAGCCAGAAACCGGTCCCAGGATGCTTGTTTCCGGTCCAGGAAAGACATGGCTTGGCAGTTCGGGCTGGACTGTTCCCATGAGGCACAGGGTCAGACTGATTTGCATATGGCCATGTCTGAACTGGGGTGGCGGAGTGAGCTAAAGAATGATGATGGATTAAACCCAGATCAGTTGACTGGGGGTGAGTGCTTGCAATGTTCAACACTCCGTCCATCATCCCCTTTGGTTTTGCTACTTATGTATATATGCTGGCTGCTTATGTATATATGTATGAAAAATGTGTTGAAAAATGCATTGTTTTTGTCTTTCTGTCTCCAAAATTTTCTTTGGGGGGGTGGACCCACCCAACCCCCCCTAGTAGTGGTCAGGATTGCTCAGTGCGCTTGCTTGCTACACACCGTATGGGGGCTGGTCTGACTTATACTTTGTGATCTCTGATTCACTACTCTTGTGTCTATTTTTGGTGTTCTCTGTAAGAATGTCTATGGGTACATATGACTGGGTAACCTGGTGCTCTTCAAGGTCATCATTTACTATTTACTCTGCTTTGAATGTTAATACGATAAAATGCACCATTTTGTTCTTTCTTTTTCCAAACTTTTCTGGGGGGGACCCCACCCCCCCTCAAACCCTCCTAGCAATGGTCGGGCTTGCTCTCTGCGATCGCTCACTATGCACTGTATGGTGGCTGGTTTGACAAAATTTGCCAGGGCTGCTTTCAGTTCCCAGTCCGGCCCTGGAGCAAGCAGCAGCCATGGGCTTTCAAAACCATCCTCCAGTGGCCCATGCCCACAGGGGACATGCCTGGTAGAATTCTAGGCCAATCCGGACCTGCATTTTATAACAATATTAATACACAGTTTGCACAGTCCTGCATGGAACCTGCAGAGCAAAGGTTAAAATCCTACTATGACAGCTCACTTAAATTATGTGGTTACTGAAGAGACCATTGCTCAAGCAGCAGGTCAGAAAGATACTTCAGTGAATTATTTGGCTGCTGCAAACACCTGTATAAGACCTAGTTTGAAACCTCGCAGGGCCTCATCCTTTGGTCTTTAATAAAATAATTGGCATTGGGGTGGACAGTAATGTATCTAACATTTCTAATTGGATTTGTATAGCCGGAAAACACTGGCACAAATTAAGCACTAAGTATATCCCTGTTTACAGTATACCCTATGTATTAGTGAATGAAAGGGCTTAATTCCATGACTATAATGAAGAGAAGTTGCATCATATCTGCTTTTGTTCTTGTTCTTCTGTTATCACATAGATTATCTTCTCCACTGATTTTGTAAATCATTTGCTTTTTAGGAAGCTGAAGTTAAACAATTTCATATCTATGTTCATCGTCATGTGGCAAGGCAGAGTGCACCTTTGCACCCTGCTGGCTTGCTGAGTCTGGGCCAGGTGTGAAAGTCCAGGAGCACCTGGGACTTCTAGCACCTACTTGAAACATTCACAGATTGCAATATGGAAAGGGCAGGGGGCCTCTCTCCTTGCTGATCAGCTAATGCAGCAGGGGGAGTTGTAAGTAATGCACAGAGCTCAGGCCTAGTGCAATACATCTCGTGCCCCACCCCCTTGCCCTAGACATTATGTATAACCTATTGGGGTTAAAGGGAGAATTCAAAAGTTTCAGAACTAGGGTACCCAGCAAAAGCAAAACGCGACACCACGCCAAGAACCAAGTAGAAGACGAAATCCTGCTTGTCCTTTCGAGGGTTGGATGAGACCATTACGACTTTATGAGATACTAGGGACGTCCCAATGTGGGGTAACCACAGATTTTAATTGAAATAATGTCTGCAACTCCTCAACCTCTGGTGATGCTTGGTAACTTCTTGGTGATTGTGGCCAGCTGGGCTGCAGGGATCTCGCAGCTACTTGTCGACACACTTCTCTGGGAGGATATGGGACCTGCTCTAACCTTACAGAACTGGGTAAAGGTCTTTATAAGATCATTCTTCTAGTGAGGGCACATATTTTTAATAAGCACTTTCTTAAAGTCAGGAGCACAATATTAGGCTGGCTCTTTTGACGAAAAAATCTCCTTTGTAGGGCAAATAATTTTAATTTATAGTTATGTAGTAATGTCATTGTGTCAGAATATGACTTTGTTTTCTTCTTTTTATATATGGCTTTACTTTTATATAACATAAGTATGTGAAGACAATCACCTCATGACTTATCCTGTGTCAAGGAATGAACACGATGTATGGCTGCTGAGTGCTCTTTGAGACTGGACAAAGAGAGGGTGACTTCTCCCAGCAGCCACGGTGCCACCCATAAAGGTGATGCGTATCTCGTTTAGAGAGTCACAGCTAGGGGAAATGCCACATGCAGTGCTTAATTTGTAATATAATAAGTGTCAGGGCCCTGACAAAAAGCCCACTGCAGCTTGCACCACCCATTGCCCCATCATCACTGCCAATGATGGTACCAAAACAACTACTAACCATTTCTCTCGTCTGCAAGTTCAACAGTTCAGATAATTCCAGGTCCCTAAAGCTAAAGGAATGGCTAAGGAGACAGGTATGAGTAATTTTTAATGTATATTGTATTCACAAACAACTGTTGTTCAGCTCATCTCTAAATTACATAAGCAGCACCACCATGTGGCAGACTGTCATAAGTGTGGTGTGGACAATTAAGTGCCGGTGCCGAGGACCGGAAACCAATTAGGTGCAGGTGCCAAGTACTGGAAACCACCGGCTCAAATTAAGCACTGGCCACATGGGAAAAAGCTCATTTGGCAAACGGTGTATATCTCGATTGATGAAGTGGATTGCTGTTGGTGATAATCAGCAAGGCACCAAACTCCCTCTGACATCAGTACACTATATAAGAAGCAGTGGCAGGAGGGGTGCTTAAGAAGCAGTAGGAAGGGGAAGTAGTGCGGATTGTGAGGGGTACTTAAAACTCAATACTTTGTAAAATGACCATTTCTTAAGACCTTTAAACAGTGGTGGCTAGTGACTTTTATAAGTGGTGGGCATGACCACTTGTCCTGAATTATCTGAAGGCTCAATTGAGGGGGCTCAGATAGGTTCTGCATTTTAGGAAATATTGGAAAATATAGGGTAAATGATGCATTTTACAGCCCATCTGCTAAAGAAGCTGTTTAACCATATATTCACCTTCCTTTTAGTGATTTTCTTTCCATCATGTCTTACTGGTTTGGGGCTAGTGAGTTGTTTGCTTGCCATGTGTTCTTGTAGGGCATAATGCAGAACAGAGCAGCATTAAGAATGAATGTAGTTTACAGCGTGTTACCATTTATTACTTCATACCATTACTTGATGTTATTACACCTAACACAAAATGAATTGTCAAACGTACAAATAAAACCCAACATGGAATGTGAAATCACCGAACTCGTTTGTTGTAAATAAATGTATACCAGTGGCAGCTCCTCTGCTATGGCGGAGGAGCGTCGCCCCACTGCTTTGAAGCAGTGTGAAGAAGAAACATAAAATGATGATAACTTTAAGTTATTATCATTTTATGCTTCGTGTCCTGCTGCTTTGTGGGCGGGTGGGTGGGGCTGCTCTGCTCTCCGAGCAGGGGAGGAATGGTTTGCCCACTCCTAAGTGCGCAATGACTGTTTGGTCAGCCCTCTCGGGCCGCTCAAACTAGTCATGCGCACTTTCCCCAGTCTCCATGCAGGCTGCATTACAGCCTGCATGGAGAACATGCCCACCCTTCCAGCCCCTGGCTGAGCGCCGTGTCATGGCGCTCAGAACAATCACAACGCTGCAGCGTTGTGATTGGCTTAAGGGAGGGAGCCTGGCTCCCTGTTCCTGGAGTAGGAGACAGGAGAGCAGGAGCAGAGACGCGAAACACGACCTAAAGGTAAGTTTTTGTTTTTTTAACTCCCTCTCCCCGTGTGACACCCCCCGCGACACCCGCCCGCGGCCCCGGGACTCCACCTGGATTCCCAGTTACAAAGTCGGCGCTCACGCTGCAACACTTCTGAAAATCTTGAAAATCTTTTGACAGAGAAGCAGCTTCAAAGATGCGATAATGTGGAAAATGTTCTGATTTTATTAAACAAATAATTTTCTCAGTGAAATTGGAGCTGGTGCAAATATGGCATATTCGCGTATTGCAGGACAGACTCCTTCAATTTGAAATCATTCCTTTTCTGTGACACCCTGCAGCCATAAGAGAGCGGCAATTGATTCTAACAGTGGAGCATTGACAAGTTAAATACCGCTCCTCAAAAAACTGGGCACAAACAGCTCTGACAAATCTTGGAGAACTGGTCAGACTAGAAGGTATCAAAGTGGAAGTAAAAATAAAATGTTAGTGTGCCGAGATTCCCCATACAATTCAAGGAAACATTTCACAAATGGGTTTCTCTCCAATCTTCAAACTCTGTGCTTTCCAATCAAAACAGAATTACGCTCCAATAAGATACCTGTCTGGTGACAAATTCTCATCAAAACATTTCTACACTGATATGCAACACCACTCACCAGGGCCTGGAAGCACCCACGCTGAACTGGAGAGGATGCAAAAAAGCTGACTGCCCTCTTCAATCTCTTCTTCCATTCACGCTGTGCGCGTGACTCTGCAAGTAACAGAAACATGGCCAATCACTGTAAGGCTTGACTGTAAAGCCATACGGTGATTGGCCATGTAGTACTCCCATCAGTGGCGGCTCCTCGAGGGAGTGCTGCGGGGCGGTGGGTGGGGCGGGGGAGGGGCAGGGTGGGGGGTAGTAAACTCCGGCATACGGCCGAACGGAGTTAAGTAGATGAATAAATAAATAAAACGAATTACATTGCACGCGCTGCATCGCCAAATGTCGATGCAGCGCGCGCAATGTAATTCATTTTATTTATTTATTCATGTACTTAACTCCGTTCGGCCGTATGCCAGAGTTTACTACCCCCCACCTTGCCCCTCCCCGCCTCACCGCCCCGCAGCACTCCCTCGAGGAGCCGCCACTGACTCCCACCCCCGCGCTGCCGTCTGAGCACGGGTCAGTGGAGACAGGCAAGCCTAAACTGCTGCAAACAGAACCAATCCCTGCATTGCTCTCATGCTGTTTTTAGTTGTAAAGGGCATGAGAGCAATGCAAGGATTGGTGTGAGCAGGTGAACCCAGTGCTCCACAGGAGACTGGGGGAGCTGTGCTGTGTTCCCCTGGCTCCTTTGCAGCGTGGGTTCATGAAGCATGTTCGGCTGGTCAGAGAAAGAGATCTGTCCAACCTAACATGTGCTCATGGCTTAATACCTGCTGTCTGCCAATCAGCAGGACTGGGCACGCCCTGCCCTGACACCTGACTTGTAAGCAACACAATGCTGCGGTAAATCAATAGCATTTCTAATTTATGCCATGGTATTGTGTGCGTCACTCATAGGGGAAGGGGTGGGGCAATGCTCCTTTGCCCTAAAGGATCTGCCCCTGCCTTTAAAAAACAAGCATTGGCATAGCCAATAGGTCTCGCTTTTGGGACCTTATAAGTATTTATTTAGGCAGCATAATATCCTTTGTGCAATATTATCAACTGTTGCATGGCTAAAAACTTTTAAGGTTCTAAAGGCGAGACCTATTGGCAATGGCAATTTTTTTTTGTTGTTATGGGGGGCATAAATAACAGGAGGGTGAAGGTTAGTAAGTAAGTTAGTTAGTTAGTGAGAGTGACAGAGTTAGGTAATTAGTGATAGAGTGATCCAGGCAACCCTTCTTGCCATCAGGATGTTATTGTGGTCTGAGACATTAAACCTGCTGTGTGTTCCTAGCCAGTGCGCCACCTTATTAATCAAATGATCTGTGGTTTCACTGTTATATGTACCCAAACCTTGTACCCCAGCCAAGACTACAGTATAAGGGCAACATTCCGGGGGCAAATCGTTTGTAGGCAGGCCTGTGGTGTTAAGTAGTCTCGGTTGACCCTGACCTGCTCCTCTCTTTCTATGTATTGCGCCCCTTACCACCAACATCCCTTATCAGGTTACCCCTATGGGGAGTGGAATTACCATGTGGCCACCAACTTGTACCAGTTGCTTGATTCAGTGTCCCTTTCTCACCCGGTAGCTTGTTACATGTACTTCCATTTATATTACCAGCTACCTGTGATTGCACCATTGGGGGAGGGGGTATTATAGGGGTGGTTTTCAATAGACACTCTACTTTTTTAAGTGTTTCATTGGAGGCTGATAAAGCTTTCTCCAGTTTATCCCATAGCTGCGATATTAAATCAACCAACAGGTCTGTGAGAGTTTTTTTTCAAGGTATTCCAGAAGTCCCCCATGTCTGTCAAGCTGGTTTGTGGCGGTGACACCTCTCCTCTCCGTAGGGGTTCATTTTTCTTCCTTGTTTTACGCAGTTTTTTAGGTGCCGGGGAAGCGACTGGCATCTCCCCTTCTTTATTAGTAGCTGTGGGGAGCTAGAACACTCCACTCCCCTCTTGCGCTAAATCGCCCATGACCGGGGCATGTAGGTTGTCAGCCAGGTGGATCCTCTCTGACGTATCAGCTGCTCCATCAGGCATAAGGGCAGGTGCAGGAGGACCAACCGCACCCATAGAAAGTCTCCTCTCAGCTTTAGCTATCTCTTTTGAGATGGCGCCTACAGCTTTGGCCAAAAAGGAATCAATAGTAGCCCTCTTGTTACTATTAGGACGGTCAGTGTGCACAGCTTTTCTCTTCCCCATACTAAAATATATGCAGGAGAATCCAAGAGGATCCAAGGAAATCCTGGTCTAAGATGTATAAGGGTAGGCCTCCGCCTCACAACAGTATATGCAAAATTTAAAGGGGCACCAAGAGTTACACTGACCCACAATGCTGACACCAGATCTTCTCTGTGATGCACTCCTATGCTGCTGAATCCCTCGTGCTGTAGTCGCCTCAGAAATGCCCGCCAAGAGAGTAGGCCCAGCCCGGCCACGTACGGCCGCGGACGAGCGCAGACGGGCCCGGGAGCCCCGAGAACTACTTGTGCGCCTCCGGGTGCGGTCGTTGGCGTCGGCGCCTGCCGGCGCTTGGGACGCTGGGGGATGAGTTCCGCAACTGCGGTAACTGCTGGGCTGCTGGGCTGATTGCTTGAACGGGCAATATATAAAAACATTTGAATGTAGAATTGGTGCTGTTTTATAATGTAAGTCTACATTATAAGAGACGTTTCTGCAGATATGCTGTGCTTTGAAAAAAATAATTGAATGTAAAGTCAATCGATAAAAATAATCGGTCAAAAACGGGCGGCGTAGTATAAGATGCAGCCAGAAACTGAAGTGGTGACAGAGTATGAAAAGACTGAAACACAGTTGGAAGGAGGCAGAAAAAGGGTAACTATTGAAAGCAGAAGGAAACACTAGCAACGAGGGACGGGGAAAGGCAGGAGCAAAAAAAACAGGGACAACAATGGAGGAGCGGGGGCGAGCGAGCACGGCAGCCTGCTCAGCTGACCAGACGCTCGTGCGTCATGGCCTTTTCCCGGCATGTGTTTCCAATTATCGCGCCCGCGTCTGGGCACGATAATGGGAAACAGATGTCGGCCCTGCGCGCGTAACCGCCCGAAAAAGGCCACGACGCACGAGCGTGTGGTCAGCTTTTGAAACCCCCTAACATAAAGTCTTCGCCTAGCAGCGCTTGCGCGCTACTCGAGGCTCGACCTAAAAAGACCACAGTGTATGCGTGTGTTTTTGTCTGCATGTGTATGTAAAAATCCCAAGTCAAATCCACCAAACACCTCACCATACCTGACTTAAAGCACCTGGCCCCAACTATTTACTACAGATACATTTATTAGGGGGGTGTAACACCCCAAACATCCTCCCCCCGAAGCTACGCCCCTGCGTGTATGTGAACCGGCTGCCGACTAGGACCTCTCAAAGTCTTGATTTATAAATGAAAGTACAACTACAGAAGCAGAGAGGCCGGCAGATGACTGCAGAGAGGACGGGAATGAGTACGTAGTAGTATTCTAGTCCTACAGAAACATAAGTGCCAGGTGGCGTCACACATCATGTGCCACGCCACCGTCCCCTTATTCCTACATTCCCTCCTACTGAAACCCGTTTTAACTCCTCTTTTAAATCATCTGCGTTTCCGCCCTGCTGCTATTATGTGTTTCAGCAGTACTCTGGTTCCACCAGGTGGCTGTTCTTGGTATCACTCTGCAGAGCAGTAGAGTTGGGTTGAATATATTTCTGCTGCCCGCGAACGTGTATGACTGTGAACCAACTCGTGTTAATTGCGTCAATATCACAGTGTTCTCTGGAGAGTTCACTGACACAGCGTTTGTTGAAGCGCAACATACTTTGCACCTTGTGTACAAGTCACCGCTTGCTGGACAACTGCGGCTTCTGAAGCAAGGCTGGCTGAAGTGAAAAAAAAAAGAATGAAACTAAACATTAAAGGGGCATATTCTCAAGGACTTATCGCCGATTTATCCGCACATTAGCGCCGCAAAAGTGGCGATAGACTTTTCGCCCTATTCACAAGCTGGTGCAAACTGCCCATATCGCCAGTTTACCAGCGATAGCTGCCGCAAAAAACATCGCCACCGATGAGAGAGACAACTAACGCTAATGATATGAAGAGTAGGCGTTCCCGTGCAAAAACTCACGAAAACTCCACTTCGCGATATTCTCAACGACCAGCTAGATCTGCGATGCGACCCAAAAACAGGCGATAAGCCGCATTAGCAGCAGGGATTCAACACCTGCCTTTTACTGGTGGTAAGCAGGACGACAACCTGCAGTAGAAAGGGAGCCCAGCCCAGAGCCACATCGGCAGACCAACACAAGTCATGGAGCTACTGATCATGCAGCTCGGAGCCCCAAGAGGCCCACAACACCCACCGCCACCCCCCCAGGCCCCCGCCTCTCCCCCCAGGACCACCCCCCCGGACTACCACAGAGGCACCGCAGAATGAGACAGCGGTCCTTCCGAAAACGCACCAGCCTCGGAGACTTAACGCCAGAGGAAGTCATTGCCCACTACAGGCTCAAAAGGACGACCATCCTCCGCATTATGACCCACATCGCCCACAGGCTGACGGTACCAACACAGCGGAGAACCAACATCCCTCCGCAGACGAAGCTGCTGGCTGTGCTGCACCTGTTGGCCTCTGGTACCTTCCAACCAACAACTGCCAGAGTCGATGGAGTCTCACAGCCAGCCCTATCAAAGTTCCTCACACCTGTCTTGGATGCCATCATCAGCTTGGTACCCCAGTACCTTCACTTCCCCCACACTGCGCAGGAACAGCTGGAGACCAAGCAAGGCTTCTACGCCATAGCTGGCTTCCCGCACGTGTTGGGGGCAATTGACTGCACACATGTCCTACTTGTGCCCCCTGCCGACACTGCACACAATTACCGCAACAGGAAGCACACGCATTCCATCGATGTGCAGGCAATAGTGGATCACCGGGGACTCTTCACCAACGTCTTTGCCAACTACCCAGGCAGTGTGCATGATTCATACATCTTCCGACAGTCCATCATCAACCAGCGCTTCCAGGATGGCACCTACAGAAATGCACTGCTCGTCGGTAAGTACCAACGGAACACACCACACACCTCAACTCCACAATCAGACAACTCACAACTGTGGGAATGCACACGTTACAACATCACATACGACATGCCAACAACATGCCCACCTACCAGACACGACAACACATGGAAATGTGGTAACAGGGGCCAGACATCCAGACAAGCCATCCACGTAATGGCACCTCTGCCACACAATAGCAGGATGTGGTGAGAGGCGCGAACCAAGTATGTGCGAGGGAGGCAAGTGACCCATGAATCAGAATGTACACAATGCCAAGTGTGGAGGGGATGTGCTGGACAGACTTAAGTATGCAGAGCACAGACATGTCCCTGTGGACATATCTGCTGGTGTTTGTAGTGTCGTAGACAGTGGGCGCTACCATGTTACCTCAGGCAGTGGGGTAGACCCTGGACATGTAGCCATGTCGTCCCCCCCTGTAAGCGTAAGCGGAGTGGGCTGGGCCAGCGTAGGAGTGGCAATCAATAGCCCGGGGCTCAGGGCGTGGTTCACTTCCGGGATGGCCACCAAGGCAACTACTGCGTGTGTCTCTGTTCCCACCATATCCTGACCATAGGCCTACACACACGTGGCCGACCACCTTCAATGGCCAATATCACAGTGTTGTTGTCAGGCTTGTAGACATGCGCAGACAGTCATGACAATGGTGTGTCCTAGGAGTCCAAGTGTTGCAACCGCGCCGCGCACACAAGTAATTGGCTCGGGGGGAGTGAGGAGCAGCTGTGAGGCACCGTACTACACATGGATGCCGCTCATTTGCCACATGCAAGACATGTCAGACATGTATCCCAAAGTCCCACACGTCACACACCAATACACTAATAAGCCTGCCAACACAGAATGCCAAACCACCGATTGACACATCTCTCTCCCCTGTCACAGGTGATCAAGGATATGCACTCTGCCCGTGGATGATGAGACCCCTCCGAGCCCCGAACACCCAGGCCCAGAGGCAGTACAATGCGGCCCACATACGCACCAGGGGCATTGTGGAGCGCTCATTTGGCATGTTGAAGTCACGTTTCAGGTGCCTGGACATCACAGGTGGAAGACTCCTGAACAGCCCGCAAATAGTGTGCAAGATGATCATTGCATGTTGTGTGTTGCACAACATATGTGTACGCACCAATGCCCCATGGATCCAAGTGCCTGATGCACCGGACGATGATGATGAAGATGAGGCAGGTGGACCACACCCCAGTGCAGCAGCAGCTGGAATAGCCCGAAGGGACACTATCATTCGCAATTTCTTCACATAGGCACGTCACATGGGGACTGTACTTTGCAGTCATGGGACAGGTCAGAGTGACAACAGGCACAGCATGTGCAAATAAATTCATTCCTAGATACATTCCCTGTGTGCATGTCACTCCTCTGCATTGGCACATCGCTCGGACAAGTGTATGTGCAACATTTAGTGCTGACAATTTCACCAATGGCAATTGGATGGTGGGAGTGTCACCTCCGTTATCAGGATCCTGTTTTCCTGCGGACTGTACCGCGTCTTCCTCTTCTTCTCCTTGCCCTTCCCTGGCCCCGAGTTCCCAGGCTGGTCCTCCGTGGGGCTTGTGGGGTTCGGGTTGTCCTCTGTACTTGCTCCAGCTCCCTCCATTGTGCTTCGCAGTTGTTATGTCTTTTTTATTTCTTTCTGTTTTTTGCTGCTCTTATGGTGATTTTACCCGCCTGACGTGGGAATTGCAAGCCTGCTGATGCTTGTCGCCGATTTTTCTATCGCGGTTGGGCACATCGCACATTTTTTCACGTTCGGGTTGAGATTTTTATCACCGTCCCGGTAGTGTTATCGCGGACATTTGCCGCGTTATCGGGGTACTATCGCATGTTACCGCCGTGTTGTGAATGCCACGTTAACACAGGGTTATTTTCCCGCACTAGACGGCAATATGATGACCTGCGTTAACCTATTTTGGCGATGATTATCGCACGTTCTTGAGAATATCCCCCAAAGAGTTTGTAAGAGAGAAAGCGAAAGGAAAGTGCATAACTTAGAAAATATAAAAGATTTGTAACAGTAAATAACGTGAAAAGCCACAACACACAGGTATTGCATTTAACAAATCTCATCAGAAAGCCTGTCGTTGCAATAGCCGTGCTGCCCACACGTCTGTGATATGTATGCCATGGGCTTTCTCAAGGCTGGTATGTGAAAAATTAAAATAAACTACAGAGAAAATCCCAACGTGTATCTCGCTGGAAAAATGCTTAAGGTAAGCTCACCGCAGTGGTCACTGCAATGCACGTGAAGTGTGAGAGTGAGGGATTTGGATGGGGTGTAGGTTTGGTTGGTAGAGGTGTATAGTAGTAATTGTCAGTGAGAGTCACTAGCCAGGCAAGGAGAGCATTATTAGATTTCAGTCAAGTTGAGTTCGAGAGTGGTTCTGGTTGAAAAAGGACAGTAGATATATAGAGAGAGATTTGGGAATAGTTGTTGGAGGTAAATTTCCCTCAAGGAACAGTCATGTGGTCTCTTGGGCTGTGTTATTACTTTAAGTCTATCTTATCATGGCTGACATATGACCTGGGACTACCTTACATAGTGGAAAGGGAGGAAAGACTTTAGGAGCAGCCTTGAGAAGAAATGTCTATTAGTCCGGCCTCCCGTCCAGGAGGGGTGTGGACATGGCTGAATTAAGGCCCTTCGTGTAAACCACCCCTAGAGAGCGGAACCTCGTCTGCTCAGAAGTGATTGGTAGAAAGAAGAATGGAGGGGAAGCACCCAGTCTGTCTAGCTGTTCACCGAATCTATCCCAGTCATGAATTTAGCCAGTGTAATTTGGCCACTGGGGATGGTGGTTCCATTTAACTATGCACTACCTGCCCAGGGGCCCTCTTTCTTCTTGGAATTCAACAGAGAAAATTCTCACACTAACCTTTATTGAATATCGGGGTTAGGAGTTTTGTGTAAACTGATGGAATCTTTGTTGTAAGGGTATATGGCACTTATAAGTGGTCCTACTTGGTTTATGGGTCTGTTGCCCCTAAGGAAAAAGACCAGCAGCAGGTGACAGTCAGAACTAAGAGGAACTGTCAGGATAGTGCAACGACTTAGAATGTTGAACTGAAGGAAAACACTCCAGGACAGAGTCTGGGACCCTTAAGAATTTGGGGGCTTATTTACAAGCCCCTTGCGCCGCAGGTGTGTCAATTTTTTTGATGTACCGGCGGCACAGTGTGCTGCCCCATATTTACAAGGCCACGCAAAGCCACCCTGGATAGCTTTTCATGGCCTAGTAAATGTGGCCCCTTTTCATGCATCACTTTGCGTGAAAAGGATGTGCCATGGGTGTTGCTGTGGGTGTTCTCACGCGACACCCATGGATTCTGCTGCATTCCAATATTCACAACATTTTGAAAACCTGGGAATGCATCAGAATCCTACGCCTCCCCAGGGGAGGCATAAGGAGGCGCAATGAGGAGAAATACTTTTATTTCTCCTCATCTTTTTCTCTTTCTATGCGTGCTGCATTCTGCAGCACGCATAGAGGAAAAAGCCTCTTGTGATTCTTTTGTGCAGGATGGTGACCCTTCCTGCAAAAAAGCAATAATTTCCGCGATGCAGGCAACCTTGCACAATGGTGCCTGTGTTGGCGCATGGCAGCCAATTGTGCGCCAGCACAGGGGAAAGCACAGGGATGCGTCATATTGTTTTAAATATGACGCATCCCTGTGCTTTTAAAACGACGCAGCACAGCGAAGCAAAATGGCATGCAGCGCCGCGCTGCTTCATTTTGTTGTAAATAAGGCCCTTAGTGCATAGGTGATTGGGTTACCTGGCAAGGGACAGCTGAAAAGGTTTCACACAGTATACTGATAGGTAGTAGAAGGTAAAGTGTTAAACCGGAGGTGAATGGCTACACAGATGGGAGCAAACACTTGCCCACAAGTAGATTAAAGTTTACACCAGAGATGAATGGACACCAGGCATGCTGGAGGCAGACGCTTCCCATGAACAATGGACAAATAGGGGGCAGGAAGGTAGAAAAGCCTCGAAAGTAGAACAAAAGGCTCTGGAGGTAAGGGAATACAGAGCACGGAATATAGGGCACAGCGCTGATGGATATGGTAAGATGACCACAAGCTCACTGTGTAAGAAAGGAAATGGTTGTTAAGGATTGCTTGTAAGTTGGAAATTGCCTAATAAACTACAGCTTCAATTCTTCCGAAGAGGTAAACTAGAGTGGTCTGAGTTTGTGGGATCTGAGGGGGCGACCAGATGGGGGATGCCGTCGCTAAGAAGGACTTTGCACATGGTGCCATTTTGCTCTGTGCTGCTGGAGCAGCCTGTATTGTACTTCACACTGGAGTGGTGTATTTCAGATTCCTATTGAGGGCTGGCTTGAACGTAATCAGGGGCATGGCAAAAAGGCTAGCATCTCAAATGTAGTGTACACACTAGTGCTATGTCAGATTGGGAAGCCCGTGGGGCTGGAGAGAACTAGTGGGTCAGAAGAGACAAAAATCATGGTAAGAAGTTGTAAGAGTTGTATATACAGGGGCAATTTTAATTTTTTTGTGTATCATATTTGTAATACACCAGGAAGATGAAAATGAAAAAAAACCAAGAAAACAAAAGTTGTAAATGAAAGTGATTGGTAGGGGCCTATAAGGCATAATACTTCCGACTGTACCACAATTACAGTGTTATGAGGATCAGAGTATGGCCATAAAACCCTTTGTCACGTCTAGAAAGTAAAGTAAAGTGAAAATTGTAAATGCAAATTGAAATATCAGATTGTAACATTCTGTGTAACATTTCTGCATCCGTATTGAGTCCATTAGTGACAGCGTTGATAGTGACGGAGAGTGATGACTCAATGTCTCCCTCATTCATGTAATTTGAATTGCTTCGCCTTCTCAGGACAGTTTTTTGATAATTTCTATTTCATTGAAGTTGAATTCACATTTTCCTAACTGGTAGCAGGAAACCCAATTACAACAAACAAAGGCACCCCAGATCTAGATACTATAATTAAAGGAATACAAAATTAAAAGAATTGAGAGGCAAGCAGGCACTACAGTTTCTCCGGCCCATTAGTTTACATTTCATAACTAATAAACTAATATTCTATTGTGGTGTGTGAAAACATAGCCTTGTATTCTATTGCTTTAACACCAATGTCTCTTTGCACCACTGTATCACAATGTGCACTGATATATTTTATAATCAAATATGAATATCGTTTTCTTATTAATCTGAAGTGCCCTTTAACTTCAATACGTTTGCTCAGTTTCATGACTATAGTAGGCCTTGAATTCATTTTATTCGAGATAGTACATTTGCCCATTTCCTGCATCTCAGAGTAAAGGGTGATTTTAAAAAACAATGAAGTCAGCGGTGTATTCTTGGATTGTGTCTCTGTTTCAAGGACGTCTCAAGTTTTCTCCAGGAGAACATCCTACCACCTGCTCATTAGATAAGTTTAGCTGAATGTAACAAGTTTCTGTCATGTTTTTTGCGCTCCATAGACTTAAAGGGGCAGATTTACAAGACCCTTGCGACAACTTTACGCCGCCGTTGCGTCACTTCTGTGACGGAGCGGCGTTGTAAACAATGCGCCACATTGCGACATATTTACAACGTGACGCATCTAGGGAGATGCGTCACGTTGTAAAGCCCTGCGCTACATTATACCTGCGTCAGGTATAATGTATGCAGGGTGGGCGTTCCCACGCAGGAAAGCCTCGTAAAAGTGACGCAGTGAAATCTACAAGATTTCACTGAGTCACTTTTACGACGCCACTGCGTCAAAACCTTGCGCCTGCTTGAAGCAGGCATAAGGAGTGATGCAGCATGTTAGGAATAGGCATTCCTAACCATTGCTGGAGTTGCGTCATACTTGCGACACGACTCCAGCAATGCGCTGCCCTTACACCGACAAGATGCATCATGCATCTGTCTATCCTTGCGCCACAGTGCGCCGCATTGTAAATGCGGCGCATCCATGGTGGCGCAAGGGTATTTTTCCGTGTCGCAATTAAACTGGCGCATCCCTGCTAATATGCAGGGATACGCCAGTTCTTGTAAATCTGCCCTAAAATATTCAATTTTGCACGCATTTTATCATCCTATGCTCCAACCGGCTGTTTTGGGTGAGCTCTCTGGTCAACTGAAATGACGATTGTCTCTTAATTATTTACTTGGATTCATGCTATGTTTGCATTAAACGCAAGTTAGGCTTCTGGCTTTCTGATGTATTGTGTTTTATTTTAAAATGTGCTTTTACCAAGTCCTAGACCTACAAACCGAATTCATTCACCCTCTCTCAGTGGACTATCAAGGGTATAGCCTCGAACATGAAATACAGAGTTCTTGAAAAGTGTTACTGGCCATGATATAATAACTTAGCATGAAAGCTGTTCTTTCCAAAGATGCACCAAATGGACAGAGTTTATTTCCCAGTTCATTAAAAGTGGATCAATCTCCTGCCCAATAAAAGGCTTCCAGACTCTTCCACACCATTGTTTAATAAAATATCCATCCTGAAAGAGAATGTTCCATCTGTTGGAACAACAGTCCCCTGCACCCTGGGTTTTTTCTCCAGTCAGCTCAACACTCATGGAAGTCCAGTGGTGGTGCTGCACCTTTTTAATCTTCTGTTCATCATCAGAACAGGGCTCTCATGGCAGAGGATCACCATAATTGTACTTCATTTCTATGAGAGGGTGGCTACTGCCCGCGGAACCTTGGCTATTGTCAAAATAAAATCAGATCTCATGCCTATCTGAAGTCTGAACACATATATCAAGCAACAATAAACAATCTATCAAATTACAAGATTGAACAACAAAGGTTTCCTCTTGCAGTGGTGAGCAATTAAAGATACATTTCCTTCCAATACAGGGAGTTTTTATAGACTTTTGCATACAAGCACCAACAGAACACGCTTGAGAGAAGCTGCAACAGTTCATTGCAGATGTCCAGCGTTCTCATGAGATGGGCACCAGTGACCTTCAGGAAAGATACAAGAAATGTTAACCTCTAGATGCTGAATTTACTGCTTGAGAATCCTAACTTAGAGATGCCAAGCATGATAGCCAGCCTAGATATGTCAGAAGCGGCAATGGCTGCTTGACAGCTGTTTACATGAGCATAAAAAATGTTGTTGGCTATACAGTAAAGCTAAGGCAAATGAGTGAGATTTCTTGATGTGCAGTGATTGGTGGTGGTGGTGGTGGCCTTGGATTGAATTTATCTCTATCCCTATGATGAGACTTCCTACTGTTTCTCAATGTGCAGTGATTGGTGGTGGTGGCTTTGGATTGAATTTATCTCTATCCTTATAATGAGACTTCCTACTGTTTCTCAATGTGCAGTGATTGGTGGTGGTGGCTTTGGATTGTTTTTAACTCTATCCCTATAATGAGACTTCCTACTGTTTCTCAATGTGTAGTGATTGGTGGTAGTGGCTTTGGATTGTTTTTACCTCTGTCTCTATGGGAAGACTTCCTACTGTTTCTCAATGTGTAGTGATTGGTGGTAGTGGCTTTGGATTGAATTTATCTCTATCCCTATGATGAGACTTCCTACTGTTTCTCAATGTGCAGTGATTGGTGGTGGTGGCTTTGGATTGTTTTTAACTCTATCCCTATAATGAGACTTCCTACTGTTTCTCAATGTGTAGTGATTGGTGGTAGTGGCTTTGGATTGTTTTTACCTCTGTCTCTATGGGAAGACTTCCTACTGTTTCTCAATGTGTAGTGATTGGTGGTAGTGGCTTTGGATTGTTTTTACCTCTGTCTCTATGGGAAGACTTCCTACTGTTTCTCAATGAGCAGTGGTTGGTGGTTGTGGCTTTGGATTGTTTTTACCCCTGTCCTTATGGGGAGACTCTCTACTGTTTCTCAATGCACAGTGGTTTATTGTAGTGGCTTTGGATCGTTTTCACCTCTATCCAGTTGCGGCCGCCACAAAAAAAAGAGGTGGTGGGGCGGGTGGAGGGGGCACAGGGAGCGCGGAGGGGGAGCGTGAGCGGGGGGGGGGTTATAATCAAAAATAAATGTAAAAGAAAAACTTACCTGAGCTGCCTCCCGCCTACCGCGTCGCATTCGGCATAGTCCTACCTGTTCCCAGCAAGCACTGGGGCCACGTCACAGACTCCCTGCAATCCCGTGCTGCTCTCACGTGAGAGCAGCGCAGGGATTGGTCTGAGCAGGCAGGAAAGGCGCTCTGCTCAGACCAGGGAGTCTAAGTCCAAGTGCGCATGTGTGTTTTGGACGGCTGGGGACGGCTGGCCAAACACATATACGCACTTAAGGAGTGCACATAGCACTCCTCCTCCCATGCCCCACCCCTCACTTCGCAAGCTGGCTCAGAGCCAGAAAATGAAACATAAAACAATGACATTGTTTTATTTCTCATTTACTGGCTCTGAGCCAGGCAGTGGGGCGACACTCCTCAGCCATTGCGGAGGAGCCGCCACTGCCTCTATCCCTATGTGGAGACTTCCTACTGTTTCTCAATGCGCAGTGATTGGTGGTGGTGTCTTTTGATTGTTTTCACCTCTATCCCTATGGGGAGCCTTCCTACTGTTTCTCAGTGCTCAGTGATTGGTGGCTTTGGATTTTTTTTACCTCTGTCCCTATGGGAAGACTTCCTACTGTTTTTTCCTAGGTAATGATCTGTCCTGTCCTATGCCTTCGTCATATGTGAAACATGTATGAATGATGTAAATGTATGTGGGAGATTTGATGAATTTGGGACCCTGCGACCATGCAGTACAAGACTGTGGCGTATTTTAGGATGACTGGCTACGCCCAGTGTCTTGCTTCACCCTCCAAAATACCACTCCCACACGATGGCCCAAACACGACGAAGCAAGAGACATATAACACAACAACACCTAGAAAGGGGTTTCACTTTACAAAATGAAACACATCAAAGACTCTCTTTTTAGAATAAGGCTTGGGGTTTTATTTATGCAATGCTCTCCAACAGAAAGGCTTTCCCAGATGTCAAAATAACATTCAAATGTATATAGAGATATATATTTATATGCAAGCAATAATAACACACTTGGCAAATGTAACTTTTGAATGCATGAATAATAATAATGAATAAACAAGCAGCAAATAGTACTGGACGTCCTGCAAGAAATCAGAAAGATATAGACACTAAGGGGCCCATTACGATGACGGACGGAAAAGCCCTCCAACCGTCATGAAATCGGGAAAAATCCCCCGCATGACCCGCGGCATTTCCATCGGTCAAATTACGATGCAATGTACGTGAAATCAGACCGCGGCGGACGGATGTCACAAAACACATTCCACCACGGTTGGAAAAGCTGCAAATCCGACCGCCGCGGACGGGGAAAGCTGTACAACAGCTCGAAAAGGCCGCTCCTGGCACGGCATGACCGCACGGCCAATTACGGTGAGAATGCGGAGCTGGCGGACCGAGCACTGCCATCCGACAGCCTTGCACGCACACAGGCCAAATGAATGGCGTGCGGAACCAACCCCACAATAACGCCGAAGTGTGCCTGTACTCCCGGCCACCCTCAATCACAACACACACGCCACAATGACACACCCCAACTTGCTCCTGGTAGGGAAAGCCATGCGCAGCATGGAAGAGACATCTGGAGGTCATCACCCATGTGGACACACCCATATACCACAGATGCAAACCAACTCCTACCTGGACCAGCAGCCTCTGCACACCACAAGCCAAGACAGAGAGACAGTACACCATTGACACACACACTGCACAGCACCACATATCACCACACACCACCACACTTTCACCCACACACCACATACATCTCCACCACTAACTTGCACCCTGCACCCCTCATTCATTCGCACCATGCCCCCAAAGAAAATGCCCAAACTCACTGATTCAGAGTTGAAAGAGATGCCAGACGAGACAATCAGGGTCGAACCACATTTGACTGGGCACCTGGTCCAACACACACCACTTGCGTGCAAGAATCAGATGTGGGCAAAGATCCACAGCAAAGTCAACGCCGTAGGGACCACCCACGCACCGTGATTGACTTCCGGAAGCAGTGGGCCGGGTCAAGCACCGGGCCCAGAGGAACCACGCGGCGGCCCAGAGAACTGGTGGCGGCCCTCCCATTCCACCACTAACCTTCACTGAATGGGAGGAGAAGGTGCCTGCCATATGCATCCAAAGAGTCCCACAGGAATCGAGGGGTGACTGGAGGCTGGTAAGTGCCAACAAAATGATCACATCACACTACAATGCACCGTTGTGCACAACAAGTGAGCCACAATCGCCCGCCCACATCAAACCCTTGTGGAATGCACGCTTACAAAATGAATGGATCACAAGGACAGCATCTCCTCAGTCTGATCAACCTCACAGGTAGGTGGTCAGCTCATGCACCATGGCCTCCCTCCCAAACGGCATGGCTCACCCTCACCACCCCACAGCCATGTGGCAGCTAACTCCGACGACAGTGCCTCCCAACAGGTAACTAGCCATCTTACTGGGGAGTGGTCATTGAAACCCGACAGCAAGAGCACCACTCCCACAAGGCCATCTGTCTCCCCTCACAAACAGCATGGAGCCAAATGACCCCCACATCCCGCACTGAGTAGCCAACTCCGGAAACCCCCATAAGTGTATAGGCCGTGCACAAACAGCTAACACCATCAAGAGGCCACATGATTCACAGTGTCACTGATGAAGTCACATGCAACTGCAATGCAGAATCCAAGAACACGACCCCAAAAAGCCAATGTGCAAGTCCCATTGCCTCAAATCAGAAAGACTCGGGTCAACACAACAAATGCATGGGAACCCTGTCAGCCCTCACAAACCACAGGAGGTAAGCACAAGAAGCACAACACAAATCATGATGTCGCGGCATAGTAGTCAGATACACATCGAAAAGACACAAATGTCCAAGCAACAACTGAATTGGATGAGCAACAAGTTAGTACCAGAGGACATGTCCTCGGAAACACATCGGTACACATGAAATTGGCCCTTTAGCCATGTCACATCGCCAACGAGCAATGTAGGTACCCAGATCCGCAAGTGGGATGAACAAACTGGGGGTCTCTCAAAGGGGCCTGGCCAATGTAATTAAGGGCGTGGCCCAAAAACCAGAGACACAAATCTGGGCTTAGCATATTGGGTTACCCGACTAGCACATTTCAGTCACTGCCAATGCACCAAGATAAATGATAGAACAAGTAACATGAAACCTAACACAACTCTGGACTACTGGCCTTGGCAATGTTTGTCTGTTGCATGAGACAGAGAAGCTGCAACTATGGCCTACATCTAACATCGGAAAATCTTCCACTTGAAGCCCTGATAACACCACAAGGATGTTGCTGCTCATGAGTCTCCAAAGGAGTGAATTCCAGAGACAAAATGAATCCACAAAGGATTTCACCTTCCCACAACGCTCACCTGGCATGACGTCATGCCGTAATGACTCCGCCAGTGAGAAGTGAGGAGTGTGACCATGCGCACTTCGATGTGCCTGCTGTCAATGCATTCCAGCTGAAAGAACGGACCGCCTGTGGCAGGGCACAAAACAGAGTACGAAAGAGACCCGTCCCGTGGCCCACTCCAAAAAATGGCAGTGCCCAGCACCGGTAAGAACTGGCCCACTGAAAGCCCTGTATGTACCTCAACATCATGTGCGAATGATGACATACTGACATGAATGCCTAGTAAAGCCAAGGCAAAAGTCATGTCACCTCAATTTAAATGTGCCAAACATGAACATCTAATTTGTGCTGTGTGCAGAACATGCTGACAAAATGACCTTACTCCAAAAGGTGACTCGATAGCAACAGCAGGCGACCGTGCCATGGACGAGCCCAGCCAGCCCCCCCCCCCGGAAGGTGAAGGCTCGGATGCAGAGTCCCTGGTCTGTTCAGGTGAGGAGGACCGACAGGGCCACTCCTGCGTGCACAGGCCAGGCATTACGTATATGGGAACAGTTGCACAACGTGTCCTTTTGGTGCCAATGTACTACTGACTCCCCCATAAGTGATTGTGGATAGTCATTTGTGGCCTCACATTCCCACAGCAAAAGCATACTTCAATGAGTGTGCATGCACAATGAGCCTCTGTGTAGACAAGTAGTTGCTCCCACACCAGCCCAATGACCTTCGGATACCAGGTGTCTTGACCGTCCCGCGCGATTCAGTCAGTGCTGAACACGGCTCGCCCACTATTTTCACGGTGAACTGACACACAGAGTATTGATAGCGCCTGCTACTGAAGGCCATTGCACACTTTTTATCAGACTTGTGGGCTCTGGCCTTGTCCCTTCCTTCCATGCTTTTCCGGAAGTACCACCGGGTGTCAGTCCTCCAATTTGCACACTGCATTTAGCGGTTGCAGACCATTACTTTGGCTGCACAGCTGAGCGCTGGTTCTGAGATTGCTCTCACGCCATGTCTGACCGTCCAGTGGGTCAGGCCGAGCCCGGTCAGTTGCAACTGTACCGTGACCGCATGCATCTTCTCTTTGGATGTGTCCCACTGGCTGTGCTGGGCATCAGTTATAGGCTAACGTTCCGCTATGCCTACTTCACCTGCGTGCAACCCGTCTTTTCCTGCAGAGGATGTCTGTTTGGGTGGGCCATGGATGTCTGCCTTTCAAACACATACCTTGCTGACCTGGATCATGAGCTGTGGGTGACTCCTTTGTTGGTCCACGTGCAAGACTGCTTTGGTGAGACACGTTTATGGGATGCCTTTCAATGTGTCAGGCAGGCTGACAGCAGCGCCTGTGCGTTTGCGCAATGGCTCCTGTGCCATGCCTACATCGAACCTCTCCCAGGTTGCGATGGGATGCTCCTTGCAACCTCCTGCTGCGAGGAGCACATCTGTTCCTTCATACTGCTGGATTGGATGGCGGTCCTCTTCGCTGAAGATGAACTGGATCGTCTCTTGGAACTGATTGCCTTCGAAGCTGCCTGTGCCTTCTTGGATTCGTAACGACTTTACAGCAACAGGAACTGTTGGTGACTAATTCAATCATCGTCTCCCTTACTGCACGCCACCTGACAAGATTTGGTATCCAGCTCTCTGACTATGGCCCTGTCTGCATTGGCTTGGACTGTGCTGTGCTCTGCGGTCTATTGCGCTTGGTACCACAGACCAGGGCAAGTGGAGGCTGTCATCGGACTGTCGTGGACTTTGTCGTCTGGCATGCCGCCTTCCATTATGCAGCTGTAGCGCACGAAGAAGACATGGCGTTGTTGTTTTGCAAGTACCCAGGGCTCGAGTCGGGGGTACACGCAGGTCCACGGCGCCCCCCCCCCCCTTTGCACGGGTTTGACGCCGTCCTCCCTGCCAGGACGTTGGTCCCCACAAATATATGCTTAACTTGTCCTGGTGTACTGTCCAGGTACTGGGAAACGTTCTGCAGCACCTGCACGTTGTATGCTGTCCATTCCCAGCAGCAACGTGCATGCAGCGAGTGTGCCTTTTTTCACATCCAGCCGGGCCTAAGTAAAGGGGCCATCCGGCCTCCTTTTGTTTGTACATGCTGACTGGGGTCCGCCTTGAACCTTACAGCTGAATGTAGATGCCACAGAGGGGAACATGTGCACACAGCTTGCCATCTCTACACAGGTACTTAAAGGAGGCATGCTTTTGCCTTTGTTCTGTCCCTGTATATCAATGCAGACACTGTAAGACTGTCAGATGGGTTAGTCTGTCCCAGTATTTGCACAATTCATGTTAGTCGCACTATTTTCCTTCTTTCATAGCGCTACGTCGGGACGTTGTGGGGTCAATTGCATTTTGTCTTACTTGGTCAGTCCCCCCACTTCATTGTTTAGGACTTGTGCCCTGCAGGTACCTTAGTACATGTCTGTCACATGAGAGGTGTCCGCAGAGCTTGTTCACTGCGCGGTCCAGGAGTACTGTCTGAACATTCTGTCCGTGGTCGGAGAAGCCTGTCCCTTGTCATTCGGGTCTGTTCAGGCCATAGCACCCCCAATCAACAAGATCCTACAGCTGCTAGAGGACACGGATCCCCTTTGATTGACATGGGAATGCGGGCCAGATGCCCCACACTTGGAGGGTTATCCATCCAGTGATGAGTGCGACACAGCCAATGTGGTGTAATCTCACCATGTATAGTCTGGGTAATGGGTTCTGCTGACAAAGGCCATAGACCAGGGACATCCCATACGACTCCTTCCTGCAAGGGGTGGGGGGATATGCTCGTGGTTGGACGTCCAGAGGGGTTATTGATGCGACATCTTGCTTCATGTTAAATGGATATGTCACTGTGGTTACTGGTTAAGTACTCGTGCATTTTCAAGCTGTTGCATGTATTTAGCATGCTTTGACACTGTAGTAAAATCTTCACATTTGGAAACGTTTCTTGTCTTCAAATTGTCTTCTTGTGTACATGTGCTTGGATGCCTCAGAATGAGTAGGGGAGCAAGTGAGGCAGTGTGGCAATGGTGTCCTGTGCGTAGGGGTGCTTCGGGGTGCTCAGTCCCTGCATGCATGTGTTTTCAAATCCGGCGCATAGTCCGGTATGTGTACGAAATCTCAGGGAAAGTTGTCTGAGTCTGTGAGACAACAGCAAGGCACACAGATACAGTCATAGTCGCTCATTGTTGCATCACACTCAACGGAAGTAGTTGACGATGAGCTGTAGACGCTGGTCGAGGCCTTCTTCCTCACCACTGTCATCGTCACTGGGCATGTGTGGTTTGGGTGCGAGGGTGATGTTGCTGGTCCGCCAGATGTAGCAGTCATGTGCCCAGCCCGGATACTCTGCAAACACGTGTGAGATGATCTGCTCCACCTGTCATACCACTTGCACGTTGATGGAGTGGTAGTGTTTGCAGTTCCTATTGACGGGTTCACTTACCTGTGGTGGTACGAGGCCAATGTGTGTGCCATCAATGGCTGCCATCAACATTTGGGATGCCTCCCAGGCAGGGCCGGCTCCAGGAATCTTTATTTGTGTGGTCCAATGATGCATTTGTGTAGGCCACTGCGTGCCCGAGTTGTCACTTATGTCTCTCGCCAGGCCTGCTTCAGGGCCCCACTTTGTCTCGCCTCAGTTTTACAAGGGCCAGGGAGACGCTTTCTTTCCTTCCAAATTCTCTTGCTAGATGTTGTCACTCTCAAGAAGTGTGTTTTTTCCTTGAAAGGTCCTCCTGATGGGAGGAGGAGGTTTCTTGAGGTGGGAGTATCAGGCAAGTGACGATTCTCATGCTCTCACTCATGCCCTCCTCCTCGGATTCCCTTTCTGCCACCCTCGTCCAGCGCTCCTCATCTCTCCATGGCCGCTCGCTCATGTGCATTTCATTTGTTGTATGGCGCTACTGATATGAGTGTAGGGTGTGACAGTGCTTTAAATCACGCACACATTGTACAGAGACAATCAGTCATGCAAGTATGTCAGTACATCAGTCAACAGGGAATGTCACGTGAGCCAATGAGGATTGCAAGGTGTGGTAATTACAGGTCATCCATGCTGGTCGGCAGGATTTTTGAGGGCGTTTGGTCTGGAGAAGCACTGACTCAGGACGTGTGTGGGGACATTTACAGGCAGTGGCAGCTAGGCACATTGCACGCCACACCAGTACGTGTGTTGGATGTGCTAGGGATTAGACGTATGTCTGATTTGCAGACAATGGACACCTCTGATTGTCTGCCAACCCCACTGACCCTTCACAATTTGAACCCTGGCCAAGAGACGCCAGTCAGATGTCAGGGGATATTCAAGCGGGGTTCACAGGTTGGACGTTTCATTACACGACATTGGTACAGTGCGGGAGACCTTTGTCCTTTTTGACTCCTTCCCTCATTTAAGTCCATGCTGGCCACGAGGCATGGCTATGTATGTGATTTCACTCTGCTTTCCTTGGACATTCCATGTGTGTGGACACTTGGCTCACGGGTCACACTCTCTCATCCCTTCACAGTGTAGTGAGCTGCTGGTCACTGTTCTAGTTGTTCTGATGTGCCAGCCACTCCCAGAGGGCTGACTTACCACCCACCCCACAGCCACCCAGCACAGGCGTCACTGGACATGTGACCCTGCCAACAAACGTAGCAGGACGCACGTGCCCTGGGCCGGTTCTCCTATACATGTACGGTGTCTGTGTGGTTACTTTATTTGCATGGGTGCCTCGTGCCCCACAACATTGCACATGGGGTGCACCGGTCACTTTAGGCAAATGAGTTGTGTTGTGCGGTGTAATAGTCAGGGCGCCAATGCAAATGCAGTATGTGTTCGCATGCGTGGTAGCTGGCATTCACAGTGATGACACGCATTGGCCCCACTTGAAAGTTGCAGGGTTGCGGTCGCAGCTCCCGGATCGCCAGGGTGTGGCACACACAATGCGGATGAGCCATCAGCCAATGGGTGCCTTCGGCGTACATGTTTAGATCTTGCGGTGTGCGCGCTCTGCAACTGCGAGGCTCGTCATTGGCTCCAATTGCCTTCGGGGGCACTGAGGGTCACTCAAGGGGATTGGGTGGGCCTCGCACTTTGCATTTGGCAGGTTGCCACATTCATCGCAGTGCCGTCATGCTTGCTGGAAGTTGTAGTTGTTCAGGGATTGCATGCGTGGAGATGTCTGGTACGTACCTCTGCTGTTGCGCGCGGCGGCGTCTTGTATGCCGGAGGTGCAGCCGGTAGTGCAGAGGGAGGGCCTGTGGCGCAGGATCCATGGCGGGTCCGGGGGTTTAGATGGGTACTGTATCGGCTCTTCCTCTCCGATGTTGTATTTCCGCCATCTGCAACGTGGTGGTTTTTACGCGGCGGTGAGAAGGGTTGTCTGCAACATCGTGATCTGCTTGGCGGACGGAACGTGTTTCCTCATGCCGGTCCTGCCCTGTTGGCTCCGACCGCCACCCTTGCGTACGCAGAAAATGTGCGGAGCCTGACAGGCTGCAGCGGACGGAAAATAGCCTCAGTGGGCCAATTGTGATTTGTTGGTCGCAATGACCGCACCTGGGGCGGAAAACATGACAGTTTTCCGCCACCAGCACGGATGGCCTTCTGTCCGTCATCGTAATGGGCCTCTAAATACATCAAATGATTACTTTGGATGTGCATTCTGACTCACTCACACATCACAAAGAAAACACCTCAAAGGACCACGGCCACTGGCCACACATCACAATGGCACTAGTCAGAAACAAATCACCTCATCGGTCGTTCACTCGACATAATTGACAACTCAAGCTGGAGGAGCCCGTTGACAGCCAGGCATGGACTCGCGACCAGGACTCAAGTTCCGATCTTTTGTGATGACACGTCTGCCCCACAAATGAGTTCCTAAGCTGCCTGTAAACATTCTCCGGCTTTAAAACCTTTTACTCAACGTAAGGCGAAGGTTCAAGAAACCTCGCCCCCTTTCTTCTGTTACGAAAAACTGAGCTGACCGTACTGGTCTGTGTCAAGGTCAAGACAGAAGCGGGCCAGGCCCCTGTATTTTGACTCCGAGACAGAGCTGTACATTCCACACATTTCTCTGGCAACAACAATCTCTGCTCTGAAAGGCACCAAGCACACTTCCCACACATTATCCCACCAAAGCTTACAAAAGCCTCCATCCAGCAGAAAACAAAACAACCTTGAACATGGATAAACAACTTGAGCAATTTGGGGGTCTGCCTGTGCGCTGAGAGCAAGACAGAGTCAGAATTCAGGATGACATGAGGCCATGTCAAAGCCAATAGTAGGAACTTCATAATAATTCCCAATGTACAGCACAATGCACATTTGTGCACCTCTGCCTATAGCATCACATACTTCATCTCTCAATGTACAACACAATGCACATTTGAGCCCCACTGCTCATAATACTGCACTTTGAGACTAAAAAGTACATTCCACCTCTCTCTCTCTCTCTCTCGCTCATGCTTTCAAATGCACATCCCACACGTTCTTTTCTTGGTAAGCTGTTCTAGTCTGTGACAGCTCCCACTTTAAGACTGCAAGATTAAATCTTCAAGGGAAACAAGGCATATATGCAGGACGTACATTCATGCTAGGGTAAAATTAAACAAAGTCAATTAAAATGATGGTAGTCAAAGGTCATCACGTGGTGTCAACACATAAGAGTGCCTCTAGCACTTCAGCCCAGCCCCAGTATGCCAGACTGCATGTAACCTTTCCCATATCCCCCTCCTAGACACTTGAGTACTTCACGGATGGAGGAAAGCCATCAGCATATTTGTTTGCTCCTGTGCCTGGGCGAAACACACCCATGCCTCTCTTCTTGTGCTGTTGCTGACACACAAACTAACAAGAGAATGCATAGAGTGTCTTAGTGATACCCCCATATAAACTGGGACCAGTCCAGTCTGATCAGACATTTGACTTATGTTTCAGAGCTCTGTGCAAACTGGAAGGCAATGAGAAGATGCTCTTGCCTAAGACCGAAGAAGTGTTAAAAGTGATCAATAGACTGGTGGTAAATTAACTGGTGACAAATTAATTGCTTCCCATCTTACCCACCAAAGGAGGATTAGTACCTGTGGGTTTTTGGAACGTTGGTGACCAGGAATTTCATGGCCGTGTGACACACAAAAGGGCAGACCCACTTACTTATTGATAATCTTCATTACTCCAAGTCTAAGCCTTCCTTATAACAGTCCTTACAATCTCCTTCCACAGCCAGCGATTGCTTACTCTAGATACACTGTTTACAAGGCTAAACATTATTTGCTGATGTTTTCCCAGTTCCTTGCCACTCACGCCTTAAAGTGGAAGCAAAATGAAACCCTTACAGAATGAGAAGCCATGACAGAAGCAGGACCGAGCGCACATATTTCTGTGTGCAGTGAGATGGAACCAAGTGACAAGGAAGGCTTGGACTTGGAGTGATAAAGATTACTGGTAAGTAACAGGGCAGTTACCTGTTCATCTGTCTTCCTCATCCCAGTCCTTATATTTTGAAGTAATACCAACAATAAAAAAGATTTCCAATGGACACCACCAGGCCATCACATACACATCAAACTGCAGTGATATATATTTATTTAGAAAATGATATGAAAACATCAATAGGAAATGCATATTATCAGCAGTGGCGGCTGGCAATAATTTAAAGTGGAGGGGCAAGCACACTGGCACTTAGAGACACTAATAATGTCGTTAGGCTCAGAGCCAAAGCTCTCAATCATGGCTTGTTATAAACAGTGTTTGCAACGGGTCATGACTGAGAGCTCTGGAGCCGAGGCGGAAGGCAGTGTGAGTTACTTTACTATCAGTGGGTCAAAGAGGTGCCGACTGCTGGCTGCCGACTCGAGCAAAATTAAATTAAACACTCAGCTCGCATGCAATAAACAGTGACTAAATTGCTGACATACATTACAATAACATTTTAAAGTTAACTTTAAAATGTTAATCTCATGCATATCAGCGATTTAGCTACTGTTTGTATTCTTTTAAGCTATTAAAAAATGCAATATTCTCTTACCCACTGCCTGCACATTCTCCAGTCCTGGTGTTCTTCTTCAGTCATCCGAGGCCTACAGCCAACTCCCCTAACCAATCCAGATGCTGCCCTCATGCTGTTAACTAGCATGAGAGAAGCACCAGGATAGGTTGGAGTGTGCTGGCTCAGCAGTCTTTCAGGCACTGGGGGCCTGTGCCTTCTCCCCACCCAGCTGTCTAAGACAGCTTAGGTTGGAGAGGTTTAATGTCTGCATGTCAGGCTGGCCGTCGCAAGACATTCAGCAGCACTCCTGCCTGCTACCAATCTGCAGGAACCGCCTCGACCTCATACTCAGCTTGGGATGGCAGAGTAAAAAATATTATGGTAATAAAGTCATTTTATTTTGCAGTTTTGCTGCGCCTGCCACGAGGGCGGGATGATACTCCTCTGCCCATCTGGAGAAGCTGCCACTGATTCCACCTGTAACTTATGATGTGACATAAAAGTATGAGGAATAAACCAGGTGGCTGCATTACAGATATCCTTTAAAGAAGCTCCCTGAAAGGGAGCCCCCGGTATCTCTGGTAGAATGTTTCTGAATTGGAATGATGAGACTGGATCACTGACAGAATATCGACAACAGAAATATCGACCTACAGAAATATTGTGACAAAAATATCGTTGTCAAAAATATCGACCTCCTATCTTCATAATGGTAAGTACAAAAATATCGGAAAAAAATATCGTTGTCAAAAATATCGAAGTAGAAAATATCGTTTTTTTATATGTATAAAAAATAATGTAAAATAAATTAAATAATACATTTAACTTAAAAAAATATTTAGATTTATTTGTATATTTTAACAATCATAAGTAATAAATATAATGTAAAAATAAATTATACATACATATTTAAAATGTAATATATATATTTACTTAAAAATAATTAATAAATAATAATGTTAATTAATTATAAAATGTTAGAAATATATTAAAATGTATAAATAAATATACATATATACATACACCTATAACATAAAAATAAAAAAAATAAAAATTATATTATAAATTAAAATATTAAAATATGTAATATTTTTTAAACCTACACTTTACACTACATTGACTGCAACAGTAGGAAAAGTGTTTGTATAGCGGAGGAGAAAAAATTACTATTCCCCCTCCAGCGAGTGCAACAGTAGGGAAAGTGTTGGATAACGGAGGGGAATAATTTACTATTCCCACTTCAATAAGTGCAACAGTAGGGAAAGTGTTGGATTTACTATTCCCACTCCAACAAGTGCAACAGTAGGGAAAGTGTTGGATAGCGTAGGGATAAAAATTACTATTCCCACTCCAGCAAGTGCAACAGTAGAGTAGGGAAAGTGTCAGATAGCGGCGGGGAATAATTTACTATTACCACTCCAGCGAGTGCAACAGTAGAGAAAGTGTTGGATAGCGTAGGGGTAAAAATTACTATTCCCACTCCAGTGAGTGCAATAGTAGGGAAAGTGTTGGATAGCATAGGGAATAAAATTTACTATTCCCACTCCGAGTGCAACAGTAGTGAAAGTGTTGGATAGCGGAGGGGAATAATTTACTATTCCCACTCCAGCAAGTGCAACAGTAGGGAAAGTGTTGGATAGCAAAGGGGTAAAAATGACTATTCACACTTAAGAAAATTCCAATTTAAAAACATCAACTACTATACAACATATAATAAAACACCCTAAAACAAAACATATCTATTATAAATTTTTACAAAACATAGAAACATATAATAATGTAGAAAAAATATAAAATTTACATAAAAAGATTATTTTTTTAATTTTAACAAGAAATTATCAAACAAATAAAGATTTTGTAATAGAAATTAATTGTAATCTAAAAAATAATTATTACATAAATGTAATATTTTTTTTCCTACCCTATAACACCACACACTTTACAACACATATCTAAATTAAATTTAAAAAAGTGTACCTCCATAATTAACACAATTAATTATCAATTTAAAAATTATTCATAATTAAAAAACATTTTAAAAAGTCAAAATTATTGTAGTAACCAAACATTACAGCTATACAACATAAATCCCCAAACAAAAAAATAAATAAACTATTACCAAAATTATTTAACAATTAATAAATAAATATTAATGATCAAGTAATGATTAATTAATGTAAACTAAATTACTTTCCACCATCTACCCCAATAAACATCATAACACACCTAAAAATATTTACACAATTTCCATAACTAATTTTACATGAATAAATTTATATCATGTTTGCAAGAAGCAATTGGCCGATAAATATGGGCCATGGGTCATTGCAGAGTTACATATGTCTATTTTTTCATTCACCCTGTGCTCAATATACAGGCCAACGGGAGATGACCCCAAGGTTTTTGACTTTTTAAATCTAGAACTAGCAGGATGGTTGACCCCCATTATAATGTGTGGGGATTTGAACATCAACGGAATTGGGGTGTGTTGGGGTGGCAGCCCGGGACTATATAAAGGCCAAAAGCCCAGGGTTTATAGGGCTCTGTCCCACTTAGCAGAAGGGAACGGTCTATTAGATACATGGAGAGAGTTAAAGACGGCAAAATCTGACTACGGAAGTACGTATTTTTCGGTTCCTCATGGAACACTGGCCTGATTGGATTATTGTTTTGTTTCGCAGGGTTTAATTGCGAAATGCTGCATCGAAAAATTTCCCCAAGTAATGTCAGACCATAGTCCTCTAGTTTTGGAGATATCACAGATTAGGGGGGAGAGGGCACAACAGAACTGGACTTTTGAAAGGGGACTGTTAGTGGAAGAGGGGTATATTGCCCATATGAAAAAATGGATAGAAAAGTTCCTGGGATATAATAGAGGGAGTGCTCGAACTGGTAGTGTGTGGGATGCTTTTTTTATTTTTAGCAATACGTTTACTTCATAATAACAATTTAAGATACAAAAAAAAAAAAGGGAAGCATCTCATATCACATGTTTAGACATATATAACCTAAGAGGAAACAACTACATATAAAATAAGAAAACAATATCATTAATTAAAGCTTATATAAATGGAAAGAAGGATGCCAAACAAGCCGGGATATCAGACAACATAACATTTCATTAATCAATTCCATTTGAGGCTAGCCCATATCTTTTTAAATTTAAGCCATGATCGTGGACCTCTAGCTTTAGCAACAGCTAATTCCATTTCATATATTTGCCTAAGTAAAACCCGAAATTCATTGATACTTGGACTCTTATTTTGAATCCACACTCTAGCAATACATAATCGTGCACAAATTATAAAAATAGAAATGAAAGGTCTCAAATAACTGCCCATTTCTCTAGTGTGTGGGATGCTCTTAAGGGAGGTATCCATGGAGAGACATTAAGTTTTAGTTTACACCGTTCTAAAAACGAACGTCAACATTTAATTGAATTATACCAAAGACTGAGAGCAGTTGAAGAGGATTTAGTCAGGGCAATAGAGTCCGGAGAGAATATTGAGGGTATACTGAATAAGCTTGCCTTAGCCAAAGCAGCAATAGGTGATGTGGTTGTAGCTAAGTTCACTGAGAAATATATGACACGAAAGGAGGAATGTTATGAGTGTAGCGAGCGGTCAGGGCGCATATTAGCAATTCGCACTAGACAGAAGAACGTACAGAATGAGATAATATCAAATAAGAATGAGCATGGGAATTTGGTGACGACAGCTCAGGGAATCCGAGAGGAATTCCGTAGGTTTTACATGAAATTATATGATTCCGAGAAAATTAGCGAGGATATTGGTGATTGTGAGAAGTTGGCCTGGTATATGCTGTTCACTAATTAAAGTGGACACCTTGCACCAGAACAATTCGACTCTTATGGTAGATAGGTTTAAGACAACCTTTATAGAAAGCTATCCTAGTGGTAGCTGTGGAGAGCAGCATTCAGGCTAAGTCTTGAAGGAATGTAAAGCAGCTTGTTTTACCACACAATCTCTTGAATCACCAAATGAAAAGACACCACACAGGTATATATATCAAATATATATGTATTTATTAATAAACACTCTCTACTAATCTCTTTATGAGATTAGAGGATAGGAACATATGTACAAGTCAAATATTATCAGGATAAGTTTAGCACAATTGAATATTACAATCTTAGTTTGCTAGACCTAGGTCTAGGGCATCTAGAATCGAGGGACCCCCAAGAACCACCCCAGGTAGTTGTAGGAGACCCACAGGGGACGGACGCGGTGACCTGGCACCGATGCGAATCCTGTACGAGTCTATGCGCTCAGACGCGATTGAGATATCAATGTTCAAGGTCCCTTGCGTGTTCGAGGCGAACACACCGATCGGACTCAGTACGAGTCGAAGGATACGATCTACAGATAGGATTTGCAAGGGAGTCGGACGCGGTGTGTCTAACACAGACGCGAACCACGTACGAGTCAGTGCGAGAATCGCACGGGGAAAGTAAGAGTTTTAGGATACTTCTGGTGAACCTACAAGCAAGTCACTTACAGGGTAAGTAGTTCGAGGGCCCACACCCACAGGAGCACTGTAGTGCTGGAGTTACCTCACCCAGGGAAGCCGGGTGCACAGGTGTCCTTTGGTGTCGGGTCGCGGCGTCGTTTTCAATGGCGACCAAAGAAGACTTGCTGCTTGTGATGGTTTGAAGAAGTGTCCGGTGGAATCCAAGCCTGGATTCGGTGGAAGGATGACCTGAAAGCTGAGGGGACAGTGTTCAAAGTCACTTGGCAGTGACTCGGGGCAAGGAAGATGAATGCCCACCGTCGTCGCAGGGTTCAGGTCGTTCACGCTTGCCTTGACTCTTCAGCCACGAGGTCCAGGAGGCGTCGACGACGACCAGGAGCTGGACTCGGCGTGTCCCACGATGTCTGCGGCTTACTGCAGTGTCGGCAACTCGATCGGAGCCAACAAGCCTTGGTAACAGCAAATCTCGGGGAAAGTGTGAAGAGGCAATGGCGTAGACCAGCAAGGTCTGAGGAACTCACCCAGCGAGGGTAAGTCAGGGCAGGCTTGGAGCAACCAGGGGAGCCTTTGCTTTCTTTGGAAAGTCTTCTGGGGACCCACAAGCCGGCTGGCAAGGGGTCGCGAAGACGCCTCAGGAGGATTCTCTCACAGGGGCCCACGGTCACTCGGGACGTGGTAGGCCGCTGATCTTAGGAGGGATTCCTGCTGGAGGCTGGGACCACACGTGGTCCAAAGCACAAGTTCGTGGAACGTTGCACTCGACAATAGTGCACGGTACCCAGGGGTCGCGGTTCCTCGTTACTCTTGGGGTCCACTGGCCTCAGCTTCGCTGGGGACTCAGGATGGCCTTTGAGAAGTCAGGAAATCCACTTCTTGGGCTGCAGGGACTTCGGACTCCGGCGGGAGCGGCGTAGTTTGCGACCGTCGTTTGTAGTTTTTGGTGCCTGCCAAGCAGGGGAGTCACTCCTTGACTCCAAGGGAGATTCTTCAGTCTTCCAAAGGTAGTGGAACGTCGAAGGTCCGGGATTCTTCTTGTAGAGCGTCGTCCAGGGAAATCTGGGGTGCAATGCACAGGTTCCCCCTCTTATACTAAAAGGAGGGGAGGGACTAGCTCTATGACCCTACCTATGGGAGGGTCAGGGGAGTGGGTGGCTACACCCACTTCCCTTTGTCCAGTTTCGCGCCAGAGCAGGGACAGGTAGCCCCTGAGCCGGTTTGAACTGGCATATGCACAGAGGAGCCTTCTGCTCCCCCAGTGCAGGACTTCAAAGCACTCTAAGAGTGCACCCACCCAGCCCCAATACACTAAACCCTGTCTGGGAGGTGGTCACACCCCCTTGGGACAGGATATCTATTGTTGGGCTCCCTCCACTGCGAGTGTTGGTCATCAGCAGGAGGGCAGCCCAGTGTCTGTGACTGGTGGCATCCATTTTGTGATGCCAGGGCTCTGTCGGATTCTACCGCGTTTCCACAGTAGGTACATGTCTATCCCTCTAGAAGGGTGGAATGCTACCCCCGCCGCCAGGACTGGCGGGGGGTAGTATTCCAAGGTGTTTGACACCAAACACGACATGTTTCGATGCAGCCATTCCAAAGTTAGCATTTTACCGCGAGGATATAATGCACTTAAAAGTATATGGTTTAACCGCATCCACAAACAGCACCAGAGAATGGACTCTGAGAGCTGCAGAGGGGCCCTGCTCAGGCAGAGGCACCCCCTCACATAGAAGCCAAGCACCCTGCCCTCAGGATTGATAGGGCCTGCCTTAGGGGTGACTGATAGGGTTATATGTGTGTGCAGGAGAGATATAGGGAACCTATATCTCAGTGAGGGGTGCTAGCACTTCCTCACTCAGGCTGCAGTAGCAGGCCTGTGGTGTCAGATTTAGTCTGCTTCCCAGGGGTGGCATAATACATGCTGCAGCCCCTGGTAGGCCTGTGGAGTACCTATGCCCTTGGTACCTAGGGTACCATATACTAGGGACTCATAAGGTACCACAGTATCCAATCACTAGTGCACCTAGAGTGCACTCCAAATCGTTTAGAGAGAACAGAGAGGCTGGGGCCCTGATTAGCAGGGTCCCAGCCTGACTATAGCCAGAAACCAGTGTAAACATCAGAAAAAAAGTGGGGGCAACATAAGAGGCAGATCCTACTCTCCTACACAACCCCCCCCCAAACGCAGGGACACTAAACTAACCTTGACCAGTTGAGTCTTCGTGTTCAAAGTGGAAATACCTTGAGAGTCCATCTGCATTGGCATGTTGGGTCCCAGGTCTATGTTCCACTGTATAGTCCATCCCCTGTAGGGAAATGGACCACCTCAAAAGTTTTGGGTTTTCTCCTTTCATTTGTTTAAGCCATAGGAGGGGCTTGTGGTCGGTCTGAACTATGAAGTGAGTACCAAACAAGTATGGCCTCAGCTTCTTCAGGGCCCATACCACAGCAAAGGCCTCCCTCTCTATAGCTGACCAACGTTTCTCTCTAGGGGTCAGCCTTCTGCTAATAAAAGCTACTGGCTGGTCTTGACCTTCATCATTCAGTTGAGACAGTACAGCTCCCACACCCAGCTCAGAAGCATCTGTTTGGACAATGAACTTTTTGGTGTAGTCTGGACTCTGTAAGATGGGGGCAGTGCACATGGCCTGCTTTAGGTCTTCAAATGCCTTTTGACAGCTAGCTGTCCACTGAACCTTTTTTGGCATTTTCTTTGAGGTCAGATCATTCAAGGGGGTCACTATAGATCCATATCCCTTGACAAACCTCCTATAGTACCCAGATAGGCCTAAGAAGGCTCTCACCTGTGTCTGGGTGGTTGGAGCAACCCATTCCATTATGGTCTGGATCTTGCTCTGTAAAGGCTGAACCTGGCCTCCACCTACAAGGTGGCCCAGGTACACAACCTGACTCTGCCCTATCTGGCACTTAGTGGCCTTGATAGTGAGGCCTGCCTTCTGCAGGGCCTCCAAAACATTCCTGAGGTGGACCAGGTGATCCTGCCAGGAGGAACTAAAGACAGCAATATCATCTAGATAAGCTGAGCAATAAGTTTCCATCCCTGTCAGAACTTTATTCACCAACCTCTGAAAAGTGGCAGGTGCATTTTTCAATCCAAAGGGCATCACCACAAAGTGGTAGTGCCCACCAGGGGTCGAAAATGCTGTCTTGGCTTTTGCATCATCAGCTAATCTGATCTGCCAGTAGCCAGCTGTTAGGTCAAACGTGCTTAGATACTTGGCTGAGGCCAAAGTATCAATCAGCTCATCTGCCCTTGGTATGGGATAGGCATCAGTCCTAGTGACTGCATTGAGGCCTCTGTAGTCTACACAAAACCTCATTTCTTTCTTACCACCCTGGGTATGAGGCTTGGGTACCAGGACTACTGGACTAGCCCAAGGGCTATCTGAAGGCTCAATTACACCTAGCTCCAACATTTTCTGGACTTCAGTCCTGATACAGTCCCTGACATGGTCAGGTTGCCTGTAGATTTTATTCTTGACAGGCAGACTGTCTCCAGTGTCCACCTCGTGGGTGCACCAGGAAGTCTGACTAGGGGTCAGGCTAAACATATGTCTAAACTGTTGCAGAACTTGTCTGCACTCAGTTTGCTGATGGTCAGTGAGGCTGCTTGCCAAAGCAACACCATCTACTGACCCATCATCAGGGTTCTGAGAGAGCAGGTCGGGGAGAGGGTCACTCTCCTCCTCCTGGTCCTCATCAGTTGCCATGAGCAAGCCCATGTCAGCCCTGTCAACATATGGCTTTAATCTGTTGACATGGAGCACCCTCAGGGGGCTCCTGGGAGTTCCAAGATTCACCAGATAGGTGACTTCTCCCTTCTGTTCAACTATTGTATGGGGGCCACTCCACTTGTCCTGGAGGGCTGCTGGGGCCACAGGCTCCAACACCCACACTTTCTGTCCTGGCTGGTATACAGTCAGTACAGCCTTTTGGTCATGCCAAGCTTTTTGTAATTCTTGGCTGGCCTCCAGGTTTTTGGTTGCCTTTTTCATGTACTCAGCCATCCGGGAGCGGAGACCAAGTACATAGTCCATCACATCTTGTTTGGGGGGCTTGAGAGGTAACTCCCAGCCCTCTTTTACCAAACACAGTGGACCTCTCACAGGATGCCCAAACAGAAGCTCAAATGGGCTGTAGCCAACCCCCTTCTGTGGAACCTCTCTGTAGGCAAACAACAGGCAAGGAAGAAGAAGGTCCCATTTCCGCCTAAGCTTCTCTGGGAGTCCTTTAATCATTCCTTTCAAGGTTTTGTTGAAGCGTTCAACTAAACCATTGCATTGTGGGTGATAGGGGGTGGTGAACTTGTAAGTTACACCACACTCCTTCCACATTGCTTTTAGATACCCTGACATGAAGTTGGTACCTCTGTCAGAAATGACCTCCTTTGGAAAACCCACTCTGGAGAAGACTCCAATGAGGGCTCTTGCCACCACAGGGGCTGTGGTGGTCCTCAGGGGAATTGCTTCTGGGTACCTGGTGGCATGATCCACTACCACCAGGATAAACCTGTGCCCAGATGCAGTTTGAGGGTCAAGGGGACCAACAATGTCAATCCCTACCCTTTCAAAGGGTACCCCCACCACCGGTAGTGGTATCAGGGGGCCTTTGTTGTGCCACCTGCCTTACCACTGGCTTGGCATGTGACACAGGAGCGACAAAACTCCTTAGTGTCCTCTGACATATGTGGCCAATGAAAATGTGGAACAAGCCTGTCCCAGGTCTTGTTTTGGCCCAAGTGTCCTGCTAAAGGGATGTCATGTGCTAAGGTCAAGAGGAACCCCCTAAACTTCTGAGGTATTACCAACCTCCTGGTGGCTCCAGGGGCTGGGTCTCTACCTTCAGAATATAGGAGTCCCTCATCCCAATAAACTTTATGGGACCCACTAGCACTCCCAGCAGCCTCAGCAGCAGCCTGCTGTCTGAGGGGTTCAAGAGAGGGGCAGCACTGTTGCTCCTTCCTCAGATCTTCCCTAGAAGGGCCCCCTGCCCCCAAGAACTCAACCTGATCAGGCTCAAGTCCCTCTGGGGCAGTTCCTTCTTCAGGATCTGCTTCACCTCCCTCTGGGGGTGAATCTGTGATCTGAGACAGAGGGGAAGGCACTGCCTTTACCCTACTGCTCCTCCTCTTGGGAAGCATCTGGTCCATTGTTCCAGGATCCAGAGCTGGTTCAGTGTCATGCATTCTTGCTTGTGACCTGGTCACAGCAAATACCTCTGCAGGGATGCCCAACATCTCAGCATGAGTCCATAACTCTACTTCAGACCAGGCTGAAGTCTCTAGATCATTGCCCAATAGACATTCGACAGGGAGGTCTGCACTGACTACAACCTTCTTGAGGCCAGTTACCCCTCCCCAGGAGAAATTCACAACTGCCAGACTATGGTTGGTCTTGGCGTTGCTTGCATTGGTCACCTGGTACATTTCGCCCAGGATGATCTGTCCAGGGTCCACAAGATCCTCTGCCACCATGGTGACACTAGCACCTGTGTCCCTAAATGCCAAAGCCTGTTTGCCATTTATTACAGGCTGCTGTTTGTATTTGCCCAGATTACTGGGACTCACTAGGAAGGACATATTAAGGTCTCCCTCACAAATCAGCATTGCCTGAGTGGGCACTCTGACTAGGTCAGAGTCCACTTCAGAACCCAGGGTCAACCCTACTACACCCTTATTCTGTGTACCACCTCCACCAGTAGCTGAACTAGGGGGAACAGTTGCCTTAGGGGCAGGAGTGGTGGTGGTTTGGTCTTTGGACTTGTTACAGTCAGAAGTCCAGTGCCCTTTCTGTTTACAGAATTTGCACCAGGGCTTCTTTTGGCCTTTTCCCTTGTTGGATTGTGACTCCCCACCAGATGCAGATTTTTGGGGCCCTTGTGAAGACTTCTGGTCTTTTGACTTATCCCCACCTTTCTCAGAGCCCTTAGGATCTTGCTTCTTGGTGTCACCCCCTTGGTTCTGGGGTTTCTGCCTCACCCTGGTTCTGACCCACTTGTCTGCCTTCTTTCCCAATTCTTGGGGAGAGGTCAGATCCGAGTCCACCAGGTACTGATGCAACAACTGGTTCTGGCAATTATTAAGGATTTGTTCTCTCATCATCAGATTATACAATCCCTTGAAATCAGTAACCCTACTGCCAACCAGCCAACCCTCCAGAGCCTTGGTTGCACAATCAACAAAGTCAGTCCAGTCCTGAGTCTGTGCCTTCTGGGTGTCTCTGAACTTTAACCTGTACTGTTCAGTGGTTAAGCCAAACCCATCTATCAGTGCACTCTTCAGGACTTCATAATCATCAGCATCCTCTTCTCTAACAGTGAGGAGCTTGTCTCTACCTTTATCTGAAAAGGAGAGCCACAAGATTGCTGCCCACTGCTTCTGGGGGACCTGCTGTACTCTACAGGCCCTCTCCATAGCAGTTATCCACTTGTGGATATCATCCCCACTCTGGTAGGGAGGAACAACCTTGCTCAGGTTCCTATGGTCTGGAATAGATTCTCTGCCTCTAGGGACACTGTTGCTGCCACCAAGGGGTTCTAACCCCTCTCGTCGAGAAGCTCTCTGGATCTCCAGGGCTTCTCTATCCAGTGCCAACTGCTTGGTTCTGAGGGCAACTCTTGCTTCCTCATACTGCAGCAGTTTGCACATTCTTTCAGAGGAGGTCTCTCTTATGGGAAAGTATGAGTTCCTCTGGTGGACAAATTCTCTGCCAGAGTGATAAGAGTGCTCAGATTCCCTGGAAGGGGACCTATGCCTCTCATCCACTCTGTCAGTTCTCTTAGGGAGAATTCCTCTGTCCTTTTCAGGCCCCTTGAGGCCTGGCCCTTCAATCACAGAGTCCTGGTCATTCGGATTTTCATCGTCTGACCCAGATACTGTAATTGACCCACCCACTGATTCAGACCCATTAGCTCCTAGAGCCAATCTAAGATCATCTGCTGTCAGCAGATCTATCAGGTGCAGGGTTGAGGGACTCTGTCCTAGTCTCAGGTGTCTTTCAACACACATGGCTCTCAAGTCAGAGAAAGCCATGTCCTTATACTGAGGCTGAGTGGATCCACTGGTTCCACCCTTTAAGGACATTCTAGTGTTGTGCAGTGTTGTACTACCTACACTAGTTTGTGGCCTACTGATACTAGCTTGAGCTGTAGAAAGGGTGTGCTATCCCTTGGCACACAGCTCTAAGTTCAGTAGAACTTATCGATACTAAGCTTGACTTTATATGTACCTTAAGTACCTATAGTGGTTTTCAGTTAGTAATTCAAATAGAGATTTTCTGGTAAAACAATAGCAAGCTGGAATCCCACACGCTGCCCACCAATGTGAGAAGTTGGCCTGGTATATGCTGTTCACTAATTAAAGTGGACACCTTGCACCAGAACAATTCGACTCTTATGGTAGATAGGTTTAAGACAACCTTTATAGAAAGCTATCCTAGTGGTAGCTGTGGAGAGCAGCCTTCAGGCTAAGTCTTGAAGGAATGTAAAGCAGCTTGTTTTACCACACAATCTCTTGAATCACCAAATGAAAAGACACCACACAGGTATATATATCAAATATATATGTATTTATTAATAAACACTCTCTACTAATCTCTTTATGAGATTAGAGGATAGGAACATATGTACAAGTCAAATATTATCAGGATAAGTTTAGCACAATTGAATATTACAATCTTAGTTTGCTAGACCTAGGTCTAGGGCATCTAGAATCGAGGGACCCCCAAGAACCACCCCAGGTAGTTGTAGGAGACCCACAGGGGACGGACGCGGTGACCTGGCACCGATGCGAATCCTGTACGAGTCTATGCGCTCAGACGCGATTGAGATATCAATGTTCAAGGTCCCTTGCGTGTTCGAGGCGAACACACCGATCGGACTCAGTACGAGTCGAAGGATACGGTCTACAGATAGGATTTGCAAGGGAGTCGGACGCGGTGTGTCTAACACAGACGCGAACCACGTACGAGTCAGTGCGAGAATCGCACGGGGAAAGTAAGAGTTTTAGGATACTTCTGGTGAACCTACAAGCAAGTCACTTACAGGGTAAGTAGTTCGAGGGCCCACACCCACAGGAGCACCGTAGTGCTGGAGTTACCTCACCCAGGGAAGCCGGGTGCACAGGTGTCCTTTGGTGTCGGGTCGCGGCGTCGTTTTCAATGGCGACCAAAGAAGACTTGCTGCTTGTGATGGTTTGAAGAAGTGTCCGGTGGAATCCAAGCCTGGATTCGGTGGAAGGATGACCCGAAAGCAGAGGGGACAGTGTTCAAAGTCACTTGGCAGTGACTCGGGGCAAGGAAGATGAATGCCCACCGTCGTCGCAGGGTTCAGGTCGTTCATGCTTGCCTTGACTCTTCAGCCACGAGGTCCAGGAGGTGTCAACGATGACCAGGAGCTGGATTCGGCGTGTCCCACGATGTCTGCGGCTTACTGCGGTGTCGGCAACTCGATCGGAGCCAACAAGCCTTGGTAACAGCAAGTCTCGGGGAAAGTGTGAAGAGGCAATGGCGCAGACCAGCAAGGTCTGTGGAACTCACCCAGTGAGGGTAAGTCAGGGCAGGCCTGGAGCAACCAGGGGAGCCCTTTGGTTTCTTTGGAAAGTCTTCTGGGGACCCACAAGCCGGCTGGCAAGGGGTCACGAAGACGCCTCGGAAGAATTCTCTCACAGGGGCCCACGGTCACTCGGGACGTGGTAGGCCGCTGATCTTAGGAGGGATTCTTGCTGGAGGCTGGGACCACACGTGGTCCAAAGCACAAGTTCGTGGAACGTTGTGAGGGGTTGCACTTGACAATAGTGCACGGTACCCAGGGGTCGCGGTTCCTCGTTACTCTTGGGGTCCACTGGCCTCAGCTTCGCTGGGGACTCACGATGGCCTTTGAGAAGTCAGGAAATCCACTTCTTGGGCTGCAGGGACTTCGGACTCCGGCGGGAGCGGCGTAGTTTGCGACCGTCGTTTGTAGTTTTTGGTGCCTGCCAAGCAGGGGAGTCACTCCTTGACTCCAAGGGAGATTCTTCAGTCTTCCAAAGGTAGTGGAACATCGAAGGTCCGGGATTCTTCTTGTAGAGCGTCGTCCAGGGAAATCTAGGGTGCAATGCACAGGTTCCCCCTCTTATACTAAAAGGAGGGGAGGGACTAGCTCTATGACCCTACCTATGGGAGGGTCAGGGGAGTGGGTGGCTACACCCACTTCCCTTTGTCCAGTTTCGCGCCAGAGCAGGGACAGGTAGCCCCTGAGCCGGTTTGAACTGGCATATGCACAGAGGAGCCTTCTGCTCCCCCAGTGCAGGACTTCAATGCACTCTAAGAGTGCACCCACCCAGCCCCAATACACTAAACCCTGTCTGGGAGGTGGTCACACCCCCTTGGGACAGGATATCTATTGTTGGGCTCCCTCCACTGCGAGTGTTGGTCATCAGCAGGAGGGCAGCCCAGTGTCTGTGACTGGTGGCATCCATTTTGTGATGCCAGGGCTCTGTCGGATTCTACCGCGTTTCCACAGTAGGTACATGTCTATCCCTCTAGAAGGGTGGAATGCTACCCCCGCCGCCAGGACTGGCGGGGGGTAGTATTCCAAGGTGTTTGACACCAAACACGACATGTTTCGATGCAGCCATTCCAAAGTTAGCATTTTACCGCGAGGATATAATGCACTTAAAAGTATATGGTTTAACCACATCCACAAACAGCACCAGAGAATGGACTCTGAGAGCTGCAGAGGGGCCCTGCTCAGGCAGAGGCACCCCCTCACATAGAAGCCAAGCACCCTGCCCTCAGGATTGATAGGGCCTGCCTTAGGGGTGACTGATAGGGTTATATGTGTGTGCAGGAGAGATATAGGGAACCTATATCTCAGTGAGGGGTGCTAGCACTTCCTCACTCAGGCTGCAGTAGCAGGCCTGTGGTGTCAGATTTAGTCTGCTTCCCTGTGGTGGCATAATACATGCTGCAGCCCCTGGTAGGCCTGTGGAGTACCTATGCCCTTGGTACCTAGGGTACCATATACTAGGGACTCATAAGGAACCACAGTATCCAATCACTAGTGCACCTAGTGTGCACTCCAAATCGTTTAGAGATAACAGAGAGGCTGGGGCCCTGATTAGCAGGGTCCCAGCCTGACTATAGCCAGAAACCAGTGTAAACATCAGAAAAAAAGTGTGGTCAACATAAGAGGCAGATCCTACTCTCCTACAGTGATGATGCAATTAGGGAGTATCTAGTTGCCGGCAGTCTGGAGAAATTCTCCTCGGAAGATCGAGAAGTTCTGGTCGCTGCCTTTTCGTCTGATGAAATATTTAAAGCACTCGGTGAGCTTGCAGCAGGGAAAGCCGCAGGTCTAGATCGAATTCCGCTCGAGTTTTATAACATTTCCTGGCCCTCTCTTGGGGAAGATTTTTCAAACATGCTCTGTCAGGTACAAATGGGGGAGCCACCCCCAGAATCCTGGGCACAAGCCAGTATAGTGGTATTCTTGAAGAAGGGGAAGCCAGCCACAGACCCAGGTTCATATCGGCCGATCACGTTGATGAACACGTACACCAAAATATATTCAAAGGTCCTGGCAAATCGCCTGAGCCTTGTTATTGGTCGAGTTATCTCGCCTAGACAGCACGGATTCATACCTGGGAGGGGTACTACAGATCACGTCAGAAGAGTTATCACGCTCTTCGACGCGGCGTCAGTCTCAGGAGACCCTATGGCACTTATTCTATTAGATGCAGAGAAAGCATTTAATAGGGTCTCCAGGGACTTTCTGTGGGCGGTTCTCGAACAGCTGGGGGTTGGAGTGGCTTTTATTAAAGCTTTACGAGTATTATATGCTGCTCCCACAGCAAGACTGGTACTGGCGGGACGACAAACGGAGGAATTCAAGATAAAAAGAGGGACTAGGCAGGGCTGCCCCTTCTCTCCGTTATTGTTCGCTTGCTATATTGACCCCTTAATCCGCAGAATCGATGCTAACCCCAGGATAAAGCCTATAAGCCGTTATGGGATGGACACCAAGATCCTGGGCTATGCAGACGATTTAGCGGTACCACATCAATACCAGAGTCAGCATTGGCCGAAATAACGAAAGAAACATTGGCCTTTGGGGAAATATCAGGGTATTCACTTAATCAGCATAAAACCCAAATCGTAATTAATGAATATCTTAGGCTGAATGACCCTCGGGTCGCGCAGTCGGCAATGTATTTAGGAGTAAATATCTCATCCAATATAGGGGAAATCGTGGAGTTGAATCTTGCCCCGGTTATTGAGAAGGGATCACAGAATTTCGCCCGGCTGAATAATCTTCACCTATCATTGATAGGTCATTGTAATGTGGTGAAAATTATTTTTTTACCCAAAGTTTTATTTCTTTTTAGATCAATACCTTTGATATTTGAGACAGTATGGTTCAAAAAGTTGGACGGGTTGGTAAATAGATTCATATGGGCATATGGTAAGACAAGACGGTCCATGAAGTTTATGTCTCTCCCTCGGGAGAGAGCAGGATTATCGGTCCCAGACTTCAGATTATACTATTTAGCATCAGCATTACAATACATGCGTGCGTTAGTGGGGGGAAACCCCTTTGACCCCTGGAATCAGGGGAGGGTACCAGATATTTACAAGCTATTGGTGGTGAAGGGCGCTAAAAATCTGTACTTAAGGTTCACTGAACCTAGTTACTATAAGAAGGTGAGATTCAAGACCCTACTAGCAGCAGACCAGGTGTGGAAGACGATAAAAAGAAAGACGGGGATAAGTAGAATAAATTACTATACCCCCCTATATATGAACTCAGCATTATCAATAGTTTTTCATGATTGTATAATGAAACAATGGAAAGACTTAGGGGTCGTTGTGGTGGGGGACTTAGTCAATGTAGCTGGGTTTAGGTCATTTTCAGAGCTACAGGTCAGATATGGGGTAGATAGGAAAGACTTTTTTAAATACTTGCAGGTATGCAGCTATTTGGGGAAGAAAACAGGGGGCCCAGATGGGCTAGCTAAGAACACCACGATTGATAGTCTGAGGGATGAAGCTGGATGTACCATTATTAGAATTTATAGGGAGCTGATTGCCATGCAGCCAGACGACCTAGAGAGACTGGCCGAAAAATGGGATCAAAGGCTTGGGATGAAAGGATCCGGTTTTCTTGATTCCTTAGACAAGGGACATAATGTACTCTGTTCATCAAAGTTACAGGCACGGCACTTTAAAACGATGTTAGACTTGTATTATAACCCAGATAAAATAGCAAAGTGGGGTGAATCTGTGGGTATCTGTTGTCCCCGTTGCCAAGCCGCTCGGGCAGATGTGGTTCACATGTTCTCAACCTGCCCGCAGCAGATTGCTCTTAGAAAAGGTATAGAACAGTTCTTAGAGTTAACCCTGAAGGTTAATGTGGTTTTAACCCCAGAAGTAATGTTACTGGGGGTTAGTAGCACAGGATCTGATGGTGCTCAACCGTACTTTATTTTCTTGGCAATGGCAGTGGTTAAAATTTGTATTGCTACAGCTTGGCTAGACCCTGTGGCTCCATCTTTCTCGCAATGGCTCGCTCGGCTCCTCTCCACTTTCAATCTGGAGAAAGGAATTTATGAAAGAAAAGGCCGAGAGGCCAAAAAGCTGGGGAAAACAATATGGGCTCCAATCTATCGGTGGAAGGCGGAGGTCGGGGTCCCTGAAATAATAGCGAATTGAAATTTTGTACTTAAAAATAATGCTGCTATCAGTGTATAGGGGTTTTACCCTTTTTTTTTTCTTTCTTCTTTCTCCCAATGTAATAATCACCTTTTAAAAAGTAATAATGAATTGAAAAATATCATGTATATATGAAAGTAACGCTGTTACGAAATGTATAAGTTCTTATTCCAATGTCTATTTTTCTGGAATCTCTCGGAATAACTGTTTGAATATGAATTTATTTATGTGCCCCAATAAAAACAAAATATATTAAAAACTTTTTTTTTAAAAGAGACAGAGAGTAGCCAGTTCCAATAGAAACTTTGTGGGTACTTTATGGGGCTGTGGTCTAGTATCCAGGACCTCAGTCAACACAGTGATTACTTCGTCCTGAGGAATATTGGTGTAAAGTGATTCTATGTCAAATGTAGCCAGCAAATCAGTTGTAATGTCATATGGAGATCCTTCCATCTTTTTGATGAGATCCATAAATCTCTAACAAATGCTCTTGTGGTAGATACAATTTTTTTTTTTTAAATGTCTATGTATTGTGCTAAGACCTCTAACCGAGAGCCGCATGCTGAAATAATTGGTCTCCCTGGAGGATTGTTTGAGTTTTTGTGAACTTTTGGAAGAGAATAAATTACGGATATGCAAAAAAAAAAAATTCATATCAATAAACAACAAATAAATAATTAATTTTAAATAATTTACTTTCCACCTTTTACCACTATAAACACCACAACTCGCACATCAAAATTATTACACAAATGACAAAATTAAAATGTAATTAATTAATTAGCAACAATTAACAAAGAATTAATTAATTAAAAATATTTTACCTCCCACCATATTACCCTATAAATGCCACCAACAATTTTGTAAAAAATTATACAATTAACATAATTAACAATTAATTAATAACAATTAACAATCAAAATATAAATAATTATTAATACATTAATTCACACAATTAACACTATAAAATAATAATTAATAAATATTATATAAAAAATATTAAATTTATTTAAATTAAATTACTTCCCACCCTACTCCCCTATCAACCCACAACCCACTCCTAAAAAAACACACAATTAACATAATTACCAATTAATTAATAATAATTAATAACAAATTAATAAATAATTAATAATAAAGTATTTCCCACAATTAATAATATAAAATATTAAATAAATATTAATTATGAAAAATTTTAATAATTTAATTATAATTAAATTACTTCCCACCCTATTCTCCTATAAACCCACAACCCGCCCCTAAAAAAATGATACAATTAACATATATACCAATTAATTAATCAATAAAAATTAACAACCAATTAATTAATTAATAATAAATTAATTACCATAATTAACTCTATAAAATCAAAATTAAATAAATACTAATAAATAAAAATTAATATTCAATTTATTATATTTAAATTACTTACCACCCTATTCCCCTATAAACCCACAACCCGCTACGGAACTAAAACGCAAAATTTTATTACAATAAAATTAATATTCAATTTATTATAATTAAATTACTTCCCACCCTATTCCCCTATTAACCCATAACCAGCTACGGAACTAAAACGCAAAATTTAATTAACATAAAATTAATAACTTCTAAAAATTTAACACATACATTAAAAAAAATGCAATACTTAGACAAACAAATATAGCACATACATTTAAAATACATAATAAAATACATAACACTAACTAAAAAAACGATATTTTTAACAACTATATTTTTGCAAACGATATTAATGACTTCGATGTTTTGGAAAACTACATTTCTTACCTTACACTCGATATTCTTGACCACGATATTCTGTCAGTCGATATTTCTGTATCACGATATTTTGCACTCGATATTAGTGCAAGTCGACATTTCCTACTCAATATCCTGACTGTTTACCAATGAGACCAGCCCCTATCACAAAAAAGAAACAGGAACAGGAAATCATATCCAATGGCTCAAAGTAGATGAGGTGTGCAATCGTTCCTCCATCTCTGAGGAAGGTGAAGTAAAGAAAACTTTGAGAAAGAATTCTTGAGAACAATGAAAAACTGAAGGAATTTTTGTTAGAAAGGACAGAGAAGGCTTAACACCACCTTATGTGGTAAAAATGTAAACATGGTTCTTCTTAAATCAAGACTCCAACTTAACCCACCCTTCTCCCTGAACAAATAGCAACTAAAAAGGACCTTTGCTGACAGGTATTTCAAGTTTTATGACATAAGGGGTTCAAACGGAAAAGATTGCAATTCTAGAAGAATTTCCTCAAAGTTCCAGTAAGGTACAGCAGAGCAGTGTGTTGGATGCTGATGAAAAAACGTAACTGGAGATGACTACATAAGTCAAGAAGGAAGGCAGCATCATTGCCTGTGGAAGCCCTAATCGCCACCCATTGACTCCTTGCAACAGAGACTGATAATATAGAAAGATGGCGGTCTACATTGGCTCAAAAGCAGCAGAAATTAAAATGTGAGAAAGACACCAATATGGAAAATGTTTTGAGTGTCTAACATACACTTTCAGAGTTTCAGGCCTACAAGACTGTTCTATACATTGTGCAACCGCTGAGGAACAGCCGGAAGACTTAAAGATCCTCCGCTGTAGGTCAATCCAACAAATCACATTCACCTGGGAACTAGCAATGGAAAGAATGTAGCGCCAAGAGGGGCTGGGCCCACAGGAAAGACCCACAGAGATTGCATTGACTGTTGGAAGAGGAAAGGAAACCAGAGACGTCTGGACGAATATGATACAACCAGAAGTTCCTGAGGTTCATCATCGGGTGTCTTCTTCAGGACCATGGAGATTAAGATAGATGGAGGGAACACACAGAGTATACCCTTGGCCATGCTAGTAAAAGGATGTCTATCCCCCAAGTCACTGAAGATATGTGTGTATGTATGTATGTATATATGTATGTATGTATGCATCTATGTGGTGTTTGTATAGCGAGAACCTTGCCAAAAGGCAGCGAACCACTGTACAGGGTCAAAGGCAATGGCACAGTCAAAGAGTGAGAGGAGATAAAGCTGGTTATTGAATTGTTAATGCATTGTAATGTAGTGTTCTTTAAAGAGGTGCATCTACAACTGTCTTTATTTGGAGAAGCATTGAGGTAGCCCTTATGGATACAAGGATGTTGTTCCAGACCCTGTGGCATAGATGGAAAATGACTGCTGCCTTGCTTTTTCTTTTTTACGCTTCTTAGACTCCAATCGGATGTTGTCCTGGCTGCTGGTGTGTGGAGAGCCACCAGACATGGTGGGCTTGTCCACAAGAGAAGTGCAGGTGCTGGTCATGATGCCGTTGTAAATGATGCAGCTGGTTTTGAAGATTGTGCAGCCGGCAAGGGAAAGTGATGAATAAAAAGTGCTGCGGCATGTAGGATGCCCTTAAGGGATGCCAGTGTGGAGTCTGGGAGACAATGGAGCAGGGCATTACCACCAATACTATGTGTGAATATGAGGGCTTAAACAGTAGTTCTGGACTTGCTTTCTGGAAGAAACATTTTCACTTTGTATAGAAGAAAGAGCTGGTACCATACCATGTTTATGTTTTTTGGCTATGTGTTTCTTGAGGGTGAGGTTGAAGATGGCAGGAGACAAAATGGAGTCCTAGGGGGTCCTTGCAGATGATAGGGATCTTATGGGACTTGCAGGTGCCCATGCAAATAAACTGGTATCAATTGTAAAGGAAGGAGGAGAACCAAAGAAGGACATAGCCAGTGAGTTCCATTAGAGACTCCAAGTGTGGATGAGAGTTGGATGGGCAACTATGTCCAACATTATCAAGAAGCAGTGGTCATCTTCATCTGTGGTCAGAAGAGCGTCATCGACAGAGCATAAGGTAGCAGTCTCCTTGCTGCAGCATGATCTGGAGCCAGATTGATAGTCATTCAGGAGGTGGTTAGCTCTGATGTGATCTTGCAGTTGAGTGCAGACTGCTTTTGCATTGATCTTGCCGATGAGGGGTAGGTGAGTCATGGGCCAGTATTTGGTGAGTTCCTTAGAGTCTAGTGAAGGTGTCTTTAAGAGTGGTAGGATTGGGCCTGCATTGAGAGCTTCTGGAAAGGAACACCTTCCTGCACATGAACAATCGCTATTGGCGATTTGCTCTTTCTATGTGTGCTGCATAATGCAGCACAAATAGAAACAGCAAAAACACGGACAAATTAATAATTTCTCCTTGTTGCGCCAGTTTAAGACCAGGAGTTGGATTAGTAAATGATACTAATCCAAAGTCCAGCGCCCCCCTAGGGCAAATCATTGTAATGACTTGCGTGCTAAAGGAATGCGTCATAACGACGCATCCGTTCTAATGCCGGCGTTAAAAAGGCATGCTTGCAAAACGCATGCGTGATTCTGTCATACAGCCCTTCTTAACGCCCTGAGCTATCCTATTGGTAAACCGGTAGCGAGACAGACAAACCTGCTTCGTGTGCCAGTCACTGCATGCTTGAGACAGTTCGATAGCAACTTTGCAGACAGTCAGCTTTCTACAAAACTGACTGTAGCCACCCTCCGGGACCTGCTGCCACAGCTAAAAGTAGGGCATCCACGACGGATGCACTGAGAAGTACTTATTCAAAGTGATTCGTTTTTAACATGAACCATCAGTGAACTATGAGCCACAACAGTTATCATGTAGTACATGGCCCAGATTATTACAGAGCAATATTGCAGTCTACAGAATCAATCACAATAGCTTTTTGTACAGTTGGTATTCTGAACTCATATTTGAAAGTGCTTTCATGCACGATGACGACGAAAAAGGAGTTTTGGTGAAATAAAATATTTACTTAAGATCATGCAATGTAAGAGGGGAAGCTGCGATTTTCTCAGGTTTTCTGGTGTCACTTTGTACAAATCAGCCAGTAACTGGGTATCTATTTGGCTTTCTTTATGTTATTAAGGCTTTGATTTCACCTTATTTGTGCATTTTCCTGCAGTTTTGATGTAGCAGAAAATGTGTGTGAATCAGAAAGAGGGGGCCAAAAGCATCTCGAATTGATAACTCCCAGAGACTGTCAGGGCCCATCGCAAACCTTCAGTGCTAACTGAAAGTTTGCAATGAGCCCTGACAGTTGTATGTGCATGCAGGCTAGGGATATAGAGAGGGTCTGAGGGGCAGAATGGTGCTTAATCAAGACAGGTGCGAGACCTGGGTTACCCCAGGGGTGTGGCCAGCGTTGGATTGGTAACGCAGGCACTCGGGCAATGCCCGAGGGGCCGGTATCCGAATTCCAGCTGTGGGCTGCTTTTTTGAGCAGCCTGGGGGGCCGATTTGGGCGGTTTCTGCGTTGTTCGATGCCGCCAGCGGCCCAGTGGGTGCCTGAGTAGCCTTTCTGGAGGTAGATGGGCATCCATTACCTCCCTTTTATCAACGGTAGAGGTGTAACTCCCTTTCTCTCGCTGGGCCGGCCCATTAATATATGCATATTGAGCGGGGGCAAGGGGCCTGAGCAAAAGTAGCCTCACTTGTTTTCAGGTGTGTTTCACCAGTGTAAACTAATCCGTGCATTTTTTTTTAAACCCCCTCCCCCCCTTTCTTTTATAAAATTTCGCCGAAGCAGTGTTTTGCGGAAAGGCAATATACAAATGTGGGCCACTTTTTTTTTATCGTGCCCGGGCCGATTTTAATCCCAATCCAACCTTGGGTGTGGCAGCTTGGTGCAGCTTTCGGGCAGTATTTGGCTAAGTGGTACGGGATCAAATTAATGAGTAATTGGTGAAGCATATGTTCAGCCTGCCCGCACAGTGGTTTAAATTAAAAGAGAGCCGAATCATTCATCATTTCATGTTTAATAACCTCGTGCTATCAAGAACAGTGATAGCTTCCAAAGAATGCTGTGCCCCCAACGTGAACCCTCAACGGCCCGCCTCCATCCCTCCAAGGCCAGCCTCACCACTCATAAACTTCACCAGCCGGCACTGCTCACAGGTTGCCAAGAATTAGCGCCTTTATTCCAGAGCCAGCATTACCCATAGTGGGTAGTGTACACAACACTCATACACTTTCATACATATATACAAACATACAGGGGTGTGGGGAGCCCCTCACTTAAGCAGCTTAAGCGAGGGCTCCGACTGGGTGCCATGGGTTGGTGAAATAGGTCCCAGTGAACATTAATTGGCTATTTATGGATCTGCTCTGTCTGCAGTTCTGGCACAAAGTGCTCCTAAATAATGCTGTTAGGCAATAAATGAAGGAAAGGTATGGAAGGTGGGCAATACAGCACAAATCCTTGGGTCTAAGTCATCTGAACAAACCTGACAAAACAAACACAAAGGCACTGTCACACAACCTACCCGGGGGAAAGATCCCTTCAGGAAGAAATCCCTCACCCACCTATGGTGGCATGCTTCATCATTTGGGATTCTCCTCCCAGAGGAAACACCTAGTTCCTCTGAGGGCTACAACCCCCTCGCTGAGAGAGAGGAGCTCAGGGATGTTTTTCAACTACACTAGTTGGATCTACTAAATCCTCCAAATGAGACTGCTAGTGTGAGTGGGAAAGCAAAAAAAGAGAAATTTTTGTATATAAAGTGAGTGAAGTGATGTTAAAACTGGCTAGAGAGAACCAAGCAAAAGGCTTTATTCAGGAGTTCTCGCTGTCAGGGTTAAAAAACAGTGCACCTGCGGTATAGATTTAAACCGCACGTGTCAGGTGGAAAATTATGGTCGACATGTTTCAGCCAAAGGGCCCCAATTTGGACCAGGCTTTCTTCAGGACCACTATAGTACTGCTGCTAAGTGAAGTGTGTGACACAAAAAATGAAAACTACAAGTTAAACACCCGGAACCAGAAATACTTGCGGTTCCTGTTCAGTAGAAGGTACCCGTACCTAGTGAGAAATGAAATGAAAAACAGTATAGGCCTTTGAACAACAAAACACAAAAGACATTTCAGATAACTAGGCAGGTAAGGAAGAACCCCAGTATCTCCTCCTGCGTATAGCACCACAAAAATGTCAGCACAAAAACAGTGTCATGCTTACCCGTAACGACTGGGTACGTTGCAAACCTCAACCTGGCAACAGCTCAGAGGGGAGGCACCGCTCTACAGAGGAACAATATGTACAGTGTGCTAATGTTAACTAAAAACACACAAAAAATCATCAAACGCACGAGCGCGGTTAAAGCATGTAAATACCAGATCTAATCATAAAAGCACCAGACTCAATGTTGAATCACACTATGTATACCATGATACCACATATCCCCTTGTAAGAATCACACAGGGTGTACTAGTGTGTATCATAATCTGTGATATACTAAAAAGTGTATTAAAAATAGAAACAGCCTCTGTTCAGTATTGATCATCGAAGAGGACTGAACTATCAAATGGAAAAAAATCTTCATTCAGTAGGGAAGAAGAACACCTGTTATGTCTCACAAAAGAAGAAAAAACCTAGTGTATTACTTGGGCATATAATTATACAGCTGCTGGATTACTAAAAAAAGGGCCAAGCTAACAACTTAGCCTCTGACATACACGTATGGCATTTTAAATGGTGTCTAAGGTATCTAAATCGCACGCTACACAAACGTGATGTCAGTTAAGAACTGCATAACAGTGAAAGGCAAACGAAAACGCTAAAGAGCCCGGCGCTCACAGAGCCTCCACGCTACCGCTGCCTACCATAGAAATTCAAGTTGGAATGAAGGGGTACTAGCTCATACAGCAGAGAAAGCACGTATAAAGCAAGTGTACGTAGCAAAAGTATAAGAGCAACCAACAAATCACTTACCTCTCCGTCGGTACCCCAGTCGGGTAGAGTCTATCGAGGGAGGTAAGTGCACCATCAGTTGAGTGCTTCTTAAATACTGAAAAAGAGGCGCGCTATCAAAAGCCAAAACTAATTGGCAAAACCTTTGCGCATGCGCGAAGTCAGCAAACACTATTCCAACGCGCATGTGTGTTACAAGTCAAGGAACCTGGGGAATGTAGTTTTCACGCATTCATAGTCCCCTGTACATGCGTGAGCCTATCTCTAGTGTCCTGATTCCTACAGCACGCGGGTAGTCATGCTCAAAGTATGTTTATCCAAATGTTAATCAAAAAATTTAACATATTCAATTATATGACAAAGCTCCAAACAACGTGCCCTCTTCATGCTAAAAGCGCCACTAAGGAGAAAACCTTTGCGCATGCGCGAAGTCAGCAAACACTATTCCAACGCGCATGTGTGTTACAAGTCAAGGAACCTGGGAAAAGTAGTTTTCACGCATTCATAGTCCACTGTACATGCGTGAACCTATCTCTAGCGTCCTGATTCCTACAGCACGCGGGTAGTCATGCTCAAATTTTGTTTATCCAAATGTTAATCAAATAATTTAACATATTTAATTATCTGACAAAGCTCCAAACAACGTGCCCTCTTCATACAGAAAGCGCCACTAAGGAAAAACCTTATTAGCCAGCAATTAAATACGATCAAAAAGGTTATCCTTAAGATGTAATTGACATAAATACCACAAACCACCGAATATATGCCCAGTGTTGTATCATATTGTTGCCCAAAATTTTTAAAGAGCAACCCATGGAATATCATCATTCAATCCCACCTCAGCTGTGTTGAGCCTGTGTACCCAACGTTGTTCACGCCTAAAGAGATAAGTGGAGACATCAGTTAGGTGTACAGGAATGACAGGTTTCTCCAACACTATCCACTTCAGGTCTTCAGAGGAATGATTCTTTTCTAAATAGTGGCTAGTGAGTTTCGTGACAGTCTTTTTACAACGGATGGTGCTTCTATGTTCTGAAATACGAATTTTCACCTTCCGAGTAGTCATGCCCACGTACCGTAAGGCACATGGACAAGTAATCAAGTATATAAGCCTGTCACTGTTACAGTTCGTATGTTTAGAAAGAATCCATGGTTGTGCAGTTCCAATGTCAACAGACATTGTATGTTCTGTGAAAGGACAGGCCGCACACATGCCACAAGGAAAATGCCCCCTGACCTCAGGTAAGTGCCAGAGAGTATTCTGCTTGCTTAATTTCGTGGTGTGTGGTCGCGTATGCACCAATTGATCTTTAATACTTGTGCTGCGTTTAAAAGCAAACACCGGTCGTGGTAAGGCAGTGTCACCAATATTTAAAATCTTCCAGTTTGAAAGGATGCTCTTCTTGATTTTGTTGGAATAACTACAAAAAGTATTGACACAAGTGAGTCTAGAGTTAGTTTCTTTGGTTCGTTTTGTTCAATGAGAGCTTCCCGATTATTGTTAGCTGCACGTTTCATCGACCTCTTGATCAAACGCTGGGGTAACTCCTGGCAACAAGCTGACATGCCAGGTCATGGGCATGTACCTGATATTTGGGGGTGGTCGAGCAATTTCTTTTGATACGTAAGAACTGCCCGAAAGGGAGATTATCCCTCAGGGCTTTCGGATGGTAACTCTTATATGATAAGAGCGAGTTCCTAGAAATAGGCTTTCTGTATAGTTCAGTACAAAGACCACCTTCAATTGGAGAAATCACAATGTCTAGAAATGGTAACTGACTGTTACTGTATTCACAGGTAAACCTCAAAAATCATTGCGGGTGTTGAGCCACCCCTTGAATGCCATGATGGTGACTGGAGGGCCTCTCCAGATAACAAAAATGTCATCAATGTAACGTTTCCACAGCAATATGTGGTCTTTGTATGGATTGCCCTCATTCAAAATATGGTCCTGCTCAAAAAGGTGCACATACAGATTCGCCAAACTAGGGGCAAAAACGCTGCCCATAGAAGTGCCCGATATTTGTAAAAATAACTGGTCTTCAAATTGGAAAAGTTTTCTTTCATAGCCAATCTGGCACAATTCATAATAAAATGGACAGGAGTGATGGTATCCATATCTCGACTTTCCAACAATGTCTGTATGGTCGCAAGCGTCTCATCTTGGGGAATACAAGTGTACAAAGATTCCACATCAAAAGACACCAAATAATCTCTAGTGGCGTCAAAAGGCATATCTCTCACCAGGCGGAGAATGTCCTTCGTATCCTTAAGGTAAGTGGGCATCTCCAACACAAGGGGCCGAAGGAAAAAATCCACGAACGTTGACAAGGGTTCCATCAGGGATCCTAATCCAGGTGGGCAGACATGCATAGCAAAGAAAAAAGAGAAAGAAAAATAGATGAAATCACAAAAATAGTGGAAACAGAGCAACAAATAAAAAAGGTAAGCATGAGAGAAAGGTAGGAAAGAAAAAGTAATGATGAAAGACAAAAGATGGGTAAATAGAAGGAGGAAAGAAAGAATGAGAGGAGAAAGTAAGAATGAAAAAAAGGAAAGGTAAAGGAAATAAGGAAGAAAAGGTGAAAGGTAGAACGGAAGGGTAAAGAAATAGGTAGATGGAAGGGTGAGCGGATGGATGAAAGAGCAGAAGGATCGATAGGATTTAGGGTGAATGAGTGGAAGGTTAAGGAATGGATTGGTGGGGGAAAGAGAAAGAATGGGTGAGTGAAAGTATGGGTAGATGGATAGGTGAATGTATTGATGGGTGGATGCCTGAAAGGAGGAATGTAGGGACAGGGCCGGCTTTAGCGCTGGTGGCGCACAGTGCAATAATCATTTTTGGCACCCCCACACTCCAGGACTGCCTCCTTTGAGTCTCTCCCTACCACTGGGCAAAAGGGCCCCTTATCTCTCCAATCATAAGTTATTGCTAAACACAGCGCCCCCCCCTGAGGTCAGCGCCCAGTGCGGCCGCACTGCCCTAATCTGGCCCTGTGTATAGATGGATAGATGAATAGATGAAAAGTGAACAAACACACACTCACAGACATGCACGCGTGCACAAAGAAGCATACACACAGCATCTGAGAATTGTATATGCTTACATTCCTTTGGTCCCAATTCCTGCTTGTGTCCTAACCTCTGCTCAGGGCTGCCTCGCCTCTCCCACACACGACCGGCTGCTGCTGCTGTGGGTGAGGTCCCCAATTTGTCTTCACATTAGGGAGGGGGGTGAAAGGGAGTGCCTCAGAGATCTGGGGTATTTCGGGGGATGGAGATAAACTCAAGAGCCTTGGACGACCAGAGTAGGTGTTGTAAGGGAGTGCTTTGAGTGAGGGTGCAAAGCGGTGGCCAGGAGTGCCTCAAGCCGCTAGGTGAGTGGACAAAGAGGTGTTTCTCAGGTGATAAGGAGTAGAAGGTGGACAAGAATGCATTTGGACTGGGGGTGGCGTTGGACAGGAGTGCCTCAAGCATCCGGGGTGGCGCTGTCCAGCTGCTCATGTAAGTAAACTCTCTCCATAGGCCACAGTTGCAAGATCCCCAGGAAGACCCCCAGATTAGGCCCAGTCTGAGGAGTGAAGAAACCCAACATCTGCTCCACTTCTGGTCCTGCTGTGTAGACCTCCTTGTTGCACCAAGGATGAGACTCACCAGAGGCAGCAGCATGGTCCCTTAGCCACACATCTGCAGTGGGGAAGGCAGCGTGTCTTTGGTCCCCACGCTCAGTGAATGGTGAGCTATTTGCTCCTAGTCCACTGCATCATCAGTCCCATGGCCACGGTAGCCTGGAAGGTTTTTCATGCAGTGTAGAGCACCAGCCTGAAGAATCAGCAAATGAAATGCAGGAGCATGGAGGAAAAGAAAGACGTTAACCATAGAGTTTTGAGGTAACGTCGTTCTCCTGAAGAAGTAGGCGTTTGGTTAGTCTTAAATCCCTTCCTCTGCATTGTTTGTTGTCAAACTTTCCCAGTCCAACATGATGACAACCTTTTTTCCTGTGATGTCATTTCCTGCCTAGACCATTTATAATGGGGCTTTGGACAGAGACGCTTGCCTCACAATGCTTCCATTCCCCTTTTTGCATTATGTTCATCGCCCACTTTGATGCTCTTTGTCCCTGATATCTGTACCCTTGTTTCTGTAGCAGTACTGCTTATTAGACCGAGCGGAAAGGCGCAAATTGCATATTTTGCTCTTGTGTCATTACGTGAAATTACAGCAAAATTATGTGAAATTATGCAAAATGAAAATCCATCATTCTGCGCTATATTTTCTACCGAACTGCATCCTTGTGTCAATTTTTAGCGTGAGTGCGGATTTAAATAAAAGCGCCCCGAGTAACAGCCGCTCACGTTTTATTGTTTGCGTGTGCTCGAGGTAAATTTTTACTGTAAATTGCATGATCATGTTATGTTTTTACCATGAATGATGTGTATATACATGAAGTGGCATAATAACATAATTTCAGGGATTTTGGTAACCGGCATAACACAAAATTCACAAAATTACACAAGTTACGCCCGCGTAATTTTACATTTTCTCATGCCTAATCAGATCCTCACATCTGGGAAAATATATGCTGTGCTCTTTCTCAGCCCTGTCTCAGGACAGTATTGGTGACTTGCTTATCAACTCCTGTACCTTCCTACCACCTTCTTGGGCTTTGTGGCTTTTTTTCTAGCTTCAGGCTCATCAAATTATATATGTCACATCAGCGTGATATTCCCATCAGAAATATTAGTAACTAAATATAAAGACATTATTAGCCAAAAGAACAGATGTGAAAACCAGCCAGGTCTATGATAGAGTAAAAAATTCCATATAATGTTATTCATTAAAGTAAATGGCAGGCTTTCTGATCAGAGTTGTCAAATGCAGTCCTCGTGTGTTGTGGCTTTTCACACAAATAACTGATCAAAATATTTCTTTTTACATTCTGAATTATGTGCGCTTCTGTTTATGAGCCTTCTTACAAACCCTCTCATCTTCAGTCTGGTAGCAGAGGGTTTTAGTAGAGGTATGTGAAGTTTGCGTAATTTGCTTTCACGCTATTTAGCGAACTTTCTGCAACATTTCGCAAAATTGCGCTTGATTACTCAAAATGCTGATCCATCGTTTCATTCTATATTTGGGTACAAAATTAGGGTATCCAGGTGTCCTGGATTTGCTGGGACAGTCCCGTTTTAGTCTTGCCAGCGTTGCAGCGCGCATGCGCTGCTCGCTCTGCGAGACATATTGTGTTAGAGGAGATTTTAGAAGGGGGCTTGAAGCCCCGCCCATTACTTTCATTGGCTGGCATCATCGTTTATGGAAAACGGTGGCCTCCGATTGGAAATAAGGCTTGTTTGTTACCGCCCTGTCTCCTTTTCGGACGGCCCATCCGGACTGGATGGTTTGCTTAACGGCTGTCATGAAGGAATTTCTTATCTATAGGGGGCGTGCAGTGGCGGATCATGTTTCCGACAGCTTGTTTTTCCAATTGCCGCCACATGAGAGATGGCTTTATCTCTAGACTCCCTACAGAAGTTCCCAACTTCCCATCATACAGTGACTGTCACACGCCACACGGCGACGACGTTCTTACACTCACACGAGGGGAGTATAATTTTACCCCCATTAAAGTGAAAGCGCGATAGATGCACTCGTGCACTAGGTCGCTCTGGGGCTCTGGACTGAGCTCCGAAGCTGCGTTGCGTTGCCTGCCCGCTCGACCCCCTTTGAGTCGGCTCCTCTCCACTCGCGGGAGCTGGGTGATTTGTTTTTAGCTTTAATTCAAAGCGCGATAGATGCACTCGTGCACTAGGTCGCTCTGGGGCTCTGGACTGAGCTCCGAAGCTGCGCCGCGTTGCCTGCCCCGCTCGACCCCCCTTGAGTCGGCTCCACTCGCGGGAGCTGGGTGATTTTTTTTTTAACTTTATTCAAAGCGCGGTGCCCGCTTCAGGGACACCGCGCTCTGTTTATTATTATTATTTTTGTAACTTTAACCCTAGCGCTTAGCTGCTGCACGCCCCGCCCCCCCCCAGGGAGGGCGGCCTCCTGCTCCGGACTGTAGAGATACCGACGTCTGGGATGAACCAGTGGCCCGTGCCCCAGCGAGTCTGTCCGTCGGAATAATTAATTTGCCGCGCAAGCAGCTTTCACTTTTGCGAAACCATTCACTGTACCATCTAACGCAGTTTGGAAGAGTTTTAAAATACATTTACTGCTTTGTTGAAGATGACGCTCTGCTACTGAGCCTCATAGAGTAGGTGGGTTTTGAAAACTGCATTTACCCATCCCCGTGATAAACATGAGCAGTTAAAGATGGCCGTTGGATTAGCAAAGGCAATGGAGCAAGCTAAACGTCGTTGTTGATGATAGGAGTCCTTCTTCAGTGTTTAAAGCGTGAGAGAGAGAAAAAGAGATTCATAACGAGAGGGTCAGACCAGGCAGCACAGATCAATTCTGATCAATTGCTAGAAATGTGTATCTTATCGCACCCCAGGGGTACCTACGGCAGTGTATTTCTGTGTTGCCTCCTAACGAGAGTTGGTCCTTTCTCCATTTCCATGGTTGCTGAGTGTTGAAAGGAGGAAGAAGGGTCAAAGTATTGAAGAGCTGAAGCCTCTCACCCATTGGGCTATACAAGGGTCTGTGCGTTTTCATCGCTAGTGTTTTTTGGGTAACTCTTTTCCGCAGTTATGGCTAAGGTACTGATTGCATCCCAGTTGAACAGAAGTGCATCGCTCCTTCTGCCTGTGGCCCCTGCTGCCCCTGCTCTGTGCCAGCTTAAGTGGTACAGCAGCCGGGCAGACCCGGAATACCTGTGCAGAAGTATTGTCCCCACTATGCACTACCAGAAAAGCCTGCCAAGGTAGGAACATTCAGCTGTGGTGTCTTCCTAAAAATAGGAAAATGCGATTGTAGTAGTGCTTTTATTTATTAACATGCCGTTCGTGAGCAGTTCAACTGTGCTTTAGTAACTCTTTAATCATATCTAATTTGTACACTTTTTATCCATTTTTTACTTAATAAAGTGACGCCACGAATCTTATATTTATCTGTTTTGTATGTTCGCTAAGCGTGCAGATCAACTTCATGTAGAGGGCAGTGCAGAGACATGTAGGTGAAAGGTGAAAATGGGAAAGAGCGAGTGCAAACCAGTATAACTTGACCACGGGTAAAGCTTATGTTGTGTAGATATAATTGGTACTATATAAGTCTCCAGTTTAGCATTTTAGTGACCCAGGTTAATTTTACCCTTGTTGCTAGGTGGAAAAGGGATCCAAGTTTGCTGTTCTTCTCTAAAATATCCACCTCGCGATCACATCCTTCAAATGTACTGCTTCTCCATCCGCACATAATCCTGACAAGCACGCAGTTGTTATGCTCCAAGTTTTCTAAAGAGCAAAGATAAGACACGATTGGACAGTTGTTAGTATTGTGGAACCGTTGTCTTACTAGTTCCCCGAGCAATTGGCTAGAATAAAAGGGAAAGGGCTCCAGGAGTAGGTATCCCCTATTTAATTACAACTATCTCCTGTTCCTTTTGCTGAAAGTTTTGTTTATGCCGCAGTGCCAACGAACATTCGTTCAAAAGCTTTATACAATACTAGGTATGAGTTTATGTATATTTTATCTATTGTATTGTAGAGCTTACTACCCGTATTTAAGGCACTGAAGCGCTTGCCTACTTGGACAAGCTACACCTTGCAGCGTGTGTGGTTGGAAAGGAGTATAAACGGTTTTTTCTAACGTATTCACATTTAATTTCTTCTGAATTTTACAATGCAATTGGTCTCGCATTTGCAACAGTTTAACCTATTGGCATTGTAAATGACAATGCCTTTTATGTTTTAAAAACCAACACGTAAATAAAAGGCATTGCCATTTACAATACCAATAGCTCAAAATCGTGTGAATGCGAGACCTATTGCATTGCAAATGCTTATTTTGCCAGCTGTCCCGGCAAATATACTCATGTCCCAGTTTTTTAGAGAAGATCGACTGAAAACATAGAGAGGCATATTTTTATGTGCTCAAAAGCAGGACGAGGTTGCAGCTCTTTGCAGAGCACAATTTATATACCACCCATGCGGCTGGGTTTAAAAGTTGCTTTTAATTTAGTTCCTTAGTGCCTCATTGTCTGTGTTTCTATGTTGATGCCTGATTTGCCCCTCGGCTCATGTAAAAGTGTAGTCCATCTTCTATGTTTGCTAAATGTCCCGGTTTGTGGTTTTCAACATCTGGTCACCGTCCACAAAATGCATACATTTATGGCGCGAGGATACATTTAAACAAAGCTCCTTGAACAACAACCTCGCACTCTCTGTTGTTTACGTACGTTTGCGAATGGTGCCTTTCGCCATTTATTGCAAATGGCTTCTAATTTACGTGATGGGTAATAAATACGACTGCGGTTTCACACGTTCAGTGAGTGACAGCAGAAAAATCAAAGAAAGCATCGGCACACATACAAACTGCAGTGTGCTACCAAGAGTGACCACATGATGGAGCCAAAGTACTGTTAAAAACATAAACCATGCACCGCACTATAGTAAAAAGTACTTTATTGTCAACGCAAGTCAGGCAACCGATGCCAAAGTAATCAGCTAAAATACATTATGTATAACAGTCTGTCCAATATCGATGACTTAATTTCCAGTCTTTTTTTAAATCTGTTTTGCTGATGTACTTTGCTGACGTATTTTGCTTCCTCCCCGCCCTTCTGCGGTTCTCCAGGATGATGCACAGTTTTTATTCTTCAGTTTTAGGAAGGAAGGCTTTCCTTTCAGAAGGTGGGCCTGTAGATGTCCCAGGTGCCTCTGTAGGCGGAGCAGCATAGGAAAAACTGTCTCTCAGACCTTAATTAGGAGCATAGATGCTATTTATCGCATCTCATAAATAACAACATCACAGGGGACGTTCCTTATCAGGTGAGCTAAATAGCACCTATTACGAGTTTCTGGGGAATAACATGCAGATTTTGGTGTTTAAATACCGTATGCTTATCTCCTGTGAAATATCGATAGGTTTGACTTGCTGAAATTTAATTAAAGATTGAGGTATTTAATGCATCCGATAATCCAATGCGTTAAAAGCAATCAAACTCGTAATTCTGATCCCGGCGCAAACAGGGACTTACGCAGGGGTTGGAAAACAAAGACCCACTAGTAATCAGGCCCACAGTCTCTAGTTCTTCCAAGTCTTAATATTGGTAAATTCTGCCCTCTGGGTTTGTAGTTTGATCTGTGTCACCATTCTGTCTCTCAGTTACCCTGTTTCTGATGAATGTTTGTGCTTATTGGCTTTCACCCCAGCAAGACATTCAGCAGGATACCGTTTCTGCCCTGTGATCTGTAGTATTCTAGCCCATTGTGTTGCCACTGGTGTGTCTCCCAGTACATTATGCAGAGCTTCCATTGGGCCTGTTCTAAGTCCCTGGGAAGGCCCTACTCCCGCCTGTGGTCTCCTATGTTAACATTCAGCAGGGACTGCCCCAGAGGGAATTTACGGCTTTAAGATATTACTACATAGCAGCAAGGGGCCATTTTATTGTTTGATGGGAGGCCCACAAACCTGTCAGGTTAGGGAAGGCCATCCCTTCCACCACTCAGCAAAGGACCATCTGCCATATCTAGACACCAAACCCCCTGAATGGTAGATTTCTGTGACGAAAGTGTCAGTGCTTTGAATATAATTTCATTCCTGCTGAGTGAGTCGTGGTTTTTTGGTATGCTTTTTTGCCCTCATCAGCAAACACCCCAAAGCAGTGGTTTGTTGATAAAAACAAAACTTGAAAAAAGTATAAAAATGTACATGGGACACAGTGCAAGTGATCGGCCTAGAGGGACACAAATCAGTCAAGTGGGGAAGTCAGGGTCTGAGGCCAGGTTTCCTGGCTGTGACTCAGTCACTGGACAATATCTCCCTCTCTTTTCAGTCTATCATCAAAGAACAAATGGTTTATGTTTCAGAGGGTGTGTTAGTACACTATGCTCAATAGAGCAGATTTGCAAAATAAACACAATCTTCTGTTAACTCTTTCTGATGTTGCATAAGAAATCTTTCTATCTTTCTAGACAAAAGGTTAAATGATTTTGGGGCACATGTACGACCATTTTTAATGGTCGCGAATGGAGATTCGGACAGTTTGTGACCGCCTAAACAGCTTTTGCCATGCACCAACCCTATTTTGCATGTCGATAACCTATTACTGACTCGCACAATAGGGTTTGTGAGTCGCAGGGGCATGTATGATTGTTGAGCGATCAGAATGCTGTCGCAAAACAATTGCAGTTTACCGCCTACTTCAAGTAGGTGGCAAGCCAGTCGCAAACAGGAAGCGGTCACCAGTTTTCCTTTGTGAATGGTAGCAAAAACATTTTTAAGAGCAGGCAGTGGTCCCACGGAGCACTGCCTACTCTTAGAAAAATGAAAAGGCAACTTTAAATTTTTCTTTTTTAAATGCATCCCGTTTTCCTTTAAGAAAAGTAGGCTGCATATAAAAAATGCTTTATTTGGTGGACGGAGAGTATTGTGATCTGTTACGGAAACTTGTTCTACTTTCAGTGAATACCCATTGTGAATCACTGCACTCATTTCAGATGTTTTCTTTTGGATTCAGTCTCATAAAATTATCGTATTATACCAGAGACTTAATTTATGGAACCTTTTGAGCTGTATCATTTTAACAAGGCTCTTTCTTCGGTAGAATTCTTGATACCTCTGATGTGATTAATTCATTCGCCATTGATTCTGTTCTGATGGCAGCTTTCAAAATGTTTATCTTGTGTCCTGATGATGACCTTCTAAGTAATTAGGTCGAAACGCCGCCGACATTCCCTTTGGCAACTAAAAAGGAAGCAGTCACTGTGTTGTTGATCTTGTGATATATCAGAAACATTTGTTTATTATTCCTCTGCCATTGTGTTTGGTTGTATATACTGTAATTTGTATTTCTTGTATGTTCATTATATGTAACCCCTTGAGCACCATGTTATATGTTTGTTTTTTTTGTGATATTTTTCATGTTTTATAAGTTATTTCAATAACACAAAGTTGTTTTCAAGAAAAATCTTTGTCTGTGGGTACCCTTTATTTATATTTCATGTATATTTTATGTACACTTCTTTCTGTGGTTAAACACAATTTATTCTATGTAAATGTTTCCCTGAACCACTGTAGCTATAATATAATGAAAAAAGCAATCACAGACATTATAGTCTGATGGCCCCAGCAGGCCACCACCCCTGTGGTTACAGGCCATTCCCAATGGGTCGCAAATTGCGACCTTCCTCATGAATATTAATGAGGTAGGTAAACTGCGACCCCATTGGGAATCGCTAAATGTGTCTGAGACACAGTAGTACATTTCATTCTCGATTTGGAAGTCGCAAAATGAAATGGCCGTACATGTGGCCCTAGGTCTCAAGCGCCAAAATTCCAAAAGAGATTGAAGCAATCTACTAGTACAGCTATTCTATGTTAGATAATAAATCATTCTCAAAATGTTTACATACATGTTTGCTGATATATTTGTTAATATCACTGGGCTCAACATAATGGTCCAAGGCAGTCAGAAGTTCTTGTTGAGTGTCTACTGGGTGTGCACCAGAGGTTCCACACTCAACACATGTTCTTCTCTTGGGAAGGCAATAAAATATTTGGATCATGTGGGGCTCTCAGGGATCCACTCCTCCTAGGTCCTTCTTGTGAGACTCCGTCGTAAGCGTTTCATCATTAGACTGCACCCGGCGTGTGTCCAGTATTGAGCCAGGACAGCCTCCGCCAAGCCCAACTCAATGACAGTATTCCATCGGAAACAGTCCACAGAACGATCTCCTCGCACGCACAACTTGACCAGTCCTATGTGTTGCCTGACCTGCTGCTGCACAAAGGTTACACAGAGTCTAGAAGTATCTTCCAGTGATTAACATGCAATTGATGATTTCGGACCCCAGTAGGGAAGGCAGCCATTGTCAGACTGGCACACCTCGTGGGGAGGAGATACCCCACCGAAGCACCTTTAGAACACAAACACTGCAAAGACTGTACTTTTAAATATAATATAAAATAATTTATAATAATTTGAGAAAATGTTGTACTTCCCTTTTCTTAGAAATGTTCAACCCTTTTTTAAATCTTTTTTTATTGCTTTGCATACAACAAAAAATAGAGACCATCAGCAGGTGCTTATCGAAGCTGCATCTGGTGGTACAACTGGCCCCCGTTCCCTTGTGGATGTTACTCCTAATGTGGCCAAAGCCTCATTAATACTCTTGCTAGTACGGTCCCTTCCTGCTTAACAATGCTACCGCTCTTTTTCCTCCATCCCTGTTGCCGCCTGTCCAATATCCTTCACGGGCCCTTGTTCTCGTGGCAGATGTTCGCTCAAAAGGGCCTCGGAAAGGTCTGCTATTGTGTTGACCCATCTTCCTAACTTCTTTTTCTATCGTTTGTCTTGTCTCTGACTCTGGTTAGGTTACCCAGAATTATCTATCTGGGGACCCTGACAAGTCTCCATAACCCAGTCAAGTGTAGACCAGTGGGCCTACTCAGGGGAGTCCACGACTGTGTTACAAAATTAAATAATATTAAAATGAATACATTAATATTAATAAAGTATATACAAATAAATAAAAAATATGACATATTTCTATATTTGATTGCGAATTAAAGTAAATATTTCAAAATTTTAACATTTGTTTGGTGTGTATTTATTTTTGTATTTTTGAGTACTGTTTTGCGGTTGAAATCATAGAAATTGCTTAGGATGGGTGTTTCCAGGTTCCAATAATGGCTCAATGGTGGCCCTCGGATTCCAGTAATGATTCAGTGGGGGTCCACAGAAGTCAAAAGGTTAAGAACCACTAGTGTAGACCTTCTCATACCCTGTGCGCTTGCGTCCATTGTGGAAATCTCTAAGTCACCCAGGGTCTCACTACTCGGTCAAGTATCTGCTAGCCCACCTATCGTGTCTTCCCATTCCCCTGCGGCTTCTTCTGCACCCTCATCTGTTCTGGCGTCCCTCATTCATTTCTCACCCCATTAAGTAGAGTCCATTTAGTGAGATCCCTCATCCTACTTCTAAGCGATGGGCCTCAGACCACATCCAAAGTATAGCTATTTTGTCTCCTTGCCAAGAGTAATCCTACGGTTTCATACTTATGTTTCATTTGTCCCTTTTTGGATTTCGGGGTTTAATTTTAGCGAGTTTGGACTCACACCGCAACTCTTTCCTGCCCATGCTAGTAAGATCAAGAGCAGATCCAGAGCCTTGAAGGTGTCTCTCCTCAGGGGGCAGAGGACATTCTGTGTAACATGGAGAGAGAAAGATCATCTTGGCCATCTCACTTCTCTGGAGAGTGGTAGGTGTTCCAGAATCTCCCTGAACCAATCAGTCCTTCCAGTACCCTCCCATGCTGCACCTCTACTGCTCTTCATGGAGTTGGCCACCTGAATTCAAGCCTCAGTCAAACTACTGGGGCTTGTTTACAATGCAAAGCAAAGATGCCAAGGAGAATGCTGCAGTGCACCGAGTGTGATGGACAAGAACCCAGAGCCATGTGTCCACAGATACAAGCAATGGCTGTGACAACACAGGGCAAATACTATTACTCGTGAGTTATTTAAAGTGACTCTAATATTGAACTGCATCTACCACAATGCAACGGGGAGGACGGATGCTGCACAAGGCCAAGCAGTCTGCTTCCCTCCCTCCTTCGTTGTTGGGTTCCTGGAGCCATTGGCCGGACAAGCCTGTGGGATGCACCTGCACCCTTGCATGGTACTTAACCTGAGAGACTGTGAACAGCATTTCAAGCACCCCCAAACCGACTTGTTACTCTCTGCTGATGATGGGCAGGGATCCAGAAAGACAAGTCCAGGGTTATAAGCACTGACTGCGTCATCACATGCTGGACACACTATAAGTTTTAAACCGCAACTTCCACAATGCATCTGGGAGACCTGGTGCTGATGGCTTCCCTCCCCTTTAGAATGTATGAATGGTGCTATGATATGTCAACTATTCATCCCAGTTTCACAGCAACACTGGAGAAAAGGGGACTCAACTCAGTGGCTTTGAGCCCGGAATGCTGCTAATCTGTCAAAAATTTCACAAAGCTCAAAAAATATTTCAACTCCCTAAAAACACAACTTATATGTGAACTGTGGTTCCCAGCCATGGACATAGGATGTTTTTAGGGGGCAAAAAGGTGTTTGAAAGTGAAAGGTCCTGTGTCAAGTGAACTAGGCCACTGAGGCTTCAGTGTTGAGTAACAGAGGGCACCAGACCAGTTCAACAAGAGACCAGCTGAACACAAGAAGAACTGTTGACCCTTCAAATAGTCTGGCACCACAGTAGGTCGCCCAGGGGTTTCCATCTTTAGGGGCACATTTCTTGTGAATGATTGGGCATGGTTAAAACTTCCAGGAGGACTAGGGGGCCCACAAGGACCTAAAGTACCCACTGTACCCACAAACTAACACTTGCATGTGAGGAAATTGATCTTGGGAGGTGGTGGCCCTCTCCTTACAGTGAAATGTCTCTGGAGCCCTGCATTGGTTCAGTTCCAGACTAGGGGAAACCAGCCTCGACCAATGGAAAGACACTCTGAGGCCTGCGTGAAAGGTAAGCAGGGGACCAGATATTCATTGCACCTGGATATCTCCCTTCATGAGTGATGTTCCTGGCAGGGTTCGGGCAGCTACTGCTTCTTCTTTGTTCTCCTAGTCAGGGTGGAATCTCTCCACCCCGGGCTTGGGAGCAGAGGAGCTCCAGTGCCTCAGGCTTAGTCCCAGTGTTGGGTAGATGCAGCTTCACTGCCTGTCCTGGTCAGACACCTTTGTCTAAGATGGAACGCAGGGCTCTGCTCCAATCTGAAAAGAATACAACGAACTGGCTCTGCGGGGCCCACTCCTATGTAGGTATGGTGTACTGGCAACATTCTGAACTATTTTGCTGGGTCCTGTGATCGTCCCCTTCCCCTTCGATGATTTTGGTACCCATATTCTGTCTATTCTGGTGTTCCTTTGTCCTGTGCCTTCCAACTTCCAATAAATATGTATTTTTTAGTGTGTTTTGGACAATGTGTCTGCTGTGCTTGATGACTGTTACTGTGACATTCACTGTGAGGCACTAGGTGGGAAGCATGTGTCAGTTACACGGTTCAATGGGCACAATGGTTGGCATGTGTGCCCACCCATTCTGCATGCTCCCTTCTAGCTTTGGGGTGTTTCTGTTGGAGGCACTCTACTGTGATGTGGGGGATTTTTTATGGTTATTAGTAGAGTGCGCTTACACTCATTTACAGAGACTCTTGGTGCTAAAACATCATCTGGGGAGGCTGGTTTTCATGACACTCTCACTAGGCGGAGAAGAGACATGTTTGTGAAGAGTTGCAGAGCTAGCGGTGATATGGTTCAGAACTGATATGAAGCGGAGTGGATTCCTGAGAGATGGTCCTAAAATGCTGAGAGATCTTCCTTCCCATTTAGATAGTTCAAAAGTAGGGTTGCAAGACATAGGCTTCGCTGAGGATCTCAACCACCGAGAAGGTGAGCATTTCTCAAATCTGTCAGAAAAGGCGGGCATAGAACCGTTGTATGTTTTATGCATCAGGGGGTGTCCTTATAGGGTAAAGTTTTACTTACTGGCAGCCAGTGGAGTTGTTCATGGTAAAAAGTCATGGGGTCAGATTTTTTTTTAAAGTTAAAAACCAACCATAGACCTTCATTCTGCAGTTTTTGGATTTGATCATGGCTTTTATTTGGGAAGCCCAAATACAAAGGATTCCCAAAATCCAGTTGTGACCGCATAATTGAGTTGGGGTCGGTCACTTTATGGGGGGGGTGGGGTGAGGGAAGTGGGAAGCTCCATATAAGTTGTTGAATTGAAAAATACAACATTTGGTGAAGTCTTGGATTCCAGGGAGAAGTTAGTGTCTAATATGATGCCAAGATTTGGGGCACTGTTCATGGGTATTGGGCATGTGGCCAAGGGTTGGCTCCCACCTGTCTATCTTAATGAGGATTGATAATATCTCAGCCTTACTGAGATTAAGTTTTGAAAAGTCAGCTTTCATGCAGTTGTGGCTGAGATCTAACATGGAGGGCACATCAGGGGAGTTTCCATCTGGATTGGCACCCAGATGGCAGATAAACTGTGTTGTATCCATAGAAATTAATGTTAATGCAGAATTCTTGCAATAAAAATGCCATGTGTAAAAAAGCATAGGGTAAATAATTGCACCCTGTGGCACCCTCCTCCCTCCCCCCCCCCCGCCCAGCCCAAAGTAAAGGCTTGGATGGTGAGCAGAAACTCTCTACTTGGATAGACAGGGATCTGGTGAATAAAAAGTATTAGACCCAAAAAGGATTGTCCCCCTGATCCCCATGTCCCTCAGGTATTAAAGAAGTGTGGAATGATCAATGGTATCAAAGACAGTGGCGAGGGCCACCAAAATGAGAACTCCCGTCACTCTACCCACTAACATACTTATACCATTAATTGCGGAGGCTACCACCAGCTTGGGGGTTAATTCGCTGTTCAGTGTTCTTTGTTACAGGGCATCGCGTTTCTTTCATAATAGTGCTTCATTTGTTTTTGTTGAAGTGGAATGTTGTCATGATGGCACAACAATGCATGTATTTGGTTGTGTATGAGGTGAGTCTACAATATGCACTGGATGTATTTGGGCATTTGCTTGTGCCCTTAACACTGGTGCCTTAATGCTATTGTACTGTTTTTTCGATATTTCACATGTACTAGTGGCAGCCTTATCTATATGCTTCTTTACCATAGGTACTTATTTCATGTTTTGGCGATATACATCTTTGTGATTGACTTTGCGTATCATTAGACACCCTACTCAATCACATCCTATAATTCTGGTCGGGGATCTTCAACATAACACCATTATTTTTCCATGATCATTCCCACGTTTATCCTTAGGGCAGTCACCCCTTTTCTCCATTTGAGTTGACCTCCTCAGGCAGTGAATCCACTCTTTTTCTCTTCCCCAAAAGTTGTCACTCTCATATTCCCCCCTTTATTGTGGTCACCTTCTTCTATCCCCCCGGATGGGTTGGTCTCCCTAGTTTCCTCTCTGTGCACTGGCTGCCACTCCAGCTTTGAGCTGATTTCAGTAAATCTGGGATTGTGTCAAATTCCATGGGTGGCTGCACCGGAATGCCCATGCTTCACCCATGGAACACCTACCACTACGAAATGTGAGGTAAAGCATTGCTAGCCACTGCAGTGAGTTACATTTCTTAACAAAGTCACTCGAGGCGGCAAAAATCATCCCTTGTGTGGCTTTGTAAATCTTACTTAAGCCTTTGTTCTGCCTTGCGCGCTGAACGACAACGCAAAGGCTTAGTAAATCTAAGCCTCAATTTGTTGGTACACCACATTCTACTCCTACTATTTCCTCATAAAGAGCCTATCCTCCTATTTTCTCCTCTGCATGGGCCATTGCAGTACTTTCTCTCCCCCTGTAGCCGTAGTCAGCTCCTCAGTATAGTGGGGATGAGCAGACTGAGGAGATGGACAGTTTTCCAGAGGTAACCATTCTGGTGTCGTTGGTCTGCATGAATTGACTTCAGGAGTGGAGGCGAGAAATTGGGTGAATGTGTATTAGTGGTACGCCTGTGGTGTGGTGGAGCTGACCAGTGGTGGTAAGCAGGCTGGGAGGTGTCTGTAGTGGTGTAGGTAGGGTGAGATAGGGAAAACTGAGCAGTGCGGTGGAAGTATACAGGTATGTGGTGAGGTTGAGGTGAGCAATGGAGATGCCTGTTGTGGTGGCGTGCACTGCGGGTGAGAGAAGTTGAGATGAGAAGTGTAGTGGAGGAATGCAGGCAAGCAGTTAGGGTGAGCTCAGCGGTGTGTTGAGGCATGGGGGATGCAGTTAGGTTGATGAGCGCTGTGGCGACATCTGCCGTGCTGTAGATACCTCGTGCGATTAAGGGCACAGATTTACTAAGGGCTGCGTTGCCCTTGAGTCACATAAGGTGACCCAAGGGCAATGCAAACCTTTAAATGAGATTTACTATGCCACGCAGAGCTACCGTGCATGGCTCTGTGTAGCATAGCAAATCTGGAGCAGCGCACATTTCTACCTCGCTTTACTCTGCCCTGGGAAGGCGTTCCATGTGCGGGGCGCGGGTGTTCCCACGCATCCACCCGTGATTTTTGGCGCATTCCCAGATGTACTAACAAAAGTAAACCTGGCAATGTGTCAAAATGCTACGGGTCGAAGTCACTACTCAGAGCTATGTTCGGGCCTGTGCGAAAAATTGACAATATCAATGAGTAACAATTAGCAAATTTCGTTTTATTCAGAAGTAATTTGACATCATGGCCGTGTGCGCGGTCATTTCCTAGAAGTGCACCCCACAGCCAGCCCATGGGAGCTCGGCCATTCGTCAAGTAAATAGGGTTATATATAAATGACCTAAAATGTGCACACTGCGATAAAATGAATTGGAAATGCCAGCGGTGGGGGAGGGTAGCGGGGACTGCCCTCGTTATCTGACTAGAAGGATCAATGGGAGACGGGAGGCTGGGGCGGAGGGAGGGGGTGGAAGTGACTCTACACATGAGGACGGTGGTGGGGGGCTGGAGGCGCACCTGAGCCCCCTCCTCTTCCGTCCAGCACGGCCCGGGTCAACAGTGTCAGATGTCCGCTCCTCCGTCATATATATAAAATTATGTCATTGTGTTTTTTACACATCGTCGTCTCTGGGCCTCTGAATATCCACTGCGTCACGGGCTCTTGCACCCGTGCCCCACCAGACACCCCCGCGTCTGCTTACCAGCGCACGTGACCACGGAAATAAAACCATGCACGTGAGAACATGTGATTCAGGGGTGGGGGGGTCCAGGGTGGGACGTATCGTTCAAGGTCATTTGGGGGGCGGACAGGTTGCAGGCTACACAGATGGACAGACGTCCAGGCAGGATGGGGGAGATATATATATATATATATATACACATACATACATACATACATATATATATATATATATATATATTTATTCATACATACATGCATACATACATACATATATATATATATATCGCATTGTGCTATCACTCTGTATAAAGGGTTATTATTTTCCACTCTCCTACAGAAGAGATACTGCGAGGGGGCCTGCTGCCCCCCTCTCAGGGGATCGGGTAATTTGTAAAAATCCACGGAGCAGGGACTAAGGAATTGGGAAAACTGAAGGGGGGGTCTAGATCGGGATGTTTAATGGGGAACAGACATTATGGACGGACGAACGGACGGAGTGAGGAGTCTCTGGGACGCGCGGGGCACCATCAGCGGAGGGGGGTGGGGGGGGTCAAAGCGGGCTGGAAAGAAACGGAGCTTCGAAGATGCTAAGGATGGTATGTGGGCGCTACACACACAATAATTAAATCCAAAATAAAACGTACCCTGGTGCATGGCATAAGGCAGGAGCTTACCCCACCAGGCCCCCCCCCCCAGCCACCTTTTAAATAAACTGATCCAGGCTGTCCCTGGTTATAGGAACATCCTTATCTGGGGAGGGGCTGGACGAGGTCACCCTTTCCCACCCACTCCCCACCAGTCAGGCGGAGCGTACTTTTCGATGGCGGGGGCTGTGGTCGTGGCTGCGGTGCAGCCCTGGGATCCGCAGAAACGCCATTGGCGTCGACGCAGAATGGACGCTGACGTCGACGCCCACATACAGAAAGTGCATCATCAGCATCACCACCTGCAGGAAGAGCATCGGCGGCGCCAGGACCGTGCAGAGCCCCGGGAGCCGCAGCATCAGGACCAGCATCTGCTGCAGGGCCAGCAGGATCCGCAGCAGTGACATCCCCAGCATCAGGACCACGGACCACCACCCCAGCATCAGGACCAAACACATCACCCGTAGCACCGAGACCACAGAGAGCATCCGCAGCATCAGGACCAGGACTGTCAGTGGGACCAGCCCTTTCCAGCCCCAGACATGTGAGCAGCAAATACTGCATTGCACCCGGCGTCAGCGGGGGAGGGGGCAGCGGTGTTTAAGGGCACCCTGGGAAGAAGGTGCAGACTCCGTGACTCGTCTGTGCTCTCTCGTTAATGTCGGAGTGTCTCTGCATGCGCTTTGCGCTCTCGGTGCTAGAGCGTCTGCTCTGTGCTCTCGGTGCAATGATGGAGTGTGTCGGCTCTGTGATCTCCGTCCATCTCTCGTTCATGTCTCTTCTCTCTCTCTCTTTTCTCTCTCTCGCATCCTCTGCTTCTCTTTCTGTCAGTGCTGAAGTGTCTGTCTCGTCTGTGCTCTTTTTTTCTGTCAGCACTGGGATCTCTGTGGTCGGAGTGTGCGGGCTCCGTGGTTTACTGTGGGCTCACCCTTCGTGTTAGGGTCTCTCTCTCTCTCCCTCTCTCTCTCGCTGTCTCTTATCTCTCTCTTTCTCTCTCTCTCTCCTCTCTCTATTTCTCGCTCTCTCGATGCTAGTGTATACTTGCCCTCTGTGAGCTCAGTGCTGCACTGCCGTCTGCCGGCACTGTAACGTCTCTCTCTCTCTTTTCATCTCTCATCCTTCTCTTTAGTGCTGGCGTGTCTGTCTCTTCTGTGCTCTCTCTCAGCACTAGGGTCTCCGTGGTTGGTATGTGCGGTCTCACTGTTCTACTGTGTGCTCTCCCTCGGTGTTAGGAACTCTAAGTACTGGTGTGCTCTCGCTCTTTCTCTCCCCCCCCCTCTCTCTCCTCTCTCCCTCCCTCTCGTTCTCTATCTGTCTCTCTGATTTGTTCTCCCCCCCACTCTCTCTATTGAGTGCCTCACCTCTCTGTCCCCGTCCCTTTACATGTATATGCCTACCACCCGATCTCTCCTCAGTCCTGGGGTGTCTGATCTGTGCGCTCTATGTTTACCCCCTTCTATCGCAATGTTGGGGTGTCTATTAATGACTTGTGTCCCCTCTCCTGGGGTGCACTGTTTGATCGATCTATCTATCTATCTATCTATCTATCTATCTATCTATCTATCTATCTATCTATCTATCTATCATCTATCCCCGCCTTTCTCTCTTCGTGCGCCTTTTTTTCTCCCCCCCCCCCCCCCCTCTCTCTGTCTCTCGGTGTCTCACCGGCTCCGTTCAATCTTCTCTGTTTCTTCTCCTTCACCCTGTCTCGCGTCTCCCTCCTTCCCTCTTTCTTCTCTCTCCCTCCCCTCCTCGCTCCCTCCTTCTCTCCCTCCCTCTCTTTGAGTAGGTTCGAGCATCGGGGCTCTTCTGTCCCTCTTCCAGTGCTGGGACTGGGGGGCTCTGCCATGCTTCGACGGAAGCACCCTCCCCGCATAGAGACATAGATTGGTCTGAGCAAGAGGCATCCAGGGCAGTGAAGGGGCTTGTGCAAGGAAGAGTGTTGAATAAACACGTGGGCAGGGAAAGCGGTGATTGGGCATGCGACAAGGAGGGCAGAGACTGGACAGGGAGCATGAAGGGCAGTGAATGGACGTGGGGCAAGAAGGGCAGTGAATGGACCTGGTGCAGGGAGGACAGTGAATGGACATGGGGCAGGGATGGTATCAAACGGGCATTGGTGAGAGTGGACAGGGTAGTGCACTTGGAGGCAGGGAGGGTACTGCATTTATATGAAGCAGGACGAGCACCTGGGGGCGTGGGGCAGGAGTGCCCTCATTCATGGTACAGGGAGGGCAGGGAATGCACATGGGAGGAAGAGAGACCTGAAGGGGCAGGAGGACACGAAGTAAACACTGGGGCATAAAGCGCACTGAATAGACACGGGGCATCTAGGGCAGTAAATGAATGGACGTGGGCAGGGAGAATATTGAAGAGGAATTCGACTTGAAGGACAGTGTAGACACGGGGCAGGGAGGGCCCTGCATGAACAGTGGAGGATCAGGCAGAAAGGACATTGGGGCAGGGAGAGGATGTATTCACATGGGTGAGGGAAGACTCTGGAGGAACTGGGCAGGATGGACGTGGGCAGGGAGGGCACTGCATCAACATGGAGCAGGGACAGTACTGAATGGACAGGGAGGGCACTGAATGGGTAATGGGACAGGGAGCTGGCTGGAGAAGTGAAGCGTGGCATGGGGGGGACTGAATCAACAGGGGGCAGTGACTGAAGTGCACGAACATGGGTCAGGGGGCATTGAATGGGCACAGGGCAGGGAGGGCACCGAACTGGCACTGTAGAGTTAGTAGACATCAGGCCGGGAGGAGACAGGATGTAAACCGGGGACAGGGCAGGCTGCACATTGAGGGCACACTGAAAAGTGGCAGAGAGGGCAGTGGGTGAATAATCAGAGGGGCATCGTTGACACTGTGGGCAGCAGAATGGACAGGGGGGCCAGAATAGCATTGGGGGTGAGGGGGGCCTACTAAGTGGAAGTGGGGGCTGGGTGCACATTGGGACAGGGCACCTCTGAAAGGACAGTGGGTGGGACAGCAGTAAGGCCAGGGGAGCTCCTGATAGAAAGCTGGGCAGAATGGACTTTGGGTAGAGGGTCACTTAATGTACATGGGGCAGAGGGCACTGAATGAAAACCGGGGCAAAAAAGTCTAGTGGGGGGAAGGGCACCTGGGGCAGAATGTAATCACCTGATGGGGCAGAGAACGGACAATGGGGGCAAATGAGCATAGCCCGCAAAAGTGGCACATAGAAAAATTTTAATGAATCTGAAACACTAGTCATTGCTCTGGAAACATTCCATAGTGCCATTATCGGCAACTTCTCCCACCCCCAGTCTGAGCATGCAAGAATGAATACATACACAAGACAACTTTTGTTATGGGAAAATATTGCTGCAGGGTTATTCCATACAAGAGTATGCAATATGTGGATTATCTTATGGGCGATCCAAGGGCGGGCAGCTGTGCCAACCTATGCTGCCCCCGCCCGCCTGGTGAGCCAGCACTGTGGCACACGCCGTCAGTGCTACCTTTGATGATCCTCTTCCGGATCACGTGACACGTTGGTCTCTTCTACTCACGCCCTTTTCAGGGCGGAGCGTATCAGGGCAAACCCCCGGTTGGTCAGGCCCCCAACCGCCCGAAGGACTAACGGGGCGCCGTCGCGGTTTTCCAGGAACCTGCCCTGAGGCTCCTGGTCTTTGTTTCTGGCACCCCTACTGTGCCGCGCAGAGGTACCCTTACTGTACCGGTCTGCCGCAGAGGTACCCTTACTGTACCCGTCTGCTTCCAGATCGCCCTGTAACTCCGCCACAGCTCTGGAGGCGGCTCCCGTCGTCGCCAGAGCCCCCCCCCACATGCGAGCTATACTGTCACTTGCAGCCTGCTATTTCCAGTGCCTCCTGCAGGTCAAGCAGGAACAGGTCCATCCCCACCGGAGATAAGTGGACCCCATCATTCTCAAAGTATCCCTCTACTCTGGACTGAATCAGCTCGTGCCTGATGAAACCCAGGCCCCTCTGGTCTGTGAACTTACGCATGGCACCATTGCCCTTTTGCGCGAATGTTCGACCGCCACGCTAGACCTGGCCCCGCGCCAGTTTCTGCGAGGGATGATTTCCGACCACCAGAGTTCGCATTGACCCATGCGTTTGCTGATTTCACCCAAGTCATACTTCATGGTTTGTAATAGTGCCCTCCTCCCCATGGGAATATGGTCGTTGCCCCATTACTTGGGACGGCAGCACACTGTTGGCTGACAGCGTCACCACCCAGCGAGGTATCTATTACTCACCGGGCGGGCGTTTGCGCCTAACTGCAGGATCATATCACCTGCCCTTGGTTCTGGGGTGCACTTATTTCGCCCCGTTGCCCAGAAGGATGCACAAACCCCTTTGCTTGCTACCCTGGTGAACACCTTAATGGTATCAAAGCTGGTTTGAAACAATATATGTCTTGCGCCCACTACTGGAGACACCTCACCCTTTCGTGCAATTACAACTTACGCAGCGCACCCCTCTTGCCTAACTGCCGTCGGATCACAGATGCACAGTACCTACTGTCCATCTCCGACCCTGGATGCTTTAAACCTGCCAAAGTGACAGAAACCAAGCTTCCCAGTTTCCTGTTTAGCTGCAGTACACCTTCAGTGCTTAACATTTGCACCGTCCCTTTGCTTTCTAAATCAAGACGCATGGGAATGGTCATAACTAGAAGTAAGTGCCAATAATCAAGGGTGCCTTCCTGCCCTTGCCATGCATCCCTTATCCCTTATGGGAATTTCGCCAGCTCAACTCCCTCTGGTGAAACCCCATAGGCATACCAGCTAAGAGAATCTGTCCGATTTCATACAGTGCGCACTGTTTGCGATATGGTGTCTAACATTAAGGATTGACTAAGTCCTACTTTTACCCTCATCCTCGAATATTGCCGGATAGGGGGGCAGGGGCGTTCCCACTGCCCACCCCTGGGCAACCCCAGCGGTGGAAATTACCTGCTCAGTTAAATTTACTTTTTGTTGATCACTGGACATGGCAAATGTTCTTTTACATAGTAGCCTTTTGTGCTTGGCCCCTTGTTTCCCCATTTCTTGGGACGGCAGCACCCTGTTGGCTGACAGCGTCACCACCCAGCGAGGCATCTATACTAACCGGGCGGGCATTTGCGCCTAACTGCAGGATCATATCCTCTGCCCTTGGTTCAGGGGTGTACTTATTTAGCCCCGTTGCCCAGACGGATGCACAAACCCCCTTGCTTGCTACCCTGGTGAACACCTTAATGGTATCAAAGCTGGTTTGAAACAATCTATGGCTTGCGCCCACTGCTGGAGACACCTCACCCTTTCGTGCAATTACAACTTACGCAGCGCACCCCGCTTGCCTAACTGCCGTCGGATCACAGATGCACAGTAGGAGGGCCAATACCTGCCTACGAAGTACCCGACTTTGTTTTAGCCACTTTTTTAGGCACATGCTGCAGCCAATTGGCCCTTCAGATCTCCGATGCTAGCCAATGGAAGATAAAATTTGTGGCCTTTGCCTATGGAACCTCAAGATTTACTGCTTAAAGCAATAAGGCGCCTTACGGGGTCCTAGAAGATCAGGCACATGGAGGACCCCTGTGCCTCAGCTATGCCCCTATGAGCTTTTGCATTCTGGCCAACTTGATACTCCCTGTTATGGAGCCCCCCACTGAACAGCCCACTGTGGCTCAACAGACAGGTGAAATTGTATCCCAAGCCTTCTACTGTGTTCTTCAACTGGAGCAGATTGGGGCTGATTTAATACCACTGCTGGGGGAGAGCTGGTGGAGGGCTGTGGACCTACTGCCAACCTCTCCCATGTTCTGTCAGGCTTTCCTTAGGACCAGTCCCCTAGCCTCTTAGTCCCCCAAAGGATTCAGCAGAATTGACGCCCCAACCTGGGATGCGATGGCCCGCTAGCCACTAGACCCATATCGGAGTACTATCCGGGACCTAATGCTTTCATCTCTCAAGCAAGGGATGGCCACCTGAAGCGCTCAATCGCTCCCTAATGAATTATCTGCACTGGCAAGTTAGCCTGGCTAGATTATTCCTTGCTGTCCTGTCTGGGTCCATCAAACACTTAAAGAAATGCTTGATTTCTTCTTGTGGTGCTGCAGTCCGCATATACTATGCTAAGACAGGGTGCACTTGCTCCGTGAACCCCCGCATTCTTGTGTGGCCTTCCTTTATGCCAAGGGATACATAAGGCAACGTTTCAATTCTGAAGTGCTGGGCTGTGCCAGAACTGTAATGAGTCTTCGCCTACACAAGTCACCCAACAGACAGGTTGGCCCTGACTACCCAGTGTTCTGGTGCTAGATTTGGAGAGCCTTGCCTTCACTTGCTGCCCCCTGGGAAACACAATGCCCGTGCTCTGGCCGCAACGCAGCGATGCCCTTGTGTAGCATCGAACCCCTGGTCAAATAAACGTGCCAACTCCAACTACTTAAACCTACACCTTGACCATAGTGCATCCACCCAATATGGACCTGAGAACCCGACTGTTCACTTTTCCACCTATAATGCCTCCACACTGGCTGCACGCCGGATGTCTGATTCCGCGTAGTGCCCTGGGGTGAAATTTACGCATAACTCCTTACCTAAATGAAAATGATTCAAAAGCTTGGCTTCCTATGTGATATAGATGCTTTGTAGTATCATCAGTGCTGTCAAGTGAACCGCTCGCGCCTAACAAAGCGAACACCTGGACCCCCGGAACCAACTGCTCGAAGCGCACAGCACCAACAGCGCCACCCCGTGTCTATTCGTGGTCAAGAACATCATAACTTAAGAAAACACTATGCCCCAGACTTAAAGACCGACCCACTCCTGTCACCTTGTCCCCTCTCCTGAGGCAGGGTGGACAATCAAGACTGGTGCGCACGCATTCTTCCCACAGTCCTCTTGCACATTTAAAGGAACTCTTGATGCTGTGCAACCATGGGACCTAACGCATTATGGCACCCAAAACGTTCTTGCTTTGATCAAAACATAACATTATGCTCTATCTTTGCATGGCATCGCCTGGTCAGCCGCCAGGCCACCATTGCAGAAAGATGCACGTGCTGCCACCGCCAGACTTTGGAGCCTCGCCCCATAAACCACATAAGCACAGACTGCACCCTGAATCACCGGACCAGTTAAAAACACTGGTGCCCTGAGTATTGAATCAAGCGTGGGAGCCTACAGATCCCCATCCCCCTTGGGCACACAGCCACCTGCGCCCCTGCAAATCTCATCCACATTTGTTTTGCCCACAAATCGGGCCCTTACCCCATACCACCTGGCTCAGGTTTGGCTCCACAATCATTTAAAATGTAGCACAATGGAGCCACGCAAAGGTGTTGAAACGCTATACATGAGTGCCTGTTACACCACCTATTCAGCACAACTATCCTCATGCCCACTGCAAATGAAAGCATGGCTGTCCATGGCACTGCGCAGCGCAACTCGCCGCTCCAGGTGCAGCCCACCATACGCAAAGTTTAGCAGCCTGTGCAGAATCATGGGCTGAGAAGTCACAGCACCCTCACTGGCTCATGGCCTACTAAGAACCCGGCTTCCCTCTGCGTCTGGTTGCTGCCACTCAGTTCGTAACCTGAACCACTGGCCGGGAGGTATCCGAAAGTAACAAATAACAGAACGAGGAAAAGAGACAGATCCCGAACCTGTGCTCAACTAGCTCCCACATTTCAGTGACACTAGTAAATCTTCACATGTCTGCTTGTTTAACAGTCACTTTTTACGCAAAAGTGCAAAGTGCTATTGGTTGACTCTTCACAGTTCTATCTAGCACATACTCGAGCTGAAGGTATCGGAGCACCTTACATGAGCACCCCTTACATTGTACCAGGACGTACGCACAGACAGAGTTACCGAATTACGAGGGACAGAGTCGCACTTCCAGTGCAAACACTCTTTGCAGGTGCGGGCAGCGATATCCTAATCGACTAGTTACCCCCCATCTGCTGCCCCACACACTAAGGTTGTTCACCACTGGCCCCTGCCAATGACAAATTCATGAGTCGAGTGCCTGCGCTAAACCCGCAAGCGATGTAGCCCACTGCCATGCACTGGTGTGCGCAACACCACTTCTCTCAAAGGTGACCATACCCTGGACCCACCGGCAGGCCACGTCCTCGCCCGCTCTGAGTCGGTCCCACAGGCACTCCTGTGCGCCACCAACTTCTGCTGTTTTCTCACATTTGAGGGGGGGGGCCACCGGGGAACCCATGTCCGCCTCACCTTCACAATACCCGCACCAATGGGTGAATGCCCCTAACTGCAACTGCGAGCGCCAAAGTCCCCATGCAGCGCTGGCAACAGTGTCAAGAGGAACAGCCGTCCTGTACCCGAAGCACTCCGAGGATGCAGTACATGCATACACCGAAGCCGGAGTTCCCAGTGCTAGTACCCCTCAGCTAATGCAGGGCGCCCCCTTTCTGGACTTGTAAAAACATGCGTCAATGGCATAACTCAAACCACAGTGCCCGCAAAACTATCAACCGTGACACTCCTATAAATGCGACAATTCAGACCGCTCGGGCCCCCACAGCTCTAAGAATAGCTCTGGGGTAGCCCTCACAAATCCCTTCATAAACAATCCCTAGGAAGGGAGCTGCACAAGGAAAACTTTGCGTGCAGCTGGGGGAGCCGCACCAGTACTGGACGCAGAGGACACACTGGAGCGTGGGCAAAGAGCTCCACGCAGGGGATCGAGCAGCGCTACCTGCTGTGACAATGAATCCTCACCGCGCCCTGCAGAAACACTGCATCCTATAATGGAAAGTGCAGCTGGGATGCACTATTCACTTGCCGGACACCCAGGCCTCGGGCCCTTGTTAACGCGGGCGCCCGGTGCACCCCTGGTTTGCATGGTGAGCATGCACCGCCCCCCAAGACCATGAGGGCACCGCCATTTAAACCGCGTGCCCGTGGGAACCGCCTTGGGAGGACGGCCATAGTGACACACATCGGACTGCCCCGATCTCAGGGTGGACTGCCCACGTGTGACACCTCCATAACTTCAGTGCAACCATGAGTGACAACGGCCATGGGCAACCGTCTCTCGCAAGCAAAATCGAGCAATAAAGACGAGGGAATCGCAACCTCAGAAATTACACCCACTAGAACAAGAAGCTCCCAAGCGATGTAGCCCACTGCCATGCACTGGTGTGCGCAACACCACTTCTCTCAAAGGTGACCATACCCTGGACCCACCGGCAGGCCACGTCCTCGCCCGCTCTGAGTCGGTCCCACAGGCACTCCTGTGTGCCACCAACTTCTGCTGTTTTCTCACATTTGAGGGGGGGCCACCGGGGAACCCATGTCCGCCTCACCTTCACAATACCCGCACCAATGGGTGAATGCCCCTAACTGCAACTGCGAGCGCCAAAGTCCCCATGCAACGGCCATGGGCAACCGTCTCTCGCAAGCAAAATCGAGCAATAAAGACGAGGGAATCGCAACCTCAGAAATTACACCCACTAGAACAAGAAGCTCCCAAAAACTTGGAGCCGCAACCATAAAGCGGTCTGCCAAGTTGAATCATGTGCCCAAGAGCAGCGCTGTGCATTTGCTCCGAGGCACACTCTTCGCCCCATTGCAAAACAATTATTGAACGAAGCAGTCATGTAAAAAGAAACTTGCCTGCTGTGGTCACTCACTCACACCAGACGCAGAGCGGCGAGTGCACAACACCTCAGGGGATGCAGACAGAGCGCGCTTCGTAACAAAGCCCCTGTGCCCGGGTTAGAAGTTCCGACCTAGACTTAGAAAGGGGACGTGCTGAGAGACGGTCTCAGTGGGGAAACATGGCATTCCTGCCTCCATTTCAGTACCTACACCCCCAGCAGGACGCCCAGGGTCCAACAAACACGTCGGGCACTGGCCTGCCCGGGTCGCGGGCTTCCACCATGCAGCTCTAACCCCCTCGCAAACCGCGAAAACCAACCTAAATCAGGTGGCCGCAGCCGCCGGTCCGGCCGCAACTCCCACACCTACTTGTACCAGGGAACCCTGGCCACACACTGCCCCCCGTCCTCCAACTACAAGGAGGCTTGTCTGCCGGACAAAAGGGGCCCTCCCGGCCATTTGCCCCAATCACCTCTGGGGCCTTCAGGGCGCGGATGCTGGGTCGGTCCGTGCTATGCGCTATCACGACCACCTCCTGCCGGTAGAGAACTGTGTACGAATACTGTGTGAATGCGGGACGGAGTGCAGTGCGCAAGGGTGCAGGGCCTGGACACCCCGCCGGTGGTCCGCGCGCTGCTCCGAGCAATATACTGGGCCCTCTGTATACCCTCTGTGCCGAGCGAAAGTATGGCAGGCAGCGGGGTCGTACAGCGTCGAGTAGAGTCGCACTGCCCGGCGCATTATCAGGGCAGTGTGCACGTGCACTTCTCGGTGCGTGTACAGCTCCTAGTACATTTCCGTATGCACAGGCGTTGCTAAGCGCACACGTACTGTATCGAGTGCATGCAAGGATCTGCCCCAAAAAGAGAAGGCAATCCAGCGCAAACTGCCTGGCCATATTCCTTCTGAATGAGATGAGAGTACAATGAACCCCTTACACAGGTCGGCCATTTTAGGCAACACAGGCGAGGGACAGCGTGGGTCCTCGTGGTACAAAGTGCTCAGAACCAATGAGTGGTAATATCCGCGCCACTAAGAGAGACTCATTTCGGAGAGCAAACTGTGATGTGTCAAAATTCTCGAATTAATCTTAACCCCTCGTCATCACTTTGGGTGCATTCCATTCTACAATTTTTTACTCGCTGTACTGTTTCGGACGGACCACCCGTATGCAAATCCGTCTTGGCCCTGCCAGGATCAGCCTGAACTGCTAGGCCACGCCCCCTGGATGCAAGCAGCCCTCGCGGGCCTCGTTAGTGAGGGGAAGTTTGAGTCTCTCTAATACAGTGAGCTCGGGGACCAATGGCTGGGCCTGCCTGGGATAGGTAGAGCGAATCACTTGGACAACACAAAAGTAATGGACCAAGATGCAGCAGTCATCTTGATACACAGCTAATTAGCATGGCTCCAGGAAGAAGAAGGAGGGCATGGAGAGAAAAGAAGGACGATGGGAACACCACCCACCGCACTGTAGGGATTAATGGTTTCCACAATGAACCGTGGAATAACGCCCGGCCTGAGCAGTACAGAACGAACAGGCAGGTCTTTAAGTGGGATGAAAAAACTGGGGGGTCTCTCAAAGGGGCGTGGCCAATGTAATTAAGGGCGTGGCTTAAAAACAGTACTTTAAAAATCTGTGTTTAGCATAGTGTGCCGCCCGACTTGTATTTTTCTGTTTCTGTCATTGCATCCAGATTTGTGATACAACAAGTAACATCATACCTACAACAAGTCAGGACTATTGGCTTTGTCAATGGTTGTTAGTTGCATAAGATAAATAAGCAACAACTATGGCTTATATATAATATTGTAAAAGCTTCCACTTAAAGCCCTGGTGACACCACGACAATGTTGCTGCTCTTGCGTTTCAAAAAGAGAAGGGAAATCCAGAGAGAAAATGACTCTTTAAAGGATTTCCCTTCCCCTACAATGCTCACCTGGCATGACGTCATGCCGTAACTTCTCCACTTGTGAGAAGTGAGCAGTGTGAGCACGCGCACATCGATGTGCCTGCTGTCTCGAAACGTGTCTCTATCGGGCTCTGTTTTGTGCCCTGGCACTGTTTTCCGGACTGCAGTGACAGCAGACTGCTGTCACTGCAGTCCGGAAAAAAACGGACCGCCTGTGCCAGCGCACAAAACAGAGCCCGATAGAGACCCGTTTCGAGGCCCCCTTTAAAAAACTGCCGGTGCTCAGACCCGGTGAGACCCGGCCCACTTAAAGCCCTGCGTACAGGTGAACATTATAGGACTGGGCATAATGTCACGTGGGAAGAGATGGTCTGCGGGCAATGTGCTGAAGGCGCAGAAGGGGGCGAGGCCAAGGGGCGTACTAGAAGCACGCCCAGGGGAAGGGAGATTATTAGTGGGCTGTTGAGAGTGCACAGAAGGGTGTGAGCAGGAACAGCGTAGCCCAAGAGGCAACCCCAGAGTGGGATGAAGGGGACCCTACAGAGTGGACTGAGGGGAGTCTGCCATTTACGCCTTTATTTGGGAGTTTTGTGTAGAGTTATAGATGTCACCTCAAGATTACTCCAGATGGCTTCTAGTTGCTGTGGGGCAGGAGGTTGGACGTCATACCTGGCACCAAGCTGCCTCCCTCCCAGGTGGACCCTAGCAGATGATGCCCTGGGGTCCTCTGGGGTGTGCAGAGAGGGGAAGAAGGACGGGGATGGGGCGACAGGATGGGGGGTAGAGAAATGGACTCTGCAAGGTGCTGAGTCTAAAGTCCATCCTGACGTTATGAGCAGTGATCTGGGGCAGGGAGGGCACTGTGTCAATATGCAGCTGGGACAGTACTGAATGTCAGTGAGTCCACTGCATGGGCACTGGGACAGAATGGGCACGGGACAGGGGTTCACTAGGGAGTAGAAGAAAGGTGCGGCAGGGAGGGAACTGAATCAACATGGGGCAGTGACTGAAATGCAAGGGGCAGGGAGGGCACTGAGTGGGTACAGGGCAGGCAATGCCCTGAACCGCCACTGTAGACATAGTAGACATCGGGCAGGAAGTAGCCAGAATGTAAGCCGGGGATTGGGTAGGGTGAAAATGGGGCGGGGGGAGGGGCACAATGAATATGCGGCAAAGAGGGCACTGGGTGAACAATTGGAGGGGCATCTTTGGCACTGTGGGCAGCAGCATGGACAGGAGAGGCAGAATCGCCTTGAGGTGGACTACTGAATGGAAGAAGTGGCTGTATGCACACTGGGACAGGGCCCTCCTGAGGGGACAGTGGATGGGACAGCAGTGAGGGCAGGGGAGATACTGACTGAGTGCATAATGGACTTTGGGTAGAGGGTCACTTAATGGAGCAGAGCGGGCACTGAATGAACACTGATGACAGGGGGCAACTAGGGTAAAAGGATTCATACCAACTGGGCATCCTCCATCGCCCTGGGTGAAATTTCGCTCTGAATCAGTGAACCCGCCAAGCGGAGTAACATCTGCATCCCATTGTTGTGCAGGAAGCCCATCAAAGTGTCTCAGGACTACTGAAAGTAGTCTCAGAGCAAAGAGCAGCTAAAGGGAATTTATGTGATGGAAAGCACTGGACCCGCATATCTCCGTTGATGCTGATGCTGAGGCAGAACTAGGATGTGCACATCTGCATTACTTGTAGACCAATGCAAAAACAACAATTGATGGACAGAATGCAGAACAATGTCATACATTCACCCCAGTACAGAGATCCGGGCCTAAATCCATCGTTTTTTTGCTCACCATGCCATTCCAGTTTGGACCCAGCCATATGCAAATCAGTCTTGACCCTGCGCCCAATGGGAACAGTCCAGCCCGAACTGCCAGGCCAGGTCCTCCCTGGACTGGAAACAAGCATCCTAGGACCGGTTTCGGGCTTTCAGCCCTCATCAGCCAGGATAGCTTGACTCCAGTGGCATGGAGAGCACGGGACCCACGTCTTGGCATACCCGTCCCACTCGGGGTGACAAATGCACAAACAACAATTGATGGACAGAATGCAGAACAATGTCATACATTCACCCCAGTACAGAGATCTGGGCCTAAATCCATCGTTTTTTTGCTCACCATGCCATTCCAGTTTGGACCCAGCCATATGCAAATCAGTCTTGACCCTGCGCCCAATGGGAACAGTCCAGCCCGAACTGCCAGGCCAGGTCCTCCCTGGACTGGAAACAAGCATCCTAGGACCGGTTTCGGGCTTTCAGCCCTCATCAGCCAGGATAGCTTGACTCCAGTGGCATGGAGAGCACGGAACCCACGTCTGGGCATACCCGTCCCACTCGGGGTGACAAATGCAAAAACAACAATTGATGGACAGAATGCAGAACAATGTCATACATTCACCCCAGTACAGAGATCCGGGCCTAAATCCATCGTTTTTTTGCTCACGCCCCCTGTCTTCTATGGGAGCCTCTTTCAATTGCATTTGGTTCAGCACTGACTGAAGACCTTTCATGAGAACCATCTACCTTTCTGGATTATACCTCCGTTGATATAACTCCAGCTTCTGGAGAAAGGGCGATGCATCCTACTGGGCATTCATCAAGCCACCCACCTCCAGATCCCATAAACTCAGCCACTATTTACCCAAATCTCTTTAGGAAGACCAGAGCCCTGGTCGGAAAGGCCTCTGACCGTACAATCATCCATGTGAGGTGATGGGGTGGTTGGAGCTTGCGTATGATGCCGCCTCCAAGACCTTTACTCCTACCTTCCTCATCACTGCAAGAAGTGGGCCGAAGATCTTTGACTGTTGAAGGGAAAGTAGAGTAACTGGATTTACTAGATGGCCACTTTGTTCCCGATCAGAGCCAATGTTTGCCCCTGGCCAAGCAGAGGGCTCAAATGTTGGAGCCTCGCAACAAAAGACACCAGAGGAGACATACAATGAGGAAGGACTGCACATTCTGCACCTGGTTGGAGCACTTCATGTCAAGCTAGAAAGGTGCTGAAGGTGAATGGGGCATCCTTACTGTCCTACCTCTTATTCATGGAAGGTTTCCATAGCAACGCACTCATCTGCTGTCTTACCCACAGGATCCCATGGGGACTCCTTCTCTGAGAGAACCATAGGTGGCCCGTAAGGTTGGGCACCTACTTACCCTTGCCTGCAAGCTGGTTTATCAATACCGTTCTGTGTTACGAGAAGTAGTTCCTATATCATGTGCCTTCTCATACATCCATCCTAAAGCATGCAACGACCTCCCCGTACACATCAGAGCTTCCTCCTTGATTCTTGAGTTCAGCAAGAACCTTAAGACCAGGCTCTTCAAATGGACCCGCCCATGAGGCTGGACTCGACACCTGCACAAGCACCAGGATACCCTCCCAGGTGATAGAGTGCTCTACAAATACACGTAACATAGCATGACATAGCATGACATGACATGACACTGCAGCTGGCATGTGCTTGTGCAGGAAGAGATCGGGTTCATCCACTGCCCCCGCAGCAGGGAAAAGCCCCAGTTTTTGTGACTAAACTACAGTGTCTCTGACGCCAGGGTCCATGCAGATACATTCCATCTTTTCCTGCACAGATCCGAGCACTGAAACACATGAAGATACAATCTGTTCCTTATCCCTCGTAGAACATTTGTGAGCTTGTATGTCAGATTCACAAGCCAGTGAAGCTGAGGCTGGGTCGTGAATCATCATGGCCAGCTCAGAACTGGAAATCTGCACCATGGCTTCAAGAGAGGATGAGGAACAAGAAAAGCTGAATGTTTAGCTTGTGTCATCTATGTAGAGTGTGTCATGCCTTCTCTGTGTGGGAGACACTCCTCTTCCTCAGCAGACACGTTGCTCTCATGGTGTCTCCGTTGTGCTTCCCTATAGGTTCCGCATTCAGCCTGCTAGATATGCCAAACATTGGTGGCCACAGCCCACCACCACACACGAGCAGAATCCCCATATGAGAACATCCCTTTCTAAGGCTCTGGTCCTTGCTCCACCAACATCAGGACATCATCGGAGAATCCAAGCCCAACCTGTGACTTCTAACCCATCCTGAGTGCCACCAATGAGCCCGGAAACTGCAGGACAAGTCAACCCTCTCACTGCTGCACAGTCAACCATGAAAGGCAGGGAGGCTGAGACCGCAGCCCTCCTTCCCTGATCGTCGTGAAGTGTTTCTGGCACCACCTTCTGTCCAGTGGAATAAAGGCTTAACAACTGTAAGTGGGCTAGGGCTCACGCAGTACAAAAATAACAGGAGGATGGGATTGGAGCGTGGAGGAGAGGGAGAGAAAGGGGTGAGCGGAACTCGTAGAGTTTCACTCTGCGGAATTCCGCGAAGTTACATGAGAATTCCAAGAGATTCCACAGAGTCCTGCAAATGGGCGGAATTCTGTACGTTGCGCTATTCACGCTGATGTTTAGCGCTGGAAGCGTGTTCCGCAATGCAAAATCAGCATAAACGGCACCACGCGGCGCACCAGAGGGCGCTGCTACTTTTCTGCTGCTCAAGTAGATTTTCTGCTTGAGCGGTAGCTTTCTCACCGCGAACATTCGCGACCACCCGTAACCGCACGCATTGAGTAAATCTCACCAGGTTCCCTCCTAGTGCCCGAAAATCACACTAGAGGATGCCAATTCTCGCTCGCCAACTTACCGTTGGCGAGCTGAGTGTGAGAAAAGACTCTGCCACATGGTGGTTGGTGGAGTATTGCTGGAACTATTGCATATCCTGGTTGAGCCACTTCTTAGGAGCGAAATAAAGTGGCCAAGCCAGGACTTATCCGAGGGTGAGCATCTAATGTAGGGGACGGGAGAGAGTTTGTTCAGAAATGATAATTACCAGGGGCATAGCTTCCAATGGTAAAGCAGGTGCAGTGGCACTGGGATCCAGGGGCCTGGGGGGCCCACTGAACAATGATTGTTTTTGTAGTTTTTAATTCAAACAGCGTCCACTGAACCAATGTCCTTCCTTAGCACACTGGCTACGCTACTGATATTTACGTTTTAGTTTGTATGTGGGTAAGTCTAGTTGAGGGATACCCTCTCAAAGAACACTGACTGTCTTCATGAAGAAGGATGCATGATGGATGGTCGAGAGGTGTACAAGAGGCAGGAATGGTCGTGGGTTGGTTAACCAGAGTCCTTCCCACCAGTGTCTCTCATGGTTGATATGATGGTGTCACGCAGACTTTTAGATATATGTCATAGATGTTGAAAGGTCTGTCTGCCTGTTTCTCCTCCATTCCTTTCCCTCTTTCTCTCGGTCTATTTTCCCACAATGCCCATCTCTTGTTCTTACTCTGTCTCCCCATCTTACAACATCCATATCTCCCTCTTTCTCTCCCACACTTTCCATGCCTCCAGGTTCTACCTCTGCTCTTGGTACTTACTGGTGCTTCCCATTACCAAGCGCCTCTAGTCCAGCAGATTGGTCTCTTAGCACTTGATAGTCCAACCATTTCTCAAATCGTTGACCCCTGCTGGCGAAGTCTCTCCCCATCTCAGAGTTTGTGAATTTAGGCTCTTTTTGAATTTCAGATTCTCCACCTCTTTACGTTCCATCAAATATTTCCTCGTAATATTCATGCAGTGCTTGATAGCAGATGTCACCATATTTCAAGTACTTCTCTACAGTGTCCGAATGTTAAAATTTTAAGAGAGGGATGCTTTTGAAAAGATAAACAAAGAGAAACACGGAAAGCCACAGGTTTACTGAATGCTTTTACAGATATCTGCAGCCCCACAATGTAAAGTTCAAGGAAACCTTACAAGCTGTTTCCATAGATCCATAGGCAATGTTGGTGACGTCACAAGGCACTGAACCCCAGGTAGTTGGACATCACTATTTATGTGCTCTGCAGAAATAGATCTCATCACACCAGCCTGGCTATGCTCAACTCCATGGCCTCAGGCATGTCAAGGTTTCACACACCCGAAACCTGAAGGGCTTCCCATGCAAAGATGGCGGCAGCTTCTGAAGGGCCCACACAATAATAGCCAAACACTGTTGGGCTGATTGACAAAGGGCCTCCGCAGTCGTGGTGGAGGCCCTGCAGTTATTTGCCGGGGTCCAGCACTCGTCGTGGGACCTCCACAAAGAGTAACTGCAGTGCAGAGGTCCCGCCATGTGTGTGGTGCCCCCCTCCATGATTGCAGGGCCTCTGTCACACGTGCAGGGGCCCTTTGTGAATCAGCCCCTCACAATCTAGCCTGACCCACTTTTGCTACTTCTGAAGGAAAATGCTTCCTGTAGAAGGAGGCACACCCATAGCATCCGTCTAGTTAAAAAAAATCATGTACATCCCCAACATTTCTCAGTTCACTTGGTACTGGAAGATTCCTGAGGCATTCTTCATCCCAGAGGACCTTACTGCACATGCATAGAATCACACTGGATAGGTGAACACGGACATCTTTCAAGATGGAGCAGCAAGGGACATAAGCCACACCCTTTTTCACTAATGAATAAGATCAATGCCCCTCCAATGGTCTGTCCTTGGCATGGAGTGGGAATCATTTGAAAGACTTTTTTTTATAGAACCTCCATCTTCCATTTTACTTTGAAACAATAACAAGGGACCTTTCCTCACTGTTCTGAAGCAGCTGGGTGGAGGACGAAGGCAGGAGATGGTTCCACAGACAGCGGCAGGAAAAATTGAAGTGGAGATGTGATGCTGGAGGCATTAGCAGTCATTTAAGAGAATTACCATGAGCTCATTAGATGCCACTTGGCTTGGCGGTTCGGGCTGGACTGTTCCACTGGAGCAAGGTCAAGACTGATTTGCATACGACTGACCCCAAAGCGAGGTGGCACGGTGTGCAATATAATGATGGACTGCGATGGGGCCTGAGTAATTACCAGTGGATGGTGTTAATTCAAGCATTCCATCCATCCCTTTTTTGTATACCTTAACTTGGCACCTATACCTGCTGTCTCTCAGATAATCACATAATTGTCTGGTGACTGCTGCACTTTCAAGCGAGATGATAAAAAGACATATATTGACAACAATGAAATCACAAACCCTTTATGCGGCATCACTGAGTGCAATGTCTTGACTTTACGCCAATCTGCAGCATTTGTGTGTGTGTGTGTGTGTGTGTGAGACCAGTTTTGAATTGAGAACAGCACTGGAATTTTTGCTTCAAAATAGAAAAATTCATTTATCTGAATATACAGTTTAGGACAGTTTGGGGTCTATTCATAAAGGCGTTTTGGAGTACGTTAAGGAGTACTCCTGTAGGGCTCTTTTACTGCCTTACAATGCTTTAATAGCCCACAAACCACCTACCTTGCATATCACTTGTTTACTTTATGCTTGTCTTTGATCCTGTACTGCACTCTGCTGCCTTTTGGCTAGGTTCACCTATATACCTAGATACATACATACAAGCATACATACATACAAACATACAGAACATATATGCAATTAATTCGAATTGGAAGAACAGCGCCCTCTGTGCACTTAGACTTTTCTGGCCCATTCACAAAGGCATGTAGGAGTACGTTAAGGAGTACTCCTGTAGTGCTACTTGCTGCACTCTTAAATGCTTTTGTGATTGGTCCCACCTGTACAGTTGGGGACATTCAAATAATATATGGACAGTAAGGAGAAAAATGTTTCCATTTTAAAGCCCTTTAGTTCCACTCTTTGTACAAAATGATACAATGAATTTACAGAGAGCTTGGGTGTCTTTCCCCAAAAGAACTTTGTCAAAAAAAGTATGGTGCAGGCTTAGAACATGTCTAGCACAGTTTTATATTACATATAGGGTCATTGAATGTCACACAGGAGCCTCAGTTTAACATCGTAATAGATGACGCAGCATTACGTTCCAAAATTTGCATATTTTTTTCCAAAAAGAGACTAGATGTTGAACCCCACGATCTGACCCTAATTAACCTCATTCAAGGTTTCTGGAGGCAGCATGTATAGTTTAACACAAAACAGGAATTTTCAGTTCATGTAAGGACTGTTTATTCACACAAAATAAATCCAAAGTTCCTGAAGTGGCATGAACTACCTTCAGAAACGCTTAAACTCATCCTGCAAGGAGGAGTTAGACAGGGTTGTGTACTTGCCCCTACTCTGTTTTGCATTTATATCAATGGCCTGGTCGGTGTATTGAGCGGGCTGAAAGACATAGACGCTACTAAGCAAGCGCATAAGATAGTGCCAGCATTGATGTTTGCAGATGACACCCTTTTGCTCTCCAAGACACCGATGGGCATCCAGAGAATTCTTGATGGTTTTGGAGAGTTTTGTAGGAGCAGGGGTTGGAGATTAATATACAGAAGACAAAATATATGGTCTTCAACCCCGCCAGCACGACCCGTCCCAATCCGCATATGAATGGCATCCAACTTGAGAGGGTACCTGTCTTTGACTATCTAGGACTCACCGTAACGGAAAAAAATGGACTTGGGGCCACAAATGGATAAATCAAGTCTCAAGCTAGCCCAGACCACAGGTGGACTGGCTATTCTGCAAATTCCCAGATTAATCTTCCCAAATATTGTCTATGTAATTCTGTAAATATGATATTTTAGCTCCAAAATATTTCGGAATTTCCCTAAAGGTGAAGATTCAAATCTAAAATATTATATTAACATATCCTGCTAATGCACTAATTTTGCCCCAACAAGTTTTTAAATATTCTATAAATCCAGTGATTTTGCCCAAAATATCACTATCAAAGATACTACAAACCCATTGATTTTACAGCAAAACACTACCCTTAACTTTTCAGTAATTAGAAAGATTTTGTCCAAAGTACAATGTAGCAACATTTCTTCATCATTAAATGATTTAGACCCCAATAATAACTTGAAATATTCCATAAATACATTCACTTGACCACCAAAGCAAGCGTCTCAAATTTGGTAAAAGCATAAATGTGGACAATAAAATCTAATCCCCGTTTCTTGTGCAAACAAAACATTAAGCTCAAGCCGTCAACATCTTATGATTCATTCATTCACTGTGTCCCCAAAATATTATTATCCAAAAACGAACCTTTAAATGCATGGATTTAGGGGCCAGATGTACGACCACCCAATTTGCGACTCGCAAATTGCGGCGCAATTGCGAGTTGAAAATTGGGATGTACAACAGTGTCAGAGACAATGTTAGTGATTCCCAATGGGGTCGCAAAATGCGAGGCTCATAAATATTAAAGAGCCACTCGCAATTTGCGACCCCATTGGGAATGGCTGGCCCTCCCAGGGATGGTGGCCTGCTGGGCTCAGCAGACCTCCTTGTCTGGGACTGCTTTTCAATAAAGCAGTTTAAAAAAAAAAAAATGCAGCCCGTTTTCCTTAAGGGAAAACGGGATGTATTTAAAGAAAAAAAAATGAAACGTTTTTGTTTCATTTTTTAAGGGCAGGAGGTGGTCCCTGGGACTAATGCCTGCCCTTAAAAAATATTTTCAGAGCCAGTCACAAAGGCGAAGGGGTTTCCTGGGGACCCCTTCCCATTTGCGACTCCATTACCACCCTCTTGAAGAGGGGGGTAATTTGTGAGTGTTTTGCGACCGCAATTGTGGTCGCAAAACATTGGTACATGGCTTTGCAGTCGCTATTAGGAAGGGAACGCCCCTTCCTAATAGCGAGTTGTAAAACCTTTTTAGCGAGTCGCAAATAAATTGCGAGTCGCAAATAAATTGCGACTCGCTAAATAGGCTTTGTACATGGCCCATGAGGTTTGTGCATGCGCAAACGGGTCGCAAACCTGTTTGCGCATGCAAAAACGGGTGGTACATCTGGCCCTTAGACCCAAATAATCAGCGCCAAGCATTCATTACCTTAGAATTTGACCCTTTCTGTCTCTTCCAATCCTTTGCTGTGTGTATGTGTGGGGCGAATGGGGGGGGGGGGGTTGAGAGAGGTGGGGCGGGAAGAGGGTTCTCTAAAAGGGGCGTGGCCCAAGAAGCGTTTCTAAGAGACCTCTAAAAGAGGAGTGGCACTTGTAACTAAAAGCGCGTCCTAATATAGGTGAAATTGAACCCTGGGCTTGACAAATTGGTAGAGTCTTGCAGGACACAGAATAAATGAAATCAGCAGGCAACAGAATATTTATTCCACAGTTCATATTACACCATTATCCTGGGACATAAGCAATGCAACACTGAACAAGATCAATTTAATTTTAGTAGGCAGTGCCTTGACCGCTTGCCATGGCTACCTGGGTGAGTCAAGTGTACAGAGGAGATACTCAGGGGCATATTTACAAGCCCCTTGCGCCACTTTTGCGTCACTTTTAACATGGGAAAAGTGACGCAAAAGTGGCGCAAGGGGCTTGTAAATCTGCCCCTCAGTTATTCAACGGGAATGAAATAGAATCATAGGCCTTGTTTCACCAATAGTAAAATGACTGTATTTACTGTGTCGTGATGTTACATGGCAGGTTTGTCGTGTAACAAGCAGGTATGCAAATGCCTTTTTGTGGCCTCATTCTGCTATCAAAGGGCAATAGAGCCCTGGTTGAATTCATGTGTTTTTTTTGCTTTGGTATGTTTCAGCCCTGGTCAGCCCTGAGCCATTTTGAGCACTGTCTCCATCTGAATAGTATTAGACAGTCTGACACCCTGTGATCCTGTGCAATCGGCTTGCTGTCTCAAAATACAAAGTGCAGTTAGGTGGCTGGAAGTGTGATACATGTTAAAAGCCACTTGGGAGCATTAACAGTCGGGCATGCCCCAATTAAAGACAATATTTCCAGTTGTGAACTGAAAGCCCAATTTAAGATGTTTTCACCATCAAGAAAACATTCATAAACAACTGTTTTTGCAGCTGATGTCTGGAGCAATCGTTTACACATGTAGTTAAACATATCTCTGATGTGTGAAGAGTCACAATTGATTCTGCAGCTTTTATCAATAAAGAAGGCCATGGCAGGCCTCGGCCTGTCCCTACGGGGTCTCCAGATTTACTTTGGCTGCCTCGGTACTGTGGCTTCCTCTCTCTGCCCCAGCCTGTTTCCAAGGTCATTCCCCACGGTCATGCCTCCCCACCCCTTCTGATGGAAGGGCCTTTGTTTCGTGCCCTCACCACCGCCATAGTGAAAAGAGAGACTATTGCTGTTGCTCCTGAACTTTTTACATCCAATCCTAAATTAAACAAGCATTTGCAATGCATCGGTCTCGCATTTGTTAGAGTTAGAGCTATTGGCATTGTCAATGATAATGCCTTTTACCAATGTGTTTTGCTTTGGAGTGGAGTGGATGCATGTGGTTTGGAGTGGATTTTTGTGGGTTGAACTGGAATTGTTAGCTGTGGAATTGTGTGGGTTGGAATTGTGTGGTGTGTTGTGTATTTGTGTAGTGAAATTATGTGGTATGGTGAACAGATAGGAGTGAGAGCTGCACATAATAGACAAAAAGGAAGATAAAAAGGGATAGGTTTGGTACATGGTTTTTGCACAAAAACTCATTGCACGCTCAACGCAAACTGCGCTCACTCCTATGTTGCTCCATTTACTTACAACCAGGGGTCATATTATTATCTCAGTCTGCAACCCCGCTCAGGCACAAACGGAAGCCACAAGTCAGTTTTAAAGAAACTACAAAAAAGTCAACAACACTATAACTCTGCAACTCAGTGGATAGTCCATGGCATCACAGCTCGGAAACAGAGCCACCTTTACTTACTTCCATGCTTGCTGTCTGCAATGCAATCACTAGCTTGTGGAGGTAATGCATGTGTGCCACACAGCAAAATGTACTGAAAAATGGATGTACAGCTACTTCAGGCTCTTGTGCCAAGGAGCAGAGATTCAGTGTCTGGTCTGGGCTCTAGGTAACTGGCCAAGCAAAATGTGTAAAAAAAACAAAAAAACAATTTGAGCATGTTACTGCCCATGTTTTTTGGGCGATTTGTAGCATTCTTAATTGAGCACAAAATATAGTCAATGCCCGTTGGCATCTATGGAGGACATGATTAACACCCAGATCTAAAGTAACAATCTAGGGAAAACTATTCAGAACAAGGACGGCAACTTGGGATACACCGTAACCATTGGCATGAAGCAAAAAGATTGTAAACAGACCCTTGCAAAAGAGTCTGAAAATTACTTGGAATTGTGTCGGTACTACAGCAATAGTGAAACTATGTAATGTGCAAAACAAACTATGTTGCAAAGGCGTGCCTGGAGAAGGGAAAGCACTTATTGGTGTGGTACGAACATGTCAGTTATGCCAGCACAATGTAATCTGTGCTTTAAGTGGGCAGGACTGAGTACCTGCATTTTTTTAATTTGAAAGATGGAGTCCCAGCACTTCTAAGTAGTAAACAGGTACTCTGGAATCACCTGTGACAGGCACTTCCTTATTAATATTTTAAGCGCTGAATAGATTCACGTATAGAAATATGTAAAGTCGAGGGGTGTGCCAAATTTGTGTCATTTGCTTTCACGTAACTACGCTAAATTTCCCAAACGTTATGCAAAATTAAAATACAGCATTTAGATTATTTTTTTTAAAGGGCTAAAAACACGTGCCTAGAACAGCAGCATTGTGTGTTCTGGTCCTTCACAGTGTCCCCGCACTCCTGTACTAACATTTTTCCGCAAACACACCATTATTATACCCTGCTGCTTAATTTTAGGAATTTCGCTTAACAAGGGTAATGCGATAATCACAAAATTACACCAGTGCCACTGGAATTTTGCCCAAAACCACTGGAGTTTTGAAGCGACGTCCATTATTACCCATTAGTGTACGAACATGTAATGTTATGTGATCTGAAGTGAGAATACGTGACCATTCGGTGTTTCACCTTGAGACGGATCGAAGATACATGAAGGAATTATCAACAGCAAAGCTGTGCTCTTCCTCTACACCAGTGTTCAAAATGAGATACAAATAAAGGGGTTTTTCCTCCCAAAAAAGAAAGTTATATATAATAATTCATAGATGTGTGCCTTTGTAGATCCTATTAAAATACAGATATTACACATACTATCACCACGACAGTTCTTTAGGGGAAACATTAAAAAAATTGGATCAGACGTGTGTCTAACTTTAGCTTCCGGGTCATTACGTAGAGAGGGGAATAATGTAACGGAACATAAGTAACTTTGGTTTTCACATGATCTCTGACCTGATATTTATAAGGAAGATTTAAATTGTTGTATTGGCAAATCGAGGGAAATGACACGAAATAAAAAAGGTGGAAAGCCTCCATCAGACTTACCAAAATATTCTTTCTCCATGTGCAACTCGAGCTCCTTCTCCAGCTCCAGTCTGAGCGCCTCCAGCCTCCTCTCGGCCTGGCTGGACCCAGCCTCCTTGCACGGGGTTACCTGGTAGGGGAGCTTGAACCTGTGCACGGTGGCAGAGCTCTTGGCGGAGCTGTAGCTGCAGGTGGCCAGGGCCCCCGAGGCGTATTCCAGGCTGTACTCCCCAGGAGGCTGCTGCTCTGCTCTGGCTGGGGAACAAGCCTTGGGGTGGCGAGCATCGCCCAGTTCGTGCAGGCTGCCCTCCTCCTGGGACAGCGTGCCCAGCATGGACGACCTGGGTGAGGGGAGCGAGAGCTCCGTGTAAGCCCCCATGGACCCCCTGGAACTGCGAGAGCTGCGGGAGTTGTGGCTGGAGATGCTGGACCGGGGGCTCGCCTGTCGGCCCGGCGTGCCAAGTCCTGCTCCAGCTCCTCCATGGGCCTCCGCTAGCCCGGGTCCCCCGATTCTCTGCAGCAGCGGGAGAGTCCAGTGGCTCACACCATGCTCACTCGCAGGGTGCTGAAATCACAGGAGTGCACCAGAAACTCTGATCCACTCTCAGCCGCTGAGAGGCAGACAACCAGCCCCGATGTTGATGCTCCACGGGCGGCGGGCACCTTCACCAGCAGCCTTGGTTATCCTCCACCGCCGGCCAACTTCTTCCCTGGCTCCCGCCTGGGTCACATCCCCTTCAGCTCAGCTTGTAGAGTCCCAGGGATCCCGAGCCTCCTCTCCTGTTGTTTCCCACGGCGCCTGGATCCGTGTGCCAGGCTCGCTCGTTACCAGACACTGAATGGCGCGGAAGCTGGCGCGAGACGCTTCACTTCCGGTCTTTGCGTTTCCTTTTCGGGCCCCGCCTACAACCAGGCACGGGCGCCTGACTTCCGGGTCGCGCTGCTTTCTCCAGCTCTGACTGCGCACTACTTTAAAACAAGCATTTGCAATGCAATACGACTCGCATTTACGCGAGTCGTATTGCATTACAAATGGGAGTGCGGGCGTTTAAGAAGGCACGAACGGGAGTGGAGGGTGTGATGGGGGGCAAGAAGTGATGAACTGCGGGAGGGGGCGGGGGGGAGACAGGGCAGAAAATAGTGTTGGAGTAAAGGGGCCAATAGCCAGGGAAGGATACAAGTGACAACATGGCCGCCAGGAGGAGGGACTAACAAGCCTGAAACCAATCCGAAGGCATCATTTAGGATGTAAGCCAATCAAAAAGATGAGCGGAGAGTGGGCGGAGCTTCTAGAAAGCTTCCACACTATAGTATATACTGCATGTCTCAACGAGACAGCGCAAGCGCTGCCTAGGCGAGACCTAAAAATATACCGGCGTTTAAAGTTTTCTATCCCCAGGCTATAGGTAACCTTACAGAAAGTCAAAAAGTAGGCCATTTATTTTTACATTGTGAAATCCCCTCCCCCTCGTACCTCCCCCTCCCTCTCCCCCCCAGGCTGGGGATGTCTGTGGAGACACGCGTCAGAAGACTGCCTGGACCACTCTGCAGCCACAGCACTGCAAGGAAACATTTCGTTTATTATTTTTGCAGTTCTACCAATCGAAGCCTAAATAACAGCAAACGCACTTCACAGATTCAGTTAACACTGTCATTAATTCAGAAACTTTTACATTTCTTATCTAGAAAATGACTAGAAGTACAATTTACCTCTGATACAAATGGTAAAATTCTAAGTTTTATTGGGTGACCATTTAATGCAATAAATGAATAGTCACCACACCCTTACTAGCAATCGATGTATCACCACTCAGAAACTGTCATGCCTCTTTGACTTGGCATCACCCGTGATAATCATCCCAATCTTCACAGCCACATCACAACCATGGCCAACAGCGCACGACTCCAACTAATGCAGCTTTGGTGCAGTCACTCGTTCTCCCTAGATTAGACTATGGAATTGCTCTTCTCTCAGGCATTCCCAAAGTTTACCTATGCACAATGAGAGCAACTCTGCATGCTGCAGCACGCTTCGTTTTAGGTCTCAAGAGATTGATCATATTTTCCCGGCCCTTCTAACCCTCTAGTGGCTCCCCATTGAAGCTCAGGCTCTATTCAAAATCGCTTGCATTACCCACAGAGCACTGCACTCCTCCTCATCCTCCTATCTAAATAAGAAACTGAAAATTTACGGAGCAGATAGGGATTCCAGAAATGCCCAATTCCTGCTACTAGAACCCCCCACCTTCAGTCAATACATGAACCAGTCTTTCTCTAGTAGAGCCACTAGAATCTGGAACTCTTTGCCTGCCTTCCTCCGTCTAACCACCTGCCTAGTAACCTTCAAAAAGGACCTCAAGCTCCTCCTTTTTGACAGATGCCTTGGTTAATTCACCCTCAACCAGACATATGTACTTGCTCCACGACTTTCTGACCTGCTTTTGTTATTTTACCCCACCATCTAAAATGATGCTGTAAATGTGTAATTCCTCTGCCCAATTGCTGTAGCTGTTTCTTGTGGTTACTCCTGCACACATCCATTGAAGTAATCGTTTCAGTTTAATTACTAGTAATGTAACCCAGTGTAACCCAGGCAGTAGGCAACCTTACATGAAGCCAAAAAGTAGGCCATTATTTTTACATTGTTAGCTCAGGTGGAGAAATCCCGGGCCATTATTTTTGCATTATTAGCTCAGGTGGCGAAATCCCGGGGCATCACACTGGTATCCTATGCTGACGATACACAGCTTGTGATCTCCTTTTCTAACAATTCCACACAGAACCTTGCTAAATTTCAAAACAGCATGGTGGTTATTACGGAGTGGATGGCGGCCAATTGTCTTCAGTTAAACTCTAGCAAATTCTTCTCTTAGGGAAAGATATCCTTCAATTGGGCGATCACTGGTGGCCCCCCTCATTAGGACCACCTCCTCAGCCCAAAACGGCAGTAAGAAATCTGGGTGTCTGGGTCGACAGCACCTTGTCCTTTTTGAAGCCCGGTCGAAGTCGGTGGCAGGCATCTGCTTTGGACTCCTACGAGGCCTAAAACCAGTTCTGGGACTTTTTTTTACTCTCACACTCGCCAGATGAATGTCTAGTCTGCTATACTCTCTAGGTTGGACTACTGCAATGCGCTGTTTCTGGGTTCCAATAAGATAATGATCAAAAGACTTCAGATAGCCCAAAATGCTGCAGCACGGCTTCTATTTGCTCTGTCCAGTTTCCAGCTTCATCCACAGGCTACACTGGCTCCCGGTGGATATGAGAATCCTTTTTAAGGCTCTATGAATTACTCATAAAATTCTCACCTGCCAGGGGCCTCCCATCCTATCCAATCTGCTCCATTCACATGTCCGCTCTTGGGCCTTGCACTCAGCTAAGCTCTATTGAGCCTGTGGTCCTCAGATTAGAAGAGCGAGAACAGGAGGGCTCTCTTTTTGCACCAAAGCTCCCGCCCTCTGAAACGCTTGACCTCTGTCCAATAGGAGCATCCAGAATCACTGGGCCTTCAGAAGGGCCGTGAAGACCTGGCTCATCTCTGTCTAACCCTCGGGTTATCTCTGCGGACCTCTTCTCTGTATCTAGCACTGGGACCCCCGTTAGCCATGCGCTTTACAAATACCTTAGCATAACATAACACAACATACTCCTTATTTCATACTTGTTGTAAAGCCCTCTGATGCGTTCGGGCCATGTCCGCGCTATATACAATTGCAAAAATAAAAATAAATTAATATAATTGCTCCTGCTTGTTATTGGGAATCTGGCCTGAGCAAGAACTGTCAAAACCCAGGAACGTCCAAGATTAAAGAAGCTGCTAGCAACAAAAGCGTCGACACTTAGCATGAAACCGAAGCTGCTGCTTAATCCACTCTGAGGTTGAGCAGCAGGCAGAGAAGAGAAGGCCAATAGGTCATGGAAGCCACTCAGGCCAGGTTTCAATTAAATCTAAATGAATTGGAGAGTGTGGTTAGCCTTGCAGTGCATTGATACAGGCAAAGTCCCGGGAAAGCCAGACCCCTAGGCTGCTGTCTTCAGACGCCCCCTTCTTTTCCAATCACAGGTTACAAGCATTAGCAAAACCAATAGGCCTGTCCTTGGCGAGCGTGCAATGTTTGTATGTATTTATTTATTTATCTATGTATTTAATGCAAGTAAAAGCAACAGAAATTAAAAGTAAAAAAGGTAAAAGAAATGCTGCATCTAAAGGGGGCAGGCATATGTTTCCAAAGAAAACTAAGTGAAAACGTTATAAAAGTTAAGGGTTGGACAATCAGACCAGGCAATACAACACTGGCATTAACGTGTCCTTCTTTTTAGGTCACTGTGCTCATGTGAGGAGGTAAAATACTGTCACTCTCAGGGCACGAGAGCCAATGGATGAAGAGGGCTGTCCCATCTCTCCATGCTGTGGTGCATGGAAAAAAAATTGAATGACACTTGGTCAGACCAATGGATGCAGAAGACTGACTGAAACCATTGTTATATGTATGCATTTTTATTATGAACTTTTTTGAAAACACGAGGCTTGAGTGACACAGAAACACGAGTGTATGCTGGAAGTGTCAAAGAGTAAGACATTATGAGACGTAACAAATGGCAAATCTTAATATTGCAATTGTTTACGTAATCTAGATGCTCCAGCAAGAAATAAAACTGTATTTGGCAGCTTTGAGTAGTTTTGTAACCTGGGTGAGCGGGTATTTCTCTTGAAACAAATTGAGAAAGTTACAAATTTGATCCTGCCTGTGTTAGCCTGTCACTGCTTGTGTAATAAAAAGGTAGGAACTCCAAGTGGTGCTGCCAGCAGGCCCACCAGTTGATTTCTTAGCAATGTAGGGCTCTCCCAGGGTCCTAGTCCATGATCTACCAAGTATCATCTAGCTGGGCAAGAAACAGGTAAACAAGTAGCTGCTCATAAACGGGTGGGTCTTTGTATGGCCTGCCAGTGACTGGTCCATTCCCCTATAGTCAAAAACACTTGCATAGAAGAGTTTGTGTTTAGAAAAGTTGACCATGCTGAAGAATGAAAAGGTGTTATAATTGGCTAGCTCCTAGAGAAGGAGTCGCCAAAGAAAAGGACCTTGGTATTTTGATCAGCCTTTGGGTCTGCTATATGATAAAGAATGAAGCTGATTATTATTAAGATCCCCCGTTAGCGCATCAGAGCGAAGGCACTATTGAGAAGGAAGCATGAAGATCTCTGTGACGAGCCTCTGAAGAAAGAGGTATGGACCTGCAGAGTCAGCCTCCTAGGCCATGTCCAAAATGTGGGTAAAAGCACTAGTAGCCATCATTCATCACCGGTCATGCCTTAAGTGACTGATAAAGTCCCTTCCAGGGTCTCCAAAGAAACTAAACAGGAAGGTTAAAATAGGGGGATCCAGTGCTCAATTTGAGCCGATGGTTTCTGGTGCTCATCAGTAGCACTAAATTTACCAACACTAGCACTAATGAGAGTCTGCCACATGGTGGCGCTCTTTGTCTACTTTAAAGAAGAGCACAACAACAGTTCTTTATTGAGTCAATAAACTTTAAAGAAAATGACCAACACCTGCCACCCAAACCATTCTTGTGGCTTTTGGGGCCTGGAATAGTCTGAATTGTCACGCTTGTAAGCGTGTGATGCATAGTATTTGTGCTAGTAATGTCCCTTGCTCACTTTGCCACTGGATTCAAAATAGCCTGGCTGATGAGGGTTTTGAACCCGAAACCGGTCCCAGGATGCTTGTTTCCGGTCCAGGGAAGACATGGCTTGGCAGTTCGGGCAGGACTGTTCCCATGAGGCACAGGGTCAGACTGATTTGCATATGGCCATGTCTGAACTGGGGTGGTGGAGTGAGCTAAAGAATGATGATGGATTAAACCCAGATCAGTTGACTGGGGGTGAGTGTTTGATTTGCTCTAACGCTCCGTCCATCATCCCCTTTGGTATCGCAGTAATGTCACTGTCAGCGCTGGCAGGGACAATGGTGGTGCACGCTGCTGTAGCCTCCCGACAAGGACCCTTGTACTTACTTTTTTACAAATTAAGCACTAGCGGGATCCACCTGCATGATGTGACACACTCTATCATCCACCACTGGCCTAGTGCGCCCAGCTCTTAGCAAGTGACAACAGACAAAGGTACTTTCCAGTGCGCTTCCTAGGAAGCTCATTGCGTGATCTATGATTTCACTCATGCTTGGGTCAAATATGGGAAAAATCTGCAGATTAAGCACATCCACGGACAAGTTTGAAACCTCTGTAGAGGCCGCTGTCAGCCTACTACACAAGTCCACATCATTCAACCATTGATTCATCCATTCCTGAAAATCATAAGCTGCACCAAAAATTAGTTCATCAAGAGGCGCAGCAGCATGGATGTCCTTGGGTTCTTTAACTCTCTTTGCTGTTATTCTGGTGTAGAGGGTCAACATGTGTCTATGATGGTATCAATTAAACCAGGATTATTGCCTAAATTAGCAAGTTTATATCTATGGCTCCCAATTTTCCGTTTTTACAGATTTTTGCAGATAAATACTGGCAGAAAACAATGTATTTCCTGTCTGTATTTATTTTCTACAGTGGAAAAATACAGAAAAATGTTCTTCTTGTGAGTGATTTTTCGTGCTGCCCCTCATGAATTTCAGGCCAGCAACTGAGCAGATGGACAGCATGGGGAGTTAAAAATAGGATGAGATTTCCTTAAATACAGACATATTTTAACATATATTTGTATATAAAGCTAACATTCGGGGGGGCGTGGCCAAGATGGAGGATGACTGAGACGTGCCTCTCTATATCTCCGTCCCCGGCCTGGCCTGATCTATCGCTGCATTGCTGGGAGAGAAATTACCCCTGGTCCGCCTTAAACTACCGGAGGCTGATGAGTGTTGGAGGAGGGGGTGATGAGCTGACTGCCCCCTCAGCGGTGGTTTGGATTAGGGAAGGACCCTGAGCACAGCCGGCCACCTGCGACTAAATGGCAGTACAGTGCCGCCAGGCCTAACAATGCGGACCTCTGGCGGGCTGGCCTCCTTGCCCCCTGGGACTGTGTCCCATTTCCCCCTATCAGTGAGGGGACCCTCGAGAGGAGGTGGTAGTGCTTCCCTCAGGCGGCGAGCCCTCGCATCACACTGAGTCCTTGGAGGTGATGCGCTCCTATTGCTGAGGCCTGCCGAGAGTGCCTGCCTCCTTCACTCTGCTACTCCACGCCGGGGAGCGATGCTGTGGCCGCGGCCTGGAGTGACAGCTGCTGACCTGGATCTTCGCTGCTGGACAGCAGGTACCCCCGGATTTGTGGCCTGACCTCCTCCGGGGAGAAGAGGTAGCATCCCAGCCTAATGGCAGGCATAACAGAGAGAGTTTTCATAGGCCTCTGCCCCCGCCCAGAACACCGGCGTGAGCGCCACGGACAACCCAACCTGTACGACATCCAGGCCCTACCCAGTCTTAGACCCAACACTCATCAGCAGGAGCAGGGCCCTTGACACACCGCGCGACATCTCGTGCCCACAAGACTGAGGGGTAGTGGACTGCCCTTTGCCCTTGGACCCCAGGGGGAGCCTCCAGAGGCCCGAAATCGATGTTCCTTGGGAGGAGAGTGGCACCCTGATAAAGAAACACCATAGTTTGATGCGTTGAGGGGGCGTGGAGCGGTAGACCCTGACACAGAGAGCAGGCACTAAACGATACAGCCGACACCTCCATCTCCGCTCTCTTGGACACACTAAAGGCGGTCATAAGGGGGAGCTGATCAGTGTTTCAGCAGCGGATAGCAAACTCCGTCGGAAGAAACAGGGGAGATTGACTGAACAGGTATGGGAGCTTGAAAGCATACCCAAACGCACTGGGGCCCCGAGCATTTGGTGGCAGGTAGAGGTGGCACACACGCAACTAGCGAGCATTGTTCTGGATAGAGCAGAATATGCTGCCTTTCGACTTAGGCACTCCTTTTCTGTAGAGGGTAATACATGTGGGCACCCTCTAGCCAACAGGCTACAGGCACAGAGAGAAGCAGTGGGCGTGCACTCCCTTCTAGCAGCAGGCGGCCCGATCGCCTCTACCTTTCGGGAATTCTACAGTGAGTTATACATGGAGCAGACGTTGCCCCCAGGTGGACCGGACCTCTTCCTGCAAGGGGCTCGGACCACGAGACTAACGTCGGAACAGGCGGCCAATTTTGATCGACCGATCCGAATAGAAGAAGTCACATCTGCTATTGCCCAACAGAAACTCCTTAAAATACCCAGGACCAGATGGTTTCTCGGTGCTTTTTTTAGAAATATTCTGCACCACACTCACCCCCAGTTTCCCCCAGCTGTTTAACTCCATTGTCGGTCCAAACTCGATGCCGACCTCTATGCTAGAAGCCTCTGTGGTGGGTATTCTAAAGCCAGGGAAAGATAAACGGCAATGCGCCTCATATCGCCCAATATCCCTTCTTAATGTGGATATTAAGTTATTCAGAAACATTTTAGCTGCCCGTCTTGGCCCCCTCATGCCAGGTCTCATTGCCCCTGACCAAGCGGGTTCTGTCCCATACCGCCAATGCAGCGATAACATTAAATGGATCATGCATCTGATTGATAAAGCTCAGCGCTGTATCGGGAAGGGGGCATTTATGTGGGGTTAAGTTACCTTGCAATACGCTATTGATATTGATTGTTGTGTACTCGTAACATTGCTTTTTTCTTGTCTTTGAAAACCAAATAAAGAGTTTTGAACCATAAAGCTAATATTTACCTATAGGTGTAGTATTTTGCTATATTGGCTGCTTAATTTGCTAAAATGCAACAGGCATCAAAGTAGGAGCGGAAGTTTTTCAGTTAAAAAAAGTGAAAATGTACCATTTGACCACTCCACTTGTTCTTAAAACACAAAATAAATATGGATAAATACCAATAGGCAACCCAAGACTCACCCACCTCACCCGCAACCACCGCACCCAATGGCTCCATCCCCCAGCAGACCTTGACCAACTGGACTACCCTCACCTCTGACGACACCCTCAGGATCATGAAGGGCATCCACTCTGGAGCTCTCTCGGATCCCTGCCCTCACCACATCTTCAACAAAGCCAGCACCTCCTTCGCACCCGAACTCTGCTGCACCATTAACTGCTCCATTGAGTCTGCAACATTCCCGTAAGACTGGAATCACACAGAGATCAGCCCACTGCTGAAAAACCCTTCTGCTGACCCAACAGACCTCAAGAACTATAGACCCATCTCTCTTCTACCCTTCCCAGCCAAAGTCATTGAGAAAGCCACCAACGCCCAACTCTCCGAGTTCATCGAAACGAAAAACATCCTGGACCTCTCTCAATTGGGCTTCAGAAGCAACCACAGCACAAAGACCACCTTCCTCGCCACTACAGACAACATCCGCAACCTCCTCGACCGAGGCGAGACTGCTGCCCTCATCCTCCTGGACCCCTCAGCAGCCTTTGACACCATCTCCCACCACACCCTCTAAACAAGACTCCATGACATCGGCATCTGCGACAAAGCCCTAGAATAGATCCGCTCCTTCCTCACCAGCCGAACGCAGAGTCAGACTTCCACCGTTCAACTCAGAACCCACAGAGATCAGCTGCGGAGTGCCTCAGGGATCCTCCCTGAGCCCCACCCTCTTCAACATCTACATGGCCCGCTTGCAGCCATCGTCAGAAGCCACGGACTCAAACTCGTCTCCTATGCCGATGACACCCAGCTGATACTCTCTCTCGCAGACGTGCCCACAGCTGCCAAGAGCAACTTCCACAATGGGATGAAGGCAGTTGCCACCTGGATGAAGGACAGCTGCCTCAAGCTTAACTCAGACAAGACCAAAGTCCTCATCCTGGGCTCCTCCCCCTCCACCTGGAATGACTCTTGGTGGCCTGCAGTGCTCGGAATCTCCCCTCACCAACAGACCATGCACAAAACCTCGCCATCATCGTGGACTCCTCGCTCTCAATGAACCGCCAAATCAACGCCGCCTCGTCCTCCTGCTTACACATGCTCTGCCTCTTTCGTAAGATCTTCAAGTGGATCCCCAATGAGTCCAGGAAAACGGTCACCCATGCGTTCGTCAGCAGCAGACTCCACTACAGCAACCCACTATATGACGGGACAACCCACAAACTCCAAACAAAACTGCAGACCATCCAGAACGCCTCCACCAGACTCATCCTGAACATCCCAAGCCGCAAGCACATAACCGGCCATCTGAGAGTTCTTCACTGGCTACCTATCAACAAGAGAATCACCTTCAAGCTTCTCACGCACGCCTACAAAGCCCTCCACAAAGCCGGACCTGCATACCTCAACCACTGACTCTCCTTATACACTCCCACCAGACATCCCCACTCTGCCCAACCGGCCCTGGCCACCATTCACAGATCCGCAAGACCACGGCTGGAGGAAGATCCTTCTCCTACCTTTGCTGCAATGACCTGGAACTCCCTGTCTCTTCACCTCAGGCAATCACCATCACTGGGCAATTCAGGAAGGACCTCAAGACCTGGCTCTTCGACTGAACCACAGACCACCACCCCTCCCCCGCCTCCCCCAGTCCCTTTGAGCCTCATGGGTGAGTAGTTGAGCTTTATAAGATCACTGATTGATTGAAGATGGGTAAAAAATAAATTTGGCTAAATACAGGCATAAATGCTATAAAAATAAGTACCATAAAACCGGGAGCCCTAGTTATATCACGGCCCTTCACAACCTGAAAGACAATGAGTCACTCGGAATCGGATGCTTCACCTTATGGGGCTCTTTCCCTGACTCAGAAGCAGGGGATGGGGCCCATGGGAGCACCTCTTAGCTACGGCCTTTTTCTCCTTTTTTGAAATGAATCCCATCAGCCATTCACAGAGAGGGGGAGGTAAAATAGAGCTAGAGAGCAGAGAGAGCCGATGAGGCAATATGTGCATGCCGAGAGTTACCCAGGGCGTGCCACCCTCAGCAGGGGTGGGATGGTCGAGTGCAGCTAGCAGGACTGCAAGCCTTTGGTGTGAAGCCCCTTGCAGGACTGAAGAAATTGCTTTTGCTGCTGATAGATCTGTGTTGCCTCTTCTGCTGGAAGGAGCTACTATACCACGTTGCCAGAGAAAATAGCTGCACCACCTATCTGCAGGAAAAGCAGCAAAGAAAGAGACAAAATGTTGCCACTGATGGTTTTATGAGGGTACCACATCCTTTATCTTATTCTGTTTTGCTACATCTTTGGTTCTTTGCTGCTGGACAGTTGGCACTGAAGAAGCCATGCACATAATACGAACCTTCAGTCCGGCATAAGATTACAATAGGTCCCATCTCACTGGGCCAGATGTACGACCATAGCATTTTGCGACTCGCAAATTGCGAGTCGGAAAATGCTATGTACAACAGTGTCTGAGACATTGTTTGCGATTCCCAATGGGGTCACAAATTGCATGCCTCATGAATATTAATGAGGCTGTCGCAATTTGCGACCCCATTGGGAATGGCTAGCACTCCCAGGGTTGGTGGCCTGCTGGGGTCAGCAGACCACCATGTCTGGGACTGCTTTGTCAATAAAGCAGTTTTTTTTTTTTTAAATGCAGCCCGTTTTCCTTAAAGGAAAACGGGATGCATTTAAAAAATAAAAATGAAACTTTTCAGTTTTATTTTTTAAGGGCAGGCAGTGGTGCCTGGGACCACTGCCTGCTCTTAAAAAATATTTGCGCATGCATTCCCAAAGGGGGACCCCTTCCCGTTTGCGAGTGCCTTACCACCCTTCTGAGAAGGGTGGTAAACTGCGAGTGTTTTGCGACCGCAATTGCGTTTGCAAAACATTCATACATGGGTTCTGGACTCGCTATTAGGAAGGGACGCCCTTGGCACACCCCTTCCTAAAAGCGAGTCGCTAACCATATTTTGAGAGTCACTAATTGATTAGCGACTCACAAAATAGGGCTGGTACATTGGCCACAGGTTTTTTGCGGTTGCAAATGGGCCTAAAACCCCTTTGCGACCACAAAAAACAGTAGTACATCTGGCCCACTGTCTTTCTCTCTGACTTGTGTCCTAGCCGAACTGACCATGCACTGGGCTTGACAGAGAAGTTGCGCCTTTGGTAATTAGGGCTGGCCTGCACCAAGTTTCCACACCCTTTTCACGTCACAGCTCTGCATGTTCTTAGGTGACGTTGTGCCTGTTTACAGGCAGGGTCATCAATTTACCCCAAAATGGATACAGGGTGACCTTGAACAATGGTACTCTCCTGGTATTAGTTTGCCCTGGCATGCTCCTGGTCAGAGTTGTGTAACTTATCACAGGAGGGAATCCACAATGAAAATATATGATGCACATGCCCAAAAATGAGCAGGCTGCCCCCAAAATGTTGTAAGAGTGAAGTTTTCCTCTTCTTCATTTTATCTCTCCAGAACTCTTAAACTGTGCGTTCTTTGTCACTCCTTTTCTGTTTCTCTATGTTCTGTCTCTTCCCCTCTTCCTCATACATAACACCACACTCTCAGTTTCTGCCTCTACATCTGTTCAGTGTAAATTCAGTACCACCATAGCGCTTAGAAACGGCAGAAGAGGAGCTTGAAACACCACACAAAACAAATTAATATAATTGTCTACTGCTTATCCTTGGGTCATTTCACTATTTCCTTTTTGTCTCTTTCTGTTCGTTGCTCTCACCTTTGTCTTTGTTTCCTCTTTTTGATTGTCTCTCTTCTATACTACCTCTTACACATCTTACCTTTAGTCTTTTGTCACTCAGTCGCTCTCCTCTGTCTCTCATCTCTGATTGTTTCCTTTGTATATGTTTTCTCTCTAACTCCTCTTTCTTTCCCTTTCTGTAAGCAGTTCTAATTTTTGCTCTTTCGCATCGGATTTATTGTTTACCTCGTGTGCTACCATTTTTACTTTTCTCTGCACTGAATCTGTATTTAGCATTTACCTGTCCGCTTTGACTCTTGTGGTGGTAAAACATACCATGTGCAACACACACAAATGTATTCAGGGCACAAGTCCTAAAAAAAGAAGTGGGGGGACTAACCTAGTTAATCAGTATGCAAGTGGCATCGCAGCGCGTGGCATCGCAGCGTGTGGCATCGCGGCGCGTGACATCACGGCGCGTGACATCACAGGAACTGGCATCACAAGAAGTGATATCAGATCTTAAGCCCTCACATATATGTTTAGCAGGTGTATCATGAGTATATTTGAGCACATTTCGAGTATACTTGCAAACCCTCCTGATTTAGGCAGAAGATTCACACTTTTGTAGGCTACATATAAAACAATGTTACCTTTTGTCAGCGTTCAGGTTTCTATAGCCATAGTGCTTTAAAAGAAATAGTGATATTTAAATTATTACAACGCCTCCTCAGGGGTATAAGCGCTATATAAATGCAATTTATTTTGTGCAAATGCTGGGAAAGATCAACACATCTGACATTCTTACAGTGCATGCATGTCTCCTAAACAGAGCCTGAACAAAGTGAAAAGCTGCCTCTCCTAAGTATGTGTGAAGTGCTAACAAGGTGCGAGCCTTTGTTTCCCCTCTGCTGCATTTGCATCAGGTGTAAGGCTCCTGGACTGCTGCCAGCCAGGAAACGCCAACAAAAGGAGGCTTGATGACCCCTGAGACTCGGCCTTTGTTATGGCCGAGTATCCCAGCAGGAGTCAGAAATAAGAGAGCCCCGTCCCGCCTGCACATTGTTGTGATCGAAAGTAGACAACAACGTGCAGGCGCTGCTGAATGTGTCCCAGTGTTTGGAAATTACACCGGGACGAATTCAGCATCTTTTTTAGTGGGGCCCAACTTCTTGGCAGGGTGGACGGCATCCACCCTGTGAAATAAGTGGGGGGACGCCGTCCACCCGCGTGGACCCCCGACTCGTGCCCTGAATGTATTTCATAAGGGAATGTGGTTGTGTTTGTAAATCCAGGCCAAGCAGCCATTTTAAATTTGCTCGGACATTTTAGAATCTGGCCTCACACTCCAAGGCACATTGGCACTCTGTCTTTCGCTTGACAGAGCGCCTCGCCTCCTGAAGCATTCAAGTAATTATAGCGCTCAATGCTCTCAGTCAAAGACTGTTGAAATGTGGAGACATAGTGCAAACACAGTGTTTGTGAAACCATGTAGTAGGTTTTCAATTAGTGTTAGCCGACAAGCCCTGCTTGATAAGTACTGGAAACCTTGATATGTGCATTTCGTGCCTTTGGCAGTCATCAGAGAAGAGATGCGCACCTTTGCCGGGCGTGGGGCCAACATGCTGTCCCTCTCGTCACTTCCGGTTCTGTAGCGCTAAGGGAAGCGAGGCGCAGATCCAGAGACAAATGTAAATCAGCTGATATGCCATCTCTGAATGTAGAAATACCCCTCAAACTCCCGCCCCAAAGCCCGGTAAGGTAAGAACAATATTAAAATCTGAGAACCGCTCCTTTCAACAGGAGGAAGATAGAAAACCCCAAAGGACGGAGGGGTAGACAGGTTAAAATCTCTGGCCAGTGAAATTAAATGCACAGTGTGTTTTTCTGTGTGCAGGTTGGTTTATATTGGATTTTTAATAAAAAGCAATGTAAAAACAGCATTAGAACATTGATCAGTTGTCACTGAGGGAGAGCTTGGGGGATACTGAACACTGAACCTTACCAGCTGTGTAATTCTCCCTTCGAACCATGTACCCCATCTCCAGAGCCACGGGCTGACCCCAGAAGCGCAGACTTTTTTCTTCCTCAAGATTGGGAGTAAAACAACCAAAAAGAACGCGAAGGGGAGCAGGTGAAGAGAAAAGCACAATTAAATTAAAAAAAATCCATTCGATAAATATACTCAGCCTTTTTCATACTTATGTTCCTTTTTGAAAAGACAAAATGTCATTTCCCTGCACCCTGCTTTCCAGTAAAGGAACAACAGCTGCCGGTCCATCTGCTCATGTCCACAGAAGACATGAAGTTGGCAGTCTAGTGTGCGCTGCGTCCCGCTGCTTCCGGCTACGGGTGCTGAAAGTTGAGTCAGCGCAAGCCTACACACAGCTCAAGCCGGCAGAGAACGGCAAAGGTGTCAAAATGGGTCCCTGGTTCATGGCTCTATAGACGCGAACCTGGCGCTCCTGTTGATCCAGGCACACTTGTGCCTTGCTGTGGGACTACAGTCCCATTACCACCTGTAATGATTTCTCATCCATGCCCATATGTTTTTTTATATACTCCAAAGTTTTCCCTGGCACACAGTGTCAACATTTGAGGAGAAATCAAGGAAAGACACAGACAGTGTCATTTTCCTGAGAGTGGTGTATTTGTGAGTCACAAGGAGTATGAAATTCTTGCCCACTAACACCCTGCCAGCTCGGAAACACCCTGCTTTTTTCAGGATCACCGACCCATCCCTATAGTTCCTTAAGGATAACATCCATGCAGGGCCGCCTTAACAGCATTAAAGGCCCCCGGGCAAAGCAGTGCGCTGGACCCTGCCTACACAACCACTCACAGGAATAAAAATGTTTAACGGAAAATTAGTGTTAAATTCTGGTCTGCACGGGGCCCCTATGCTCGTGGGCCCCCGGACAACTGCCCAGCGTGCCCATGTGTTAAGAAGGCGCTGCATCCATGAACGTTTTACAGTATTTGTCCACCAAACTTACCGGTCTGGAAAACCGAAAAGCTTTTGTGGGGACTTATGAATTAGAATAACCTTGTTCCAAGATTCGGGATAGGTGATTGATAACCCAAAAAGGAAGATGGAGGGAATCAGGAGTTGCAGCCACAAGTCCAGTTGGAATCTGAATATATCCAGCGGGACAATACGGAGTCCTGGGCCTTTCCAGGAGACAGCCTACAAATCTCTTCTCTGATTCTTTGTGCAAAGGAGAATTTCTTTCAAAGCTTAAAATCCCCTCAGTCCCGGGACTTTGTCATATAATCAGGCAGGTCACTGGTCAGCGCATTGAGATTCACAAAGAGGCTTGTGAAAAATTCAACCCAGACTTTCGTTGCAATTTTGACTTGGATGTATGGCCTGTGAGCTGCCGGGTCTTAGCCCCCATCCTACTCAAAGTTCTTGAGTTTATAGTTAGAGATGAGGAGTGGCATAACTCCAAATGATGCCCACTCCCTGCAGAAAGTGTTGAGAGGCCCCTTGAGGCTCCCATATTCACAGATATTCCTTGACCCTGGGCTGAATGGTGCCTCGCCCTTCCCCTGTGAAGGATGGACGCCCCTCTGCACCACAGGTTGTCCAGGGACTTTCGTTAGACCCCTGCTTCTACACACAATCAGTACCTATCAGTGTATTTCTCTGCAGGACAGGTACAACCCTGTTCCTTCCTAGTGGGGCTGTCTCAGAGGGTAAGCTGTTCCAGCCAGTTGTCGCTCTTGGGGTCTCAATTGTAAGATCCTCCTGCAGTGTGTCTTGGACCTCTGGCTTATTATCCAAGCCCAGAGTTGATGAGTCTCAAATCTTGTCCTTTCTGACCTTAAAAGGATGTGCAGTTCTCTGCCTCTGGAAGTGTTGTCTTCTCCCAGCCCCAGCATGAGATTGTTTGCCCTGGTGGTACCTAAAGTTCTATATAACAAAAGGAGGGAGTGAAGAGGTATTGTCTCACACGGACACTGTGGCGGATATATCCTCCTCTAATGCTTAGTAAATAAATCAAAAGAATCCACCACATGGGACTAGAAGTATAAAGGAAAGTGTGTTAGTCATCCAGGTGTGGATGCACACAGCGTTGTTTAAATACCCCTCACACACCAAAAGGGCCCTTGGTGTCATGCTTCATCATGGGGGTCTTCCCGTCCCGCTGCGGGACGGGGCGTGCTACGACCTACGACTACGCGGGAGCACTGATATTAACAATACTATGTGTGGTGATGGGGTAGTGAGAGGAGGGGTCGGGAGAGGATACGGGTAAGTGATTAAAAAGGACCTGGCCTCATGGACTTAGAAGAAACTTTAATAGGTCATTGAGGCTGGACCTGTTAAAAAAGTGATGCGGAGAAATCCTGCCAATAATGTGCAGATGCTCCTATAGAGTCAACATGTTTCGAAGCAAAGCTTCTTCATCAGGACTAAGAAGATCCCCTCAGTATCCACTATGTTGATTTATCCCAAATGGGTGTGCTATATATACAAAGTGATAAAAGGAGCATAAATTGTATGCAATCTATACGATACCCAATAGTATCATGTAAATGTCAATCTGAAAGAGAAAGTACAATTAATAGCGCTTTCCCATACGCAAACGCTCGTATTCTGAAAAAGAAGTAAAGTAGAAAAGGTAAAAAAACACAAAGTGACTGTGGCGTGATCTTAGTGCTATCAATACCAGGGTCTATCAATGTGAAGACCTGTGGACGAAGACAGAAAACATACAAGACATACACATATAACAGAAAACACACACTCTATTTATGTGGCTAGGGTAATTGTTTTAAAGTTCGTGAGTATATAATGTCATCAATCACTCGAAAATACATACTATGTAATGTAGGAGTTAATACTCCTTAAGCCTCTTGTAACGGGTGGGGGAGAAAGTCGCCAAACGTAGTTCTGTTTGAAAAATAATGAAAAGAGATTCAGGATGTCTCCAAAACCTACTCCCAAACCTGAGAGCACACTCACCAGCTAATGTACTTTACAATGCTGGCGGTGCTCAAATGCCTGAAAAATTAAATTCCCCAACGGCTATGCCGTACTTACGTTAAGGTCAACCCAGTCTCGCCTCGAAATAACACCAACCCGCGGCTCCGTGATGGAAAAGGAACAGCGGGAAAGTGCCATTTATACTGCCATTAAGTGGCTTGAATTCTCTACACCTGCGCGCAAAAGACGCCCTATCTCGCCTGGAAGTAAAATGTAGGCGTGAGGTCAGGTCGTCTAGGTAACCCGTTTTTCCATAGTGACACAAACTATGCTGGTCATGGTAACATAACCAGCGTGAGTACGCATAGCTCTAATTATTGGGCGCTGATAGTAACAAACAAATTCTATTTTTATTTTTATTTTTATTTTCCATTCGTCTCCAGTTTGTGTCACTATGGAAAACCGTCCTGACGCTCTGACTGAAGGTACGTTCATCAGCCTCTTAACCCACGTGACAATGCCGCGCTCTAGCTTTCGACGCTGATAATAGCAACACATTTTATCCTCTTCCGCCTTTAGACACGGGTTACCTAGACGACCTGACCTCACGCCTACATTTTACTTCCAGGCGAGATAGGGCGTCTTTTGCGCGCAGGTGTAGAGAATTCAAGCCACTTAATGGCAGTATAAATGGCACTTTCCCGCGGTTCCTTTTCCATCACGGAGCCGCGTGTTGGTGTTATTTCGAGGCGAGACTGGGTTGACCTTAACGTAAGTACGGCATAGCCGTTGGGGAATTTAATTTTTCAGGCATTTGAGCACCGCCAGCATTGTAAAGTACATTAGCTGGTGAGTGTGCTCTCAGGTTTGGGAGTAGGTTTTGGAGACATCCTGAATCTCTTTTCATTATTTTTCAAACAGAACTACGTTTGGCGACTTTCTCCCCCACCCGTTACAAGAGGCTTAAGGAGTATTAACTCCTACATTACATAGTATGTATTTTCGAGTGATTGATGACATTATATACTCACGAACTTTAAAACAATTACCCTAGCCACATAAATAGAGTGTGTGTTTTCTGTTATATGTGTATGTCTTGTATGTTTTCTGTCTTCGTCCACAGGTCTTCACATTGATAGACCCTGGTATTGATAGCACTAAGATCACGCTACAGTCACTTTGTGTTTTTTTTACCTTTTCTACTTTACTTCTTTTTCAGAATCCGAGCGTTTGCGTATGGGAAAGCGCTATTAATTGTACTTTCTCTTTCAGATTGACATTTACATGATACTATTGGGTATCGTATAGATTGCATACAATTTATGCTCCTTTTTTATCACTTTTGTATATATAGCACACCCATTTGGGATAAATCAACATAGTGGATACTGAGGGGATCTTCTTAGTCCTGATGAAGAAGCTTTGCTTCGAAACATGTTGACTCTATAGGAGCATCTGCACATTATTGGCAGGATTTCTCCGCATCACTTTTTTAACAGGTCCAGCCTCAATGACCTATTAAAGTTTCTTCTAAGTCCATGAGGCCAGGTCCTTTTTAATCACTTACCCGTATCCTCTCCCGACCCCTCCTCTCACTACCCCATCACCACACATAGTATTGTTAATATCAGTGCTCCCGCGTAGTCGTAGGTCGTAGCACGCCCCGTCCCGCAGCGGGACGGGAAGACCCCCATGATGAAGCATGACACCAAGGGCCCTTTTGGTGTGTGAGGGGTATTTAAACAAACGCTGTGTGCATCCACACCTGGATGACTAACACACTTTCCTTTATACTTCTAGTCCCATGTGGTGGATTCTTTTGATTTATTTACTAAGCATTAGAGGAGGATATATCCGCCACAGTGTCCGTGTGAGACACTACCTCTTCACTCCCTCCTTTTGTTATATAAAGCTATTTTGACAGCGTACAGCTGTGGGAGCAACCCAGAAACTCTGGGATCTGAGTGATAACGGTCAATGTACCGCGTATCCTCTTCTTTCAATTTATCTATTTTTCACTAAAAGAGCGTATATATATATATACATACTTTTTACAGACACACACCACTATACCAGGTTCAACACATTCAATTACATCCGATCACTATGGCGGAGACAGCAGGCCTCACATTTGATGAGGACGAAATTGACAGAATCCTAGCTGCTCTGAACCCTTTTGAAGGTTTGAGTAGCACTGATCCTGGTCCTAGCAATACAGACTGGGACGAATTGGCAAATCTTAGAAGAACGCAGATAAAAACAGCACTGCATGGTCTATTGATGACCGAATACCTCAGAGCCAAGGCAGCACCCCAAGGACTTATAGTTCGGAACGAACCTTTCATTTTTCAGAATGATAAAGCCTTCAAAAAGGATTGGTCCCTTATTTCATGGCATTGCACCAGAGATTGGCTGGTCCTTATCATCAAGACCGCCACGAGATTGGCACAGGAACTCAAAGTCGACATTCAGAAACTAGAAATTCAACTTAAAAGCTACCAATCTCATACAGCATTAAAGAAAAGGTTGGACGAACTTAATCAACAAATGAATGAGTATGAGATTACTCTTAAGCAAAGCAAATTTAAGAAACTGAAAAAAGACACAGCAGCCTTTAGAGATGAACGTGTATATCCTTATATACGTGATGATTATATAGCTAAGAGATCAAACAGCGAACAGGGATCGGACAGTGATTTATCCGATACTGGCTCCAGCGACTCCTTTTCAAGCCGCGGAAGTAACCAGAGAAACCAGACAGGAGGAACACAGTATCAGAAAACATTTAGACCCAGAGGAAGGGGATGGAGCCAGTATCAAGGTCCCCCTCTCTATGCACAGTACCCATATGGACTACCACCGATGGGGGGACCCTACCAGCATTGGAATCCAATTCCACCGGAATACAATTATTACGGACCACCTCCACCTCATTTTTTAGGACCGCGCCCTGGCCCCCAGAGAGGAAGGAACCGGAGAGGCAACCAGGTCCACTGGCACAACGAATCCGAAGAGGCAGCAAGGATGGCAACGAGGAGCATGACGGCATCACTGAACCAACCATCAACCAGCAGAAGGGACATTTAGTGGTGAACCTGACCGAGTATACACTCACGGAACCACAACTGAGTGTCCTGGAGAAGGGCCTAGGTTTTGTCCCCACCAACAAGATGGACAAATTCAAACTCTGTCTCGAAATAAAGGAGTTTATGAGGAAATTAAAACTCTGTGCCTTTTTCTTAAAAGAGACGACTGATATACCAGAAGCCCAGATATCAGACACGGGATTACGACCCAAATCCACCTTTACACCTCTGGACTCCACACTACCAATTGAATTACTCACTTTTGAAAAAGCAGTGATGGAGGAGGTAACGGGTCTATCAACTGAAGACAAGAATGTCTTCCAGAACACGACAAGACAAGAGAAACAAGCATTGCAGGAACTTGCGAATAACATCGACCTGGTAATAAAACCTGCCGACAAAGGGGGTGCAATCGTAATTCAGACGACGCACAACTACGACACTGAGTGTAGGAAGCTACTTGATGACCCAAGGAACTATGAAGTCATGCTTGATGACCCAACTGAGGTGATACGAATACGGATTGCAGGAATGGTTGAAGAAGCAATGACACATAACTGGATATCCAGGAAGGAAGCTGATTTTCTTATACAAAAATCACCGAGAACACCATACTTCTATACCATCCCTAAAATTCATAAGAATCTAGAATTTCCTCCGGGGAGACCGATTGTGTCTGGGATTGGCTCCATACTTGAACCCCTCTCCAAATTCGCTGACGCCTTTCTCCGCCCCTTAGTTCAGAAAACAGATACCTACTTAAGAGACACTAAAGCGGTATTACAATTAATAAAGGACCTTGACTTCGACCCAGATCAACATCTCTTACTGGGTCTCGACGTCGAGAGCCTTTACACAAGCTTACCCCATGGCGAAACTCTAGGAATTATAGAGGAAGTTCTGTACACCACTACATGGAGTTACCAGACACCACGGAGTGTGGTTATGGAGTGTATCTCGCTAGCACTAACAAAGAACTTTTTCCAATACGAAGGGGTGTACTATCTACAAAAGCACGGGACCAGCTTGGGCAGTACCTTCGCCCCGAGTCTGGCCGGACTTTATGTTTACCATTTGGAGACCACTAGAATATTACATCTAGATAACCCATTCCAGGACCGCATCATTGTCTGGAAACGGTACATTGACGATGTTCTAGTGATATGGAAAGGTGATACCGACTCTGTAAAGGATTTCATGATATGGCTCAATCAGCAAAACCCTTTTCTGAACTTTACTTACACAGCTTCCAGCAACAATCTGGTGTTTCTCGATCTCAATATCTATCCTGCAAGTGGTGGTTTGAAAACGACGACTCATTTTAAACCTACGGCAAAAAATTGCTTGCTATTATATAATAGCTTTCACCCCAGACACCTGCGGGACAATCTTCCCTATGGACAATTTCTTCGCCTACGACGCAACTGCTCCGAAATCGTTGATTTTAAGATACAGGCTACTGATCTGAAAGACAAATTGCTGAAACGGAACTACCCTGAAAGTATCGTGAAGAAGGGGCTTAAGCGAGCAAGGAACAACAATAGGTATGCCCTTCTGGAAAACCATCCCTCAAAAGAACAGGAAACAAGACCTATCTGTGTAACCACCTTCAGTAGCCACTCAAACCAAGTTTCTAAAATAATAAATAAACATTGGAGAATACTAAATTGTGGCAAACTTAATTTTCCTAAACCAATGTTCTCCCACAAAAGAGGCAAAAATTTAAGGGATATCCTGGTTCATACAAGACCACGCTCCATTCAGGAGAGGGGTCCACCTTATCTGAACCTCGCACCTTTACAGGGACACCACCCCTGCGGGAACTGCAGCACATGTAACCTTACCAAAAAAAGCAGAAATATCATGTTCACGAACGGAGAGGTCTGGGAGCAAAGACAGTTCACAAACTGCAATAGCAAAAATGTGGTGTACATCATCACATGTCCATGTAAACTGGAGTATATTGGCATGACTTCAAGACCAGTTAAAGTCCGTATCAGCGAACATAAGAGCAATGTATGTTGTAAGAAAAGTACGACTAAAATGGCGAATCACTATTTGACCATGACCCATACAGTGGAGGATTTGAAATGGACCATCATTGAGCAAATTAGACTCGAGAGAGATTTACTTGAAAAAGAACAAAGATGGGTGTTCCGTTTGGGGACTAACATCAGTGGCCTTAATGACGATATTCCTTGGGCCCACCTTTCATAATGTAATCTCCTCTAACGTAAAGCATCGATCAAGTTCCGTTAGCCCACAATTCTCACGTTTTTCAATGATGACCTTGCCAGGCACCCCCTGTGACGTTTGTTTTTTGAAAAGCCCTTTGTTGTTTGAAAAGCCCTTTGTTTTTTGAAAAGCCCTTTAGTGACTCTATATCATCTTTGAATAGAGTTCGTTGAACCCTTTAAGAACTTTTTTCCTTGATGCTTATGGGTTCCTTTTTCGATTCCCTGAACTTTGAAGACCATTCCCTTATCATCTCTATAAGTTGTTCTAGAGGAAATCAAAAAGCGCCAATTTTATTTTATTTTTATTTTTATTTTTATTTCATTTTTCCTTGGGGACATGAACCTTTTTGTATTATTATTTAATTCCTCCTATAGTTCATTTGTCTTAATTATGACCTGTCCGCCTCTATATATATAAGCTCATGTGCAACGCTTCCCTCTCTGTTTTCACATCACGGCGCCGATTTTCCAAACTGGGCACCGCGACCTTCTAAATTAACATAACCAGCGTGAGTACGCATAGCTCTAATTATTGGGCGCTGATAGTAACAAACAAATTCTATTTTTATTTTTATTTTTATTTTCCATTCGTCTCCAGTTTGTGTCACTATGGAAAACCGTCCTGACGCTCTGACTGAAGGTACGTTCATCAGCCTCTTAACCCACGTGACAATGCCGCGCTCTAGCTTTCGACGCTGATAATAGCAACACATTTTATCCTCTTCCGCCTTTAGACACGGGTTACCTAGACGACCTGACCTCACGCCTACATTTTACTTCCAGGCGAGATAGGGCGTCTTTTGCGCGCAGGTGTAGAGAATTCAAGCCACTTAATGGCAGTATAAATGGCACTTTCCCGCGGTTCCTTTTCCATCACGGAGCCGCGGGTTGGTGTTATTTCGAGGCGAGACTGGGTTGACCTTAACGTAAGTACGGCATAGCCGTTGGGGAATTTAATTTTTCAGGCATTTGAGCACCGCCAGCATTGTAAAGTACATTAGCTGGTGAGTGTGCTCTCAGGTTTGGGAGTAGGTTTTGGAGACATCCTGAATCTCTTTTCATTATTTTTCAAACAGAACTACGTTTGGCGACTTTCTCCCCACCCGTTACAAGAGGCTTAAGGAGTATTAACTCCTACATTACATAGTATGTATTTTCGAGTGATTGATGACATTATATACTCACGAACTTTAAAACAATTACCCTAGCCACATAAATAGAGTGTGTGTTTTCTGTTATATGTGTATGTCTTGTATGTTTTCTGTCTTCGTCCACAGGTCTTCACATTGATAGACCCTGGTATTGATAGCACTAAGATCACGCTACAGTCACTTTGTGTTTTTTTTACCTTTTCTACTTTACTTCTTTTTCAGAATCCGAGCGTTTGCGTATGGGAAAGCGCTATTAATTGTACTTTCTCTTTCAGATTGACATTTACATGATACTATTGGGTATCGTATAGATTGCATACAATTTATGCTCCTTTTTTTATCACTTTTGTATATATAGCACACCCATTTGGGATAAATCAACATAGTGGATACTGAGGGGATCTTCTTAGTCCTGATGAAGAAGCTTTGCTTCGAAACATGTTGACTCTATAGGAGCATCTGCACATTATTGGCAGGATTTCTCCGCATCACTTTTTAACAGGTCCAGCCTCAATGACCTATTAAAGTTTCTTCTAAGTCCATGAGGCCAGGTCCTTTTTAATCACTTACCCGTATCCTCTCCCGACCCCTCCTCTCACTACCCCATCACCACACATAGTATTGTTAATATCAGTGCTCCCGCGTAGTCGTAGGTCGTAGCACGCCCCGTCCCGCAGCGGGACGGGAAGACCCCCATGATGAAGCATGACACCAAGGGCCCTTTTGGTGTGTGAGGGGTATTTAAACAAACGCTGTGTACATCCACACCTGGATGACTAACACACTTTCCTTTATACTTCTAGTCCCATGTGGTGGTACCTAAAGTTCTGCTGGGCTTTTGCTGTAGGACCACCCTGACCAGTTGTAGCCAAGCCCAGTGGGACATCCTTTGGACCTGGAGGACCCAACCTTTCAGCAAGGATAGTGGATAAGGGAAGAGATGAAAGTGTGCTCCTAGCTGAACATGAAGAATCTTGCCCCAAGTCCAGATAGTCCATCCTCACTGGTCACCCTGTAGCTAAAGAGACGAATGCAGGCACCATTTCAACAGTGATGCTGCGTCCTCCCTCCACCAGTCTCCCAGCTGAAGGGTGACTTGAGCAATATGCAGAATAGCCTTATGTCCACTGGACAGAAAGATGTGGAATTGTTCACCTGGCCCCAGCTGCTCTGGATCCACCAAATGGCCTTTGCCACCAAAATGTTGGCACTTGAATCTCAGAGTAGTGGGAAACAACCACCAACTGCAATAGAAGAGCAAGTTATAGCGAAGCAATCTAGTTAAATTAAACCATCATCTATTAAGAATAGTTAAATACAATACTGGTGTCAACTGTCATCTGATTGGAAGTGCAGATGGACACATCTAAGAGCAACCATGATTCTCCTCCTAAAACGCCCATCCACAACTCCACACCCAATACTGTAGATTCACATTAAGGTTTCATGAAGACCTCCTAGGAGACCCTCTCTTTCATCTTTCGTCCCCATGGACTGTGACCCCCCAACTCTCTTGGAGCTGTTTTGTTTAACGCTCTAAGGTTAGTGGTACCCATAACACTCAACAGCTCGGGATCCTCCTAGCTCTGCCAGCAGCCACCATGCTGAGTGCGTACTTGTTGGTACTGGGATTCGTCTGTTGGGTTCATTGTTCCCTTGGACCTCACAGTTGGCAGCCGAGGTTGTCAGGCAGAAGAGATAGGAGACTCTCTACCCAAGCTGAAGCATCAATTCCTACCCTCCATCCTCGGACATGCCCCCACTCCCAAACAGAACCCTATTCGTCGGCCAACCTTTGCCGCAGTGATCCATCCAGGATTCATAGCTAGAAGTCATAGTGTAGACCAAGGTGAAACATTCTTTCAAGGTCAGCAGTGTCCTGTCATATCACCGTCCAGCTCCCGTTGCTTTCAGCCACCATGTTCTGACTACTAGAGAGAGGATGAGCAGAAGCTGTCTTTGGTCATACGCAGTTCTGAATTATTTTGGAAGTTACTCAGCCTTTAAAATTTCTACGACTAGTTAGACAACAGACTTAGTATCCTTTCACCTCAGCCTGTCCAGTCACTGAAAAAATTAAAGGTAAACACTTTCTAGCCAACATGTGTTTTTTAATAATTTTGTGGCTTCTTCAGGTCTCCAGAGTACGACAGTCATCTTAACCTTTCAGGGTAAGTGTCTTTTTTTAAACAAATCATCACCCAATTATTTTAAGCCAACATTATCAGTGAGCAAGATTCATGACCCACAATATTTTACTCGTACTACTGGGATAAGGAGCCCCCCCTGTTCTGTCTCATACATTGGCGCATTGGCATGAGGGACATACTGGGTGGCACAAAGCCTGTTGATCCAGATCTGGTCGTATGAGCCTCACCAGTGGTGTAATAACGGTGACTAGGGGCCCGTTGCAAGAAAGGAAAACAGGCCCCCTCAGTCCACTAGTTTGGTAGCATAATATAGGCATATTTTGGGTTTAGTGGGTGCCTAGAGGCTCTGAACCCTGGTGACACTGCACCAGCTGCACTATTTATAACCATACTCATGGCACTCACACAGCTCAGGGTATGGTGCAGACTGACAAACAAAGCCCCAAGCCCCCTTTCATTAAGCCTGCGCTGCCTCACTCAGTCACAAGGTTGCAGTGGATGCAGGATGGTGTCAGCAGGGTGTACTCACTACAGAACAAAGTACCAACCAGCATAAGCACATAGATTAAGTATTCAGTACAAAACAAACATCTTGCTAACACAAAATGTTATGTCCCAAAATGCTAGCATAATGTTCAAAATCATCCTTATGTGATGGTGGGGCATTGGGTACCATCACTCATAGATGGTCTGTCTCCATCTTGGGATCAGGGCTGTCGTGGGCTTCAGCTGATACAGACTCAACAAGAAGACTGAGCAGGTTCAGACAGTGGAGACTGCACTGCACAGGGTTTCTCACTTCAGACATATTTTGCAAGGAAGACATTTTTGACTCCCCATAATCAGAAGATAATGCCTCTGCTTTTATCTCATTGTCACTCTCTTTCATCCAGCTTTAATTATTCTGCCCTTACAACCTGTCACTGTCCATGGACTCCTCTCAATGGTCATTCAGAAGTTGCCGCAAGGATGTCTGTCTTGTACTAACACCTATCACCTCGACCAAGGGATAACGAGTGATCACCATCTTTCTGCTCAATTACGTGGATGTTATCTGCTGCCATCGCCACTCCCTATCACTTGTAAATGAAGGGTTTGGCTTCCAGCACTCTGAGGCTGGGATAACTTTCCTTATGGTCCTCATGACTCACAAGGAGAGAGCAATAGAAGTTGTGATGATGCGAAAACCTTAATAAAATTGTATATCACCCATTCTAATTTCAGCTATTGTTCCTCTGTAATCTTTATATATTTCTTCATGGTCCAATTAAAGCTTTCCACCTGTCAGTCCACCTGAGGGCAGTGGAGAGAAATATTGTGATGTGTATTGTCAAGTGCCTCCATCTAGTCCGCAAAGACAGATCCCTAAAATGGAGTGCAATTGTCTGATTTCTATTATTGAGGAACCGCATGAGTGTCCCATGCCTTTAAGAGATTCTGAGTCACTTGGTCAATAGTAGAAAAAAAAAACAATTTCCACCACAGTTATCTTGGGTGGTGGATTTGAGCCAAGGCAAATTTTATTGTCCCCCTGTAATGATGGATCTTGCTTGTGAGACCCTCCCCACAACATCAAATAAACAACAAAGGAGTGTAACACTAAAGAGAAGAGCACTCATGTATCCTTCTTCACTGTAGCGTTTTGCTAATAGAAAAAACCTCTTTAGGTTATTCAGAAAGCCCTCACTCACCAACCTGGTTGGTGACATGCTTCATCATCAGGCCCCACCAGGAGTGGCCGAATGCCACCCTAGTGTGCTACAACGCCAGAATTACTGCGGAGCTGGTTCAGTGATTGGTGAAGAGTGAAAAAAGTGAATGTTAAAAAAGTCCAACTTGTGTCAAAAAAATCTTGTATTTATTTTGCCAATTAGACTTAGTTAAAAACAAGTGTAGGATAAAGGACCAAATTAAAAGTCCAGATTTATCCCCAGGTGTAGGTCAACATGTTTCTGCCTTTCAGGGACATATCGTCAGGCATTCGTCAGGACCAATATTTATAGTGAATGAACCCGGCGGTATGGGCGGACCTCGGGGTCCGGTTATAGAGATTGCATTCAGGTTCCAAACGGGTGCCTGGCGGACAGGGCGGTGTGCCAAAGCGCCATCACCCATCTCCCGAGACCCATGGTGCTTTGAGAGTTAGCACTTTTTAATAAACTCGGTTCCTCTCTAAATTGAGGGAATCTTTCTAGTGTTTTGGGATAAACATTTTTAACACTAGTAACCCTTGGTTAGGGTGGGCCTTAGTGCGCCCATACCGCCGGGTTCATTCACTAGAAAGGCAGAAACATGTTGACCTACACCTGGGGATAAATCTGGACTTTTAATTTGGTCCTTTATCCTACACTTGTTTTTAACTAAGTCTAATTGGCAAAATAAATAAAAGATTTTTTTGACACAAGTTGGACTTTTTTAACATTCACTTTTTTCACTCTTCACCAATCACTGAACCAGCTCCGCAGTAATTCTGGCGTTGTAGCACACTAGGGTGGCATTCGGCCACTCCTGGTGGGGCCTGATGATGAAGCATGTCACCAACCAGGTTGGTGAGTGAGGGCTTTCTGAATAACCTAAAGAGGTTTTTTCTATTAGCAAAACGCTACAGTGAAGAAGGATACATGAGTGCTCTTCTCTTTAGTGTTACACTCCTTTGTTGTTTATTTGACTTAGTTTGAGGGGAGTAGGAGTGTCCTTTAATTTCCCTTCCTCTCCTATTGTTATATACACCTCCCTACAACATAACATAGACCACAGCTGTTGACTGTACCCTAAAACAGTGCATACGGTTCAGGAAACCACATAGTTTCTCTTAAGCATGCTTTGATTTTTACAACAACATAGTGCCCTTCATCTGGAAGGTGAAAGATGTGAGGAGTGAAATTTGAGTTTATCTCCAGCCAGCACCCCCAGCACAGCCCCCTCCAGCGACATCAACAGTGTGTTTCTGGCCCTCCATAGGGGCCACAATTGAACTTACTTGGGCAGATGGGCTAATGTGACGATAAACCTCCAGAAATGAACTCTGCGATTTGCCCTTGCAAACTGCATAGGTGCCTATAGAAAATTGTCTTAATTGGCCACTTTCACAAACTCCTTTAATGACATTACTTTGGGGCAAGCCTCAGCCTCTATGAATACAACGTGTTCATCAATGCACCTTCACCGGCTGCTACGTTCCCATGGCACAGGGTTTCTGGTGCCACAAAACGTTGTCCCCAGGCTGTTCTCCTGGGCCAGTAACACAGTTCAGTGTCACAGACTTGTAGCCATAATGCCCACTTTCAATTCGGGGTGGCGCGTGAGGGGCTAAGTTCTAGAACAGTGGAAGTAGAGGTCCAATTCTTCTAGTTCTCACCAAAGGTCCTATTCTGCCAACTTCAACCCTCACTCCAGTTTTTAACCTTAAGGCGACTATGATTTCACCAACACCTCTTCCTTTGGTTCTGAGAATGTCTTCTTATGCAGTGGAATAGCCATTTGAACTCCTTGCAACTGTAGAGCTTGCGGTTGAAACAACCGATCCCACAGTAAATAACATGCAGTATGGAAAGCCTTGTGCTTTAATAAGGACTTCTAAGAATTGTCAATGCCAAGGATGTGTGGGGAGGATCTTCAAATTAATGCATTCTGTCCAGAGATCTTGAAATGAGGGCATTATCACTATACACCACATTGGAAGAGAGAGAGAGCATTGTATTGTATTAGTAGTTCTATATCACTTTATTATCCTTGGGATGCCCAAAGTGCAGTGTTTTCTGGGTGTGTTCGAGTAAGTAGCCTATGTGCATGTCAATTATATAGTGCTTTGTTGCCCTCACTGGGTTATAAAGCACTGCAGCTTACATCCGGTTCCTGGACCCCCTTCAGAGTGCATGCCTGAAGGGTTGGTGCTAGTGAGGTCTATATGATAACAATCTGGATGAGGAACTTGAGATTTGGAGACATGGTGTGAGTATGAGTCGGGTATCGCCGTCTTTAAACATGGGGATGGGAGAAATGTCGCAGAACAGGATTAGAAGCTGCCCAATCAAGGCATCTGATGAGGGGAGGGATCCTGATCAGGAGAGGTGCCATTCTGGATAGAGTCCTCCTTGGGCAGTGGAGACTGAATTTTCAATGGAAAAAAGGGTCCAGTTCCGCGGGAGATGGAGAGGAAATTCTTCTGACCACTGAGATCTAGGACAGAACCTTGAGGGAAAGAGAGATGCGGTTGTGCCTACTTAATTAGAGCTGATTTGGTACCTGTTCCTCCTCACCGGAAAGTGACCAGAACTTCCACAAATTGACAAAACTATTTTGGAAACTTTGATCATTTTTTAACAAATGCTTGCAAACATGCCACATGGCCATATGCTCAAATGTCCACTTTGCTGATGTCCAGCAACGTTATATGTATCTGTTAGGACCGGGTAAACCCAGTTTCTATTATTTCCAAATCTTACAAAAGATCAGGGTCCTGAAGAATGGGGGCATCAATTTATTTAACCCAGGAACCCACAGTTGGGTGAAGTAAAGACTATGGAATTAGAACCCTTGTCTTGGGGTGCCACAATCAACAACATGTACACTTCACTACATCTCAAAATAACTACTAGGCCACATTTCAACCTGAAGACTAGATCACACCTGAACATAGACACTAGAACACCTCTGAGCATAACCAATAGATAACATGCCAATCCCAAACAACATTTTAACTTTAACCGCCCAAGGATATTTCAGCATCTAGAGCATATGTCAAAAACACAACTTAATCACATCTCAGCTAAACTGGTACACCACATTTCAATTCCTACCCTCATTTCACTGAACCACTAGACGCATGACAAATTAACCACAAAGCACATCCCAATGTAACCATTAGATTACATATTAACACAATCAATAGATCCACTATAGCACATCTCAACAGCACCACATGTCAGGCTAGCCACTAAAGCACGTCAACTAAATCACTATAGCACATGTAATTATCTACATGACATTTCAACATAACCTTCTAGCAAATGTCTCAACATAATGACTAGACCACAGGTCCATCAGGCCATAACTCCACATTCCAAACTCTACCCCACATGACAAATTAGGCACTTTACCAAATCTAGGGGTATGCGAAGTTGCAAAGCAGGCCTGCTCACAACTTTGTGTTCACGAAGTGCAAAACTTGTGAGGTGTACTTTTTTTAAAGGATAGATTTGTCAGAGGAGAAAAACATTTTCTGGGTACCATGTGGGGCTACAAGGAGCATCTGCATGTACTGAGCTCCCACCTCTTCAAATTACCTGGCTCTCCTGCAAAATTCCCCTGCAACATGAGCCCCCCCAACTGAGTCCCAGGCAAAGTCCCTTCCTCCGTGTCTCACCCTCACACCGCACATTCCCCAGAGCTTCATCCTGGTGGCCCCAGAACTCTGCCACTAAGCAGGTCTCCTTTACTTGCCATATATTTCAGGGCCATTTCGAGCCACCATCCCAAGTTGTTAGTGGGATAGCCTGCCACTGGATATTATTTAAGCGTGCGGGCCGCAGGCTAGTAAACTTCATCCATCTTCACTAAGGCAAAGTTGTACAACTTCACAGGCAAAAAGAAAAATCTTTGCCCACCATCGTAATATAACCACTACAGCAAATCTCAATTTTAGTGCTAGAACACATCTAAACAAATCATTAAACAGCATCACTAAACCATATCTCAACTAATACCCTGTATCAAAATGTATCTCTAGAACAAAACTCTAGCCCACATTTCAACCACTAAACCACATGTAAAAGTATCACTACACACATCTCATTCACCAGACCCCATCTCATCTGAAGACTACATATAAATGTTTCCCTAGACAGGTCACTAAATCACATCTCAAACAATAGAGCACATCACTATCTCAATCACTAGACCACAACAAAATGTACCACAAGAATACAACTCTAAATCATATTTCAACTACTAGTCCATGTGTAAATGTATCACAATACCACATGTGAACCACTAGACCACATCTAATTGTATCACTAGACGCATTATAAACACTAGACTGCATAACTATACCATTTCTCAAACACAAACCACTCTAAATGTATCACAAGAAAACCTTTTTTAGAACACAATTCTACCAACAGACCACATCTAAATGTATCACTATACAATATTTCTTTTACTAGACCACACCTGATCTACTAGACACATCTAAAAGTATTTCTAGATACATCATTAGACCACATCTCAAAAACGAGTCCACATCTAAATGAATCACAGGAAGACGTCTCTAGACCACATCTACATGTATAACTAGACCACATCTCATCCACTGGACCACATCTAAATGTATCAGTAGACCACATCTCACCTAGTAGACCATACCTAAATATATAATTAGACCACATCTCAACTACTAGACCACATCTAAAAGTATCAGTAGATAAATTACTAAACCACCAATCAAACAGTGAACCACATCACTAAACCACGCCTCTCCCACTAGACCACACTTTAATGTATCACTAAACCGCATCTCATGCACTTAATCACATCTAAATGTATCTCCAGACCACATGTCAACCACAAGTCCACATCTAAAAATTAGGCACATCACTAGACCACATCTTAAACACTAAACCACATCTGGACCACTAGACCACATCTAAATGTATCTCTAGACCACACTTCAACCACTAGACTACATCTAAGCCAGTCACTGAGGACATCCCTAGACCACTACTCAAACACTAAATGCATTAATAAACAACATCTCAACCACTAGAACACATATAAAAGTATCACTAAACCACATCTAAATGTATCACTAAAGAAATCCCTAGACCCCTACTCAAACACTAAACGCATCAATAAACAATATGTCAGTCACTAGACCACATATAAATGCATCACTAAACCACATCTGGACCACTAGACTACATCTAAATGTATCTCCAGCCACACCTGAACCACTAGACTACATCTAAATGTATCACTAAATAAATCCCTAGTCCCCTACTCAAACACTAAACGCATCAATAAACAATATGTCAGTCACTAGACCACATATAAATGCATCACTAAACCACATCTGGACCACTAGACTACATCTAAATGTATCTCCAGCCACACCTCAACCACTAGACTACATCTAATGTATCACTAAATAAATCCCTGGACCACTACTCAAACACTAAATGCATCAATAAACAATATGTCAGTCAAAAGACCACATATAAATGCATCACTAAACCACATCTGGACCACTAGACCCATCTCGAGGGAACAACTAGACCAAATTTTTATATCATTAACTCCAGAAAGTGCTAGGTTCCTAAGGAAGAACATATATTTCTTTCATGGCCTGAAGATCAATGGCGCTGTGATCATTGCAGCAAAAGGGAGAAATGGATCATAAAGCCATTCTTCCCCTCCAGACTCAGAGAGCCGGCGCCTTGGATGAAGAGATGTCCCTGTCGCTAGCCTGGCTTTGAAGATGTTTGATATTGGTATGCACAGGACACATTTCAAAGATGGCGGCAGGTCTTGATGTCCCTGTGCCCTTGACTGAATCCTCTGGGAGTGCAGTGAACAGTGTGCTGCTAAAATAGCGGGAGAGGAGGAGTTTGCTTGACAACAGCTCAGCTATCGATTTACTGATGTATAACCACACATTAAGGCTCAAGGAGAACCCATAGTTAAAGATTTTTTAAATATTTTAACTGTAAAGCGTGGCAGTCAGCTGGCACCTACCTCAGAGTGAGTGCTATTCAAAAGGCGTCTTAAAAAGAAGGGGAATTAATGTTGTAGAATTTTAACAAAATAATATTAATTATGGGGCGAGTAGACATCATGGCAGAATATAAAAATTGTAATTTAGAGAAAAAAATAAGTATTGGTCCTAATTATCAACACTGTCTGTCCCTGTCACCTTCCAAGATAGTATTCAATGCAGAATTAAAACATAAGCATAAACTGTGATTACGCACACTTTTTCATCATAATGAACACTTTTTGAATGAAAGACTCCAATCAAAAGCTTTTATAATTCCATAATCGAAAGGGAGATTCACTTTAAATGTCTCTCAAAAATGTTCAACAACAACTGACATGTTTAACCCTGTGCGATGCAGCTGGAGTGCTGGGAGGTAACTGGGGTTCCCCAAAATTTGATGGATACTAAACAGATTCTATTCTCTTTTAGCTAATAAAGAAAACAATAAACTGGAAATAATATATAAAAATGTTGCGTTTTAAAAGTTCTTGTGCACCAAACAACAGGCAAAAATGTAGGGTTCTGTCCAGCTTGGTAGTCATTGGCCACATCGAGCTGGCAACCACATTTACCAATCTGGAAGCCACGTGATTCGTACGATCTTTTGAAATTAAGGCTACATGTAGATTTGGCTAGCTTTTGTCGCTAGTTGACTGGGACTTATAAATTCCTGATTTATTAATGTGCTTCTGTCTACAATTTTCAATAAGGGATGACTAGAGGAACGAAGGAGGAAGGCCGCTGGAAATGGCTTTGGAAACCATTGATCCGCTTAGGGTGGGGCGCTGGTTCCAGGCATTGAAATTAATCAATGGCCCTGAAGCACAAGGAGGCTGAGCTCTCCTACCAGGTCCTTTGCATTATTTTGTTTTTCAAAAACAAACTCCCGCTTTGAGATTGATTTAGGAAAGTAAAAATCTTTGCCAAGCGGGATGAAAACAACATGGCGGCCACTGAGCAAATGCTCTGTCTGCAAAGCGTGCACCGCCCTGGCAGATGCATCGTAGGCGGAGAGATCTCATGAAATGGCGGGCTTTGCAAAGTATGTAAATCACATGATAAATCAACGTGGCACTATAAAAGAATTTTGTTTAGAAATTACTTAGGTAAACCCATAAACTACGGAAGTGGGAAGAGCATCCCAGAGAAAATCTGCAAAATTAGCAACAAGACGGCCAGCTAACTACATTATTAGAATACACAAGGTTGTAACTTCAGTGGGGTGTTTGGGGTGTTGCACCCCCCTAATAAATGTATTTTCTGCTAAATAGTTGGGTACAGGTGCTTTCAGTCGGGGTTTGGAGAGGTGTCTGTCGGATTTCAATAGGAATTTTTACCTATACACAGCCAAAAACGCACACACAATTTTCCCTCTCTGTTTTGAAAGTCTTCAACAATATATATATATTTCTTTTTGCGTTTTATATAATGCGAACTCGAACCGAAGGTATAGGAGTGCTTCATATGTGCACCAGTTACGTTACACAAGGACATGTTGGTTATTTTACAAAAAAAATTGTTGTCTCTCACTTAGTACTCCTATCAATCCGCATTCGTCTCCCTTCCCATTGCCCCTTTAGCCCCTCTCATGCGCCCGCTTGTCGTATAAGGTATTTTAACATTATATGCCAGCACCATTGTTGGAAAATCTGAAGCTCCCCCCCCTCAATCATACTGACCAAGCTACGCCCCTGAGAATGCATGGGTGCTGTTCTCCAGAATACAAAGTGAAATATAAGGAAAACAGAAAGCTCTATAGCCTATATTTACAAACTCTTTTCAGATGAAAAAAAGGGTTCATCTAGTGCATGCATGGATTCGCAATGGAAATTTGCATGTGCAAAGTCCAATGCGTGTGCGCATATTGCCTCAAGTGCTCCCCCCGCCCCCGCAACGCTTGTGGAGCAGGCTGTGGTGGGCGTGGCAGGTGCAGATTCAAGGGCATCCCTATGCAGATGCTAATTTACGCTTAGGTTCTGATTACGAGTGGCACAGTACTGGCGAGGTGCAAACTTTACACACGTAATTACTGTTACTGTGTGGTAACACCCCACCTGTTCTGTACACTTATGAATTATACTGAATTGGAGTGGGTAATATATGCACAGAATTACTGAGTGGAATTCCTCAATGTTGCCTTATGCATACATTTACCACCTGCATTGAGCAAATGCTAAATGCATGCTGGGGGTGGGTGGGGGGTGTAGGCAGGATATAAGAGGCAAGAAGAAGAATAGTACTGACTGGGTGGGAAGCAGTGAATGGTTAGTGCAGGACTGCAGTGGGAGAGGGCTCAGGCTTGGGGATGGGAGCAGAAACGCCCCTCGTCCGCACTGCAAAGCCTCACTCCACCATTCATGTGCTACATGACTCATGATGCACATTCCCAGCCCCTAGAGCTGAAATTGTAAATCTAAGCATTGAAAGGAACGGGGCCTTTAGGGCCACCCTTGAGTGATGTGAGCTCTGGGAAGGAGCCTTCTGACGTCAGCCATCCCCGTCACATGCATATGTGCTCATGGGAGCCACAGCATAGTGCACAACAGACCAGTCAGCATATAACAGCGGCTTTGTAATATATGGCTGGCTGAAGGTCCTTTTAGCCAATCAGGACCGGTGGTACGACAAAATTGTTGAATTTTATTACCCATTTTTGGCTAATTTAGAGAATGGGATGGGGCATTGCAAAAAAAAAAAATGCAGCCTACTGGTTTTGGTGCAGTTTCAACAGGTTCCCACTGAGGCCTCCCACAGCCCAGTTCCAGTTCTCTCGGTCTGGACTCAGAATTTACTAAAAAATGTGCATTGTGTTTTATATGCAGCTGCAGCATACCGTAATGCAGTGGTGCTGGAACAATAAATTTCAGTGTGGGGGTGCCGCCATCAATGCTACATCACTGAAGTCATGGGGATTGGCAAAAATTCAAGCATCACACTAAGAACAAGTGTAGCAAAGGGGCCACGCCCATTCAGCAGGAGAGTCGTAAGGGTGTAGTGTGTAGCCGGTGGTGAGTTTTGGAACACACTGTTGCATATTTATTACAAAAGCCTGGTGTGGTAGCATACTGACATTTACAGGCGGCACAATTTCCATTGAACTGGACACTTAAATTTGCACAGACATGCAGTTTTACTGATAAAACTATACTCCAGCAATAATGTGTGAAAATCAGGTTTCACAAATATTTATCATTTGAGCATCACCAAGTAAAGCGCCTTGATTTGTTTTCAGAAATTCAAGAAAGTGCTTCATTTGTGCTTTCCTAACTACTGAGTAGTTTGAATTTGTACACTTCATATACAGGTTTTTAAATTTGGTTGGGTGTTAGGAAGCATTGACATCCTACAGACATTCCTTTTATACACCCTCTACCCCAGCAAGATTGTTGCATAGTTCACTTTACAAAATGCTCTCTCTTTGCAGTCAGAGAACGAAACGTAAACACCATTCTCCATGTCAAAAGAATAAGATTATCATAATTATAAATCCCCTACCAAAATATGGTGCTTTAATAATGATACCTTATCCAGCCCAGATGATACAAAGAGAATTGAAGAGACAATATTTGACTACCTTACTGACAACGACCTCCCAGGCACAGATATACAAAAGCTTTGTGACGCTCTTAAGGCAACCCTAAGAGGAATTCTCATAGATATCAAAACATAAATCAAATATCACCAAGCTAGCAAAATTAGAAATGTAAATAAGACAACTTGAACTGGTGCACACTAAGAATTATGATAGAGACACCCTCTCTCTCCTTACACAGAAAAAGTATGACTATAACAAAATCCTAAGCGAAAGAGACAGTGTTTGGATAAATAAATTTAAAGGCCTCAAACTATGCGAAGATGCTAGCCTCCTACCTCATTTACAGTAATCAAACACATCAAGAATATAACCCATACTAACCCCCAGAAAATCAAAGACACCTTCAAACAGTTTTACGAAACACTATATTTGAGGTATCAGGCCACCAACCCAGTCCAGTGCAAAAACCATTTAAATAAAATACAAATTTCTTGTTTATTGGAAGAATATAAAACGTCTCTAAGTAAACCTATATCTATGACCGAAATCTCCAATGCACTTGGCACACTGAAAGAAAACAAAGCCCCAGGGCCGGATGGCTACACAACAAAATTTTATAAAACATTCGCCAATTCACTTCAACCAACCATGCTATCATTATTTAATCACATCGCAAAGTCGGGTACTGTCTCAGGTACAACGGCAGAAGCCAACATTGTTGTAATTCTAAAAGATGGGAAAGATTTAACACTACCCAAAAATTACATGCCCAGCTCCTTGATAAACTTAGACTGCAAAATGTACGCAAAGATTTTAGCGAATCACCTTAATACCTTTCTTCCTCAATTAATAAGCAACACCCAAGTCGGCTTGCTAAAAAGAGTATGTCAAATGACAATACCCGCCTCCTGTGCCATGTCCTTTACATTGCGAAAACATCCACCTCGGCTTCTGTCGCAATTACACTAGACGCTGAGAAAGCGTTTGACAGAGTATCATGGACCTTTCTTAAACATTCCCTAGAATCCTTCAACCCAGACGAAGAATTCATAAAGATGATCATGGCCCTCTACGAAAACCCAAGCACCCGTATTTGTATCAATGGCTCCCTTTCACTCCCGCTTAAACTACAAAAGGGTACGAGACAAGGTTGCCCACTCTCCCCATCTCTCTTCCTACTAGCACTGGAACCCCTGCTCCTAGACATAAAGAACAACCCCAACATTGTCGGAATAGATTCTAACTGTAAATGTGTCAAACTTTCCGCTTATGCGGATGATATTTTACTAGTCACAGAAAACCCAGGCCCCTCTATCCAGGGCCTCATGAGAACCATAGAACAGTACTCAGAAGTTTCGGGTTACAAACTGAACAGAGACAAACTCGAAGTTAAACCACTTAACCTACATGGTACGAAAGATCTTTTAGGAAATTCAGGTCTCACTTGGCAGAACCACTGCATTAAATATCTCGGGATAGAATTTGGATCAGATCTAATAGACGCCATTAAACATAACGAAAAAATCACCCTTCAAAAAACCAAAGCCCTACTGGACAACTGGTCACCTAAATATATCACCTGTTGGGGCATAATAGAGACTATAAAAATGATGATCACACCAATAATTAATTACCTAATCAGTATGCTTCCCTTACTCCTATCCGATGACTTCTATCGGAAATTAGACTAACTGATATCAAGATTTATATGTCAAGACAAAAAAGCAAGAAAAGCACTGAAAAAACTTTAGGAGTCGTCAACTTGGCTAACTTTAGAGATTATCAAATTGCCTTTCTAGCCAAACAAGGCTCAAACTGGATACAAACCCCAGATAACTACACTCCTGTCTGGTTGGAGGTAGAAAGGGCAATCTTAAACAATCTAGATCCATTAACTCTACTTACAGCAAAACACAAACACCTCACCAACTCTAAATATATATTTCAAAACACCAAAAATGCCTTATTATTCATTGATAAAACACTACCCCACAGCTAAAACTCTCTGCTCTAGCTTCTTTATGGAATAACCCAAACAATGAATACGAAGGCAAAACCCTACATTGACCGTCATGGATTAATAAGGGTATCCTTTTCCCTCAAAAACTTGGCTCTAGAACTTCACCGCTATCCTTTACGAACTTGCAATCACAATTCCATTTGGAACATTTGGAATTTTATAATTTTCCTAAACTTAAAACGACCATTTCCAAATCTAAGAACCACTACAGGGACCCATCCATTCCAGCACTTGTCTCCAAACTTAACAAACTGAGCCACCAGGTATCCAATTCTTACCAACTACTACGCTCCAAGACAACTAAAGTAAATAAAAACATAACAAGATATTGGGAGACTCACTCCTCCAACCCTATATCAGAATCCGATTGGAAAACCATATGGAAATCGGTCACCACCCACAAAATCTCCCCAGTACTCTCCCAAACCAAATACTGGCTATTACACAAAGCCTACTGGACTCCCCCTCACCTCCACTTCCGAAAAATCGTAGAAAACCCTATCTGTTGGAATTACAAAGGGGAGAATGGCGACCTTGCTCACCTAATTCTTCACTGCAATTCACTGACCCCTTTCTGGGACAAGGTTTTCTCATTTCTCTCAAACCTATTTAATTTCCAACCTAAAATTGAATTTTCCTTCCTCATCAAAGGATTCCTTGATCCCTGCATCAAGCGCCCATCAGATCGCTCCCTACTAGATCTTTTGCTAACATCAGTGATTAAAATAGTTATCTCTAACTTTAAGAACACACATAAGTCTTCCTTTCAAGCCTGGATTAACTGGATATCACTTATCAGAGGGGCTGACAATATTGTGCTACAACATTCTCCCTGGAAAACACAACCTAGACCCATTTGCGGTGGGACTGAAGATGTCCTGGTTGCTAGGTAGCGGAGCTAACATCTGCCTCTGTTTGGGGCACACCACACGCTATACATAAGCAAGGACCTAGAACTCCAAACACTAGGACAGCCTCGACTTGAGCATTCTGCCTGGACAGGGCTGGACTGGCCGTAGCGGGCACCGGGCGTTTCCCCGGTGGGCTGCCAGGGTGTGGGCCGGTTTTGGGCCCTTGGAGGGCCGGTTTTGTTACTGGGCTGTTCAATATCGGCCCCTGTAACAAAATCGGCTGAAACCGGCCCTGGCAAACAGCTCGGCCGCACCCCAACACCCCAGGGGGCCGGCCAAGCACTTTGCCAGGGCCGGGTTTGGTTCCCAGTCCGGTCCTGTGCCTGGAGACGCCTCCAACCAAGCTCCGACAAATACAACACATTGCATTCAGACAGTGGCATAACAAGGGCACAATGGGACCTAATGCAAGCAAGGTAAGTTTTCCTTCTCGTCCTCCTCCTCACCCCCCAATTTGGTAGTTAAAAACAGCTACTGATTAGTTTGAAGAGGGCCCTGGGCCTCGGTGCCATTGCGCCTTCTGCACTATTGGTATCTATGCCTATACATTCAGAGTGTACAAAATCTGCCAACTTGCTCTCTGGAAGTCTGGTGTGATCTGCAGTCACAAGTTTGGAGCTGCAAAAATGCAGTGGGAAGAAGTATATAGAAAAGTTATTTTGTTATTGCTACAGAATGTGAATTGGCACAAGGAGAACCTCTTACCATATTAAGGAAGCAGCAAATAGAATGAGGGAGGCAACTTTATAATCTCCTCTGCCTAGAGGTACACATACGGTTTCTGGGCACTCAAGACGTTTTGAATGTGAAGCAATTGGTTGTCGACATAGCGGGCCTATGGTACTGGATTCCCATTATAGGTTTTAAGTATCACCATTGATCACTTTTTTTGCAAATACATGCTTTTGTTATCCACATGCTTGAGTTTCTGTTGAAGGGATCATTACAACATTACATCCAAGACAAACCTGCCAACTCACACAGTGCCACCCTATGTCAAGCAATATCAGGGCGCTTCACACGGTCGCCCAGTGAAGAGCCAATATCACACGGGGAACACAGGGTGAGCTGGAAATCGAGAGAGAGAGATAGAGAGAGAGAGAGAACGTTTGTGTGTGTGTTGTGTGTCCGGCCATATGTCCCAGAGTCATAACAGGATGCTTTTTTTTCAGTTTTGGGGGTGGTTAGCAATGGATGCTATGGTAGGGCCCAACATAAAGCCTGCATCTCTTCTTTGCCCCGCCCCCCTCCATAGCTGTGTGGGTTCTCATGGGCACCAGAAGCAGCACCTCCTTCTCCAGGCCCCACCCCGCCCATGAACACTCATCCCCTCAAACATGGTTACTGTTTTTGATAAAGTATTTTTACTGATTTTCAGGACTGTAAAACATACCTGTAAGCAAGTTAATTAAACATAACCAAATACATGCAAACAGCGATGACCCCCCGGTCACAAAACAATAGAAGGATTCACATCGCATTCCCAAAAGCCCAAAATGATCACACCATATTCCACATATTTTGCAATGTTTTTCAGGGCAGGCAGGTGCGGCATACACTGGTTCCTCCATCTTCGAACACCAGTCCATGGCATTCTGCAGATCAGGGGCATTCTTTGAAATCCAGTTCTGGGCAATCTCACGCTTCCCCAGCAAGGTTCTCAAACCCACCAGGTATCTCTCAGATCTCCTCCCCCCAGCTCTTCCAGTAGACCCAGAAACGCGATCTGAGGTGAACAGTCTACCCAGCTCATCTGACAAGACCCCCAGAAGTTGGGACCAATATGGTTGTATTACAGGGCACAACCAAATCACATGATATAAATAGGCGGTATCAGCACTGCAGCGAAGGCATGCGCGCGTTGGGAGTTTGCCCACCTTCCACAGACGTTCTGGCATCAGGTAAGTTGTATGAAGAACATTAACTTGGATCATGCGAATTCGGGAGGAGAGGGCCAACTCCCGCAGTGCATAAGTGCTTCGCTCCCTTCCTCATCCTCCGGGGGCCCCAGCCAGGCCTCTCAGGGAGTGCAAAGGGACAGAATTAAGTCTGGAGAGTTGACGACCAGGGACCAATAAATCTGGGAGATCCCCTTTTGTCTCAGGGGGGACATAAGGACCTTAACCTCTATAGGGCTGCGCTCAAGGACCTCCATCAAAGCAGGCTGATGATGGTTGCTGTTTTTGAAAGGCAGGTATAATTTACAAGGTTTTTTTTCAGCATCAGCATTGTCAAACTATTTTCTTAAATTAAAAAAAAAGGTAAGAAAGGATGTGGGACTGCTTAAGAATTCCAGTTGAAAATAGCTTTTAGAAAACATAGGGAGATATAGGATTAGTCCCTTATATTCACAGATTCTTGATCAATTTACACATCTGTGGCCAGCAAGGGAACCCCATACTGGCATGCTTATGTGATTGGCCCATTTCCCTACTGCTCTTTTAGCAAACCTGTGAGACCAAATGGGGGTGAAAGAGAATCTTTGCAAAAATCACCCAGAAGGACTCTTGTGACTCAGATACAAAGGAGGATTGCGATAGTTCCCTACGTTGCCTTGCAGTGTACCCTTCTCTTGCCTGCTTCTCAAGGGATGTTTCTAGCACCCTGTGTGGCTGTCAATGAGAGGTGATCTCTTTCAGAACATCAATAACCAGGCAGCATCCAGCTGATCCTGAGGGACAATGAGTAGAACTGGCCCCATTACATGTTCTTGCTGCAACCTGTTTATCTGACTGTATTGTGTATCCCCAGGTCTGATCCACCTGCCGCCGCTCCAGCACCCGGAGGTCCTGAAGCTCCCTCAGGCCCCCCACCTGGCCCTCCCAACCTGTCCAGTAACAGGCGACTGCAGCAAACACAGGCACAGGTGGAAGAGGTAAGTGTCCCACAACAAAGTCAGCATGGGGTCCTGTTATTGGCTTCAGTCAAAGAAATGTTCAAGATGGGCACCCTTGGGTATTATCAAAACTATATTTCTTTTTAAATCTTCTGTTGTCCTCATTTCCCTATCTCCTCCCATGCACCATATTTGTCTCCCATTCTTTCTCATCTTTACTATCCTTTTCCGCCTCTAGGTGAAGGGTATTCTTCAAGTAAATCTGGAGAAAGTCCTGGAGAGAGATGCAAAACTCTCGGAACTGGATGACCGGGCTGACGCTCTGCGGGACGGGGCCTCGCAATTCGAGAGCAGCGCTGCCAAACTAAAAAGCAAATACTGGTGGAAAAACTGCAAGGTGAGGAGGAAGCACCTGGAAGCGTTGTTGGCACTGCACATTCCCATGAGCCCAAACTCAGCCACCATATACCTGTAACTTCCATGCTGATGCTAGGACCAGGTTTTTAAGGCCCACCAACTCTTGTTACATCCCCTGCTGCCATAGCCCACCTGATTGCCCCATGTAGGGCTTTTGGCTACTGGCAATGGAATAGAGAACACACTTGTGTAATGGCCCAACAGTTATTAAGAGAGAAATTATTACTGGCCAATACTACAGGGATATGTAATATGTATAGCTAGGTGACAGGAAGGTAGGTAGAGGGATAGCTATATATATACAGAAAGACAGACATCTAAACAGCCTTACACACAGAGAAATAGGGAGACATATGCAGAAATAAAAAATGTAAAACTATTAAACGTTGCATTTAGATACCCTTTCATAAGACTCAGAGAACACTGCAGAAAACCATGAGGTCTAGGTAAACTCACAGAAGTATCACCATATTGCCCACTTGAGAGGTGGTACTTTAAAACCTCTCATGGTGAAATCACATGGTAAAGTTTGGTTCACATCACCACTGACCTCAATAAACCCATGCACAGAGTATACTGTGGTATTTTTAAAAAGATTGCATAAAGTTTGGCCCTCTGCAGACAAATGAATTCAACTTAATAGGCAGTATGTTTTAGGGATCTCTTTGAGCTCACTAATTCAATGCATACTTTGAACAGGCACACTATGGGTTTGTTTTCAGTACCTTTCCCCAAAAGAATCAAATCTCTATTTATCATTTGAACAAAAAGATGGTTTGTTGGCATTTACTAGACATTCTACTTCTTCCTTCTTAGTCAAAAGAGTTAGCGTACCAAAGTTTCTTAGAAATACGTTATATTTTTTTTAATTTTCGTAAGCATTGGTTAAGGGGGATTAAAAGTTACAAAGAAATGAACAAGTAAACTTAACACAGATGTTAATGTCTCACCTAAGTTATGAGGTTATCAGTGAACGGTGAAAAAATATGCATACTATTAATTTTACATTTTCACAAATCCCCGCTAAATTGTTTTGGAGGCAGTTGGAAAAAGGGGAAATTGGTGTTTTCCCTGACAAATTATTTTAGTATAAATAGATTGAAAAGTGGAGTTTTAAAAGTCACTTTGTTCATTTTCAAGTAGCTATCATGCAGATCAAAGAAGATGTTAAGGGACATTTGTGGGTCGTTAATTAAATGTCAATTTCTTAAATGTTGTGCATTTTACAATAAGATTTCAGAGAGAGCATTGGCCATAATATAACACACATTCGAGAGACATATCTCTCATCATACTACTGTCCTCACAATTTAGTACTCACTTTTCCAATACCTTTCGCTGCTGGATACACTCACAACTCTGCTCATTGAGCACCACTGTGCAATTATGCACACTCTGGGTCCACCACAATAGGTATCATGCATATTCCAACAATTCTGCTCAATGTGGATCAACCCACAATTAATCACATGATAAATTCCTACAAATTTGTACTCCTCACAATTGTACCAATTTGCAAATTGCTCCCTCGTTACAAAATACCACCTTGTCTCCATTTCTCATAAATCTTTCCCACCATGCATACGTCCATATTTCTACTCATCATGACAAAAAAAAACATTTCTATTCATTATGAGTTCTCCCCACAAATTTGTTAATTACTGTTCCCGCCACATTTATTTTGTAATGGTTAAACACTTATTTTTTTCTCCTCCTGGACTCCAAGTCCATACAACTCACTCTCCCATGAAATCCATGATGTGCTTTGCTTTGGTAAGGATTGATTGATGGTAGAAGAAACCCCATTAAAATCATCAGGGCAGCGGGAATGTACTGGCGATTGCCCTACCTGTTTTGTGGTTGTGGAAGTCGCAGGGATGTTCTTGGGGACGCTGGAATGATGTGAACAATGGTATGTCTGGATACTGCCTGGTTATTGATAAGATTATATGAGGGGTTAATATAAAGATTGTTTGAGGAGTGTAACACAGGATAAAGTTTCTGATCACGGGTGGGAAGGGGTGGATTTGGGTGCAAATGCTTCACGATACTGGATGGTACATAGGGCTGTGTCCAGCATGGGATTTGCAGATGGAAAAATAACATTATTTACGGATATAGTTTACCTATTTAAGATTAAAAACAGATGAATACAGATGGAAATCAAATGATTTCCTTTTTATATTTTGTAAGAGTAAAATGTTCTAAAAAGCAGACACTTTGGCTGTGGCATCCGATCAAGTAAGGACATTAATACTGAGACTGCAACTTCACTCTGTAAATAAAAGGTCAAAAGTAGCTCTCGAAGTGTCAATCAATCAATCAATCAATCAGGCGTTTGTTGAGCGCGACTACTCACCCGTAAGGGTCTCAAGGCGCTGGGGGTGGGGGGGGGTGCAGGTTCCAGTCCATCAAGGAGGGGGTCTGTCGAAGAGCCAGGTTTTGAGGTTTCTTGCGAAGATGGGGAGCGATGTTGTCTGTCTGAGGTGGAGCGGACGGGCGTTCCAGGCTCTGACCGCGAGGAAGGAGAAGGAGCGGCCTCCCGATCTGGTCTTTCTGGTGCGGGGGACCACGGCTTAGGAGAGCTGGGCTGATCGTAGGGGCCTTTGGGGTGCGTGGAATTTGAGTTGGCTGTTCAGGTATGCTGGTCCGGTGTCGTGGAGGGCCTTGTGTGCGTGGGTGAGCATCTTGAAGGTGACTCTAGCCTCGATGGGGAGCCAGTGGAGTGTGCGCAGGTGCTGGGAGATGTGGCAGTGTCTTGGCAGGTTGAGGACCAGTCTTGCGGCTGTGTTCTGGATGTTCTGTAGCTTGCGGGTGAGGTTTTTGTTTATTCCGGCGTAGAGTGCGTTGCCGTAGTCGAGTCTGCTGGTGATCAGGGCGTGAGTGGCGGTCTTTCTGTGTTCGAGGGGGATCCATTTGAAGGTCTTACGTAGGAGGCGGAGGGAGTGGAAGCAGGAGGAAGAGACGGAGTTGATCTGGCGGTCCATTTTGAGCTCGGAGTCCAGGATGATTCCCAGGTTGCGTGCGTGGTCCGTGGGGGTGGGCGGGCTTCCGAGGGCGGGGGGGCCACCAGGTGTCGTTCCAGGCGTCGGGGTTTGGGCCCATGATGAGTACTTCTGTTTTGTTGGTGTTTAGTTGTAGGCAGCTGTTTTTCCTCCATTTGGCGACGGCTTCCATGCCTTCTCGAAAGTTGTGTCTGGCGGTGTTGGGTTCGTTGGATAGGGAGAGGATGAGTTGGGTGTCGTCTGCGTATGACACAATGTTGAGTCCGTAGGTTCTGACGATGGGGGCGAGCGGAGCCATGTAGACATTGAAGAGCGTAGGGCTGAGGGAGGACCCCTGGGGGACTCCGCAGGTGGTTGGTGTAGGGTCTGAGAGGAAAGGGGGGAGTCTGACCCGCTGCGTTCTGCCAGAGAGGAAGGAGCGGATCCAGTCGAGGGCCTTGTCCCGGATCCCTGCGTCGTGGAGTCTGCGTATTAGTGTGCGGTGAGAGACTGTGTCGAACGCCGCTGAGAGGTCGAGGAGGATGAGGGCTACTGTTTCTCCTTTGTCCAGTAGGGTGTGGATGTCGTCTGTTGCGGCGAGGAGGGCGGTTTCCGTACTGTGGTTTTTTCTGAAGCCGGATTGGGAGGAGTCGAGGATGTTGTGCTCTTCGATGAATGTGGCGAGATGGCTGTTGATGGCTTTCTCGATGACTTTCGCTGGGAACGGGAGCAGGGTGATGGGTCTGTAGTTTTTGAGGTCGGTGGGGTCCGCCGAGGGTTTCTTCAGGAGGGGGTTGACCTCGGCGTGTTTCCAGTCGTCGGGGAACGAGGCGGTCGCCAGGGAGCGGTTGATGGTGTGGCGGAGCATGGGTGCGATGGTGTCGGCGGCTCAAGTGTCAAATTTTCATGTAGAATAAAATCAATGCAGGTAAATGCCAGGCAATGAGCAAGACATAAATATGCACAAATACAGATGGACATCTCAAAAAATAAATACTATAATGCCTGAAGCTACGAGATATCAGAAATGCACAAGTGGTCCCTAGAACTGAAGAGGCGAATGAACAGTTGTGGCAAAAAGCACCCGAGCAACACTTGTCGAGGCCTCTACTGAGCTCATCAGGTACCCAAGATCTTAGAGAGCGATTCTCTAAACCAAGGAAGACAAACATGAGTGACCAACCAACAGTAGCTGAGCGCACTTGGTTTCGCCAAATCTAGAATTCGAAATGTAAAAAAACACAGTCATTTCAAAACAACAACAGACAAACAAGCTTCTGGCTTTTCACTAAATCACACTCAATAGAGTTATCAAGACGAGCAAAAAACAACACCACAAACTTACAAGGACTCTTTTATTACCTTAAGCAAGTTCAATTCAGCAGTCACATGAAAAGCCTTCTCTGGCGGTTGTCCATACTGGTGTGGTTGGGCTATCCGTAGGTCATGAGGTCCAAATAAAAGAGAGAGTCAGTCCAGGTTAAACCCACTGAAAGCCAAGCAAGCAGCCCCTGCCACAGGGAGGCCTAGAGTCACAGCTTCGATATGTCCAAAAAGGAAAAGAACTGGGCACATTTACAAGCCCCTTGCGTCACTTTTGCGCCGCTGTTGCGTCACTTTAGGTGACGCAGCGGCGTCGTGAACAAAGTGCCACATTGCAGCCCATTTACAATGTGACGCATCTAGGGAGATGCGTCACATTGTAAAGCCCTGCGCCACATTATACCTCCGTCAGGTATAATGTATGCAGGGTGGGCGTTCCCACGCAGGAAAGCCTTGTAGAAGTGACACAGTGAAATCTACAAGATTTCACTGCGCCACTTCTAGGACACCACTACTTCAAAACTGTACGCCTGCTTGAAGCAGGCGTAAGGAGTGACGCAGCACAATAAGTATAGCCCTCCCTATGCATTGCTGGAGTTGTGTCGTGCTTGCGACACAACTCCAGCAATGCGTGACTTTTGTGCCAACAGATGCGTCAGAATTTCTGACGCATCTGTCAATCCTTGCGCCATGGTGTGCCGTATTGTAAATACGGTGCATCCATGGTGGCGCAAGGGTTTTGCACTCAGGCGCAGGGAAACTGACGCATCTCTGCTCTAACGCAGAGATGCGTCCGTTTCTTGTAAATCTGCCCCTACGTGTTTATGGGGAGAGTAAGAGTTCATCTGACGCAGAAGGGTGATATCCCCCATGCCAGGTAAATCAATGTTTTATCGTTAAATCGACCCCTTGGTAAAGGGTATCTTCATCTCTACTGAGAAGGACATAAAGTGTCTGCTCGTGCCATTTTTACCTTGCATTCATTATGTCCCCTCTGCAGGGTCCAAGGAGTCTCAGACCTAAAATGACAGCTAGGGTCAGTGCCAACGGAGAGCCCCCAACCCAAGATGGAAGACACTCGCCTCCATGGGTGTGAAAGTGACTGGGCAAGCTGGAGTCACACCCAGCAAGCACAAAAAGGGGTCACACATGGTGAATTTCACACCTGAACTTATCACAGCCAGGTGCTCAACTTCCCTGTGACTCATGGACAAGCAATTCACAACACAGCATCTTTAAGTCACTAGCTAGCTTACTGTATTAAATGGAGTCAAGTGGATGTTGTGTTCACATGTGGCAAATCATATCATGTGGTGCTCTGTTATATGAAAAGCTTCAAAAACAAGCCACAGTTGTCTAGCTCTTCCCAGCTGGGGGTGATCTATTTACCCCTCTGGTGTTGGTCTGCCATGAGTCTACGAAGGGTTAACATTTGCCTTTAATCGTCATCATATCGATGTCATTTTAGAGTGTTCCATACACCCCAAAATGACCGTAACTTAGAGAGAGGAGCTCCTCAAGCTGAAGATATGACAGAGAATGCAGAAGAGAAACAAAGACATTTTCTCCTCTTCAGTAGGGAAATAACACCTCCACCAGGGCAGAGGGAATGAGGAAGAAATCTGACACGTATTAGCTTGGTCCGAATCGCCATTCTGGACACGCGAGCACTGGCATTCATGCACCCAATGTATCACTGGGGGAATTTCCCACCTCTGCTTCCCATGAAATTAATCCAGTTCAGGGAGTCCTGGTTAGACTTAACCGTGAAGCCTGTCCCTTTGAGACAGGCGGCGGCTTCTTTGAGGCTCAGACCACCACCAACCATTCTCTTTCCGACACAGACCACTATCTTGCGTAACACATACTACATAGGCCTGTTTCCCATCATCCACCTTGTGAAATGCCCCATTACCCTCATGGGAGGTATAAGTCTGGATGAAAATAGACATCCCCAAATCTGAAATGTCAAGGTCAGAATTGTGGCACAGAGCAGTTTCTTGTTTCCCAAAGCTCCTCAAGCACAGGACATTCTTCTTCACTTCTTTACTTCTACTTTCCTAGGATTCTTTTTTTCTCTGCAACCTTGTCAAAGGGGTTACAAATTAGCTTAATATTGTAGACGAAACTTCTTTAATGGCTTGAGATGTCAAAGTCCTAGTCCCCAACTGGTTGCTGGGCATCAACTAAGCTGTGGTGACTTCATCCTTCACTTGAGGTTGTTGCAAACCACAACTTGAATAAGAAAGGTGACCTCACCTATGGTTAACTGGTAATTCTCAGCTTCACAAGGCTACCTCTCAGATTTGCTTGAGAAGAAACACAATGCGCTCTAGCTGGGACTTCCAGTCTTCACTGAAGATGGCGATTGAGTCCATCTATGCCAAAGCAGAGAGTGAAAGCTCATCTGCAACCTACCCACTAGCCACTGGAAAGTTGTCATTCATCATGTCAAATAGCAGGATCTTGTATTCAGTATTCTCAGAGGTCAAGCAAAGGGTGGCCTGTGAGCTTCATCTGCTTGTATATCCATTTGCTTTATCCATCATTCAGAAGAATGAGGAGGCCCCAGATTGATATCGATCTCACCCATTCCTTGCAAGGGGTAGACTTCACCCTTAATCTGTTCAGCCTCCAGAAGTTAGTACAGAACCTTATGGCTACATGTTGCTTAGGAACTTGTACTATATGCCTGTCCTAGTTATAGGTGAGTGAAACATTCGGTCAAAAGACTAAACATTGAAACAGTCACAATTTTGTGTGTTCCATGGCACCTTTTTTCCCCTGTTTCGTGCAATGCAGAAGCGAAATTCCCAAAACTGTAGCTGCTTCATGGCTCTGTTCTGAGAAATAAAATTTAAATTAGGCCCCGGCCTATCCCCAGTCCCTGCTAGACTTGCTGTTGACCACCAGCATCACCTTGAACTCTTTCTTGATGTTAAATGGGGCCATAACTGAGACTCTCTGTGTAAGGAAGTGTAGTTGTGTTGTCAGGCAACAGTGGTCATTCCACCAGCCCACCTGTATTGCAGTTCTGCATCATAAGTTTACATGAGTTTAGTAATTTGTCTGTTTGCAACAGCTACACATATCCTTCTCCCACTAGGTGTTTTCTTGAACCATAAATTGAACCATATACAAGTTATTTTAACGCAGCAAGTCACATACCTAAATTTCTGACTACATAGACAGTTTCAGAATAAAGTGTGAATTTCCTGAAAAGTTAAAATTTGCCCTAGCAGTTACTATTTCTTTTCTTGGTTCTTTATTTGTTGCGACCTGTGTTTCAACCACTTGTACTTTTTCAGGGCTCTGGATTGTCTGTAAATCGATTAACAACCAATGCTAGGAAAGTTCTTGACTCAGAAGTCTAGATTCTAGTGCTTGAAATAAAGAGTTGGAGGTGTCTTTTGGACAAAATCAAATGATTATAACAGTAAGAATGGGAGAAGATGCATAATAGGCTAAGGCGGCTCTGCACAAAGAGTAGCGATAGAGACGTACTTGTAAATTGACCCATACATCACTGCTAAGTGGAAGTCGAACAGGAGTTGAAAAGGATAGGTTCCACTCAAAGACCCAGTACCTGGTATTGTGTACTTGTTAATTGTGGCTTTGTAGAATGTTTACGCCTGCAAGTTGCGATGTCCCTCCCCGGATACCCTTATAGTAGTTTTCAAAAGCGAGGAGACCTCATTCTTTGAGTAAAAACTCCCATTCTCAACTCTTGTTTCAGCTCCACTGACTGGTGATTCTGGACTCCAGTTATAATTATTGTCTCAACTGCTACTCTTTATGCAGATTCCACTAGATCCTCACCTTGTAATATGGTATAATCTTTTGGCTGTGCCAAGCCAACACCTCCAACTCTTCATTTCAAGAACTTGCCTACAATTGTCTTTTTATCGACTCACAGATCAGAGCCCTGGAAAGGTAGAGGTGGACAAAAAATGTGTTGTTACAAAAAAAGATATAAGAAAAGTAAGATTAACTGCTTGAGATAGTGTGGACTGGACAGGAAACTCACATCTTGGAGATAAACTGTTTCTTTATATCAGGTAAATGTGCACCTGCCTGTGTGGCGGTAACTGTGTAACCTATGTGTACATCATGTTTTGTACCCTTCACTATGACAAACTGATGAGAGTAAGTATCATTAATAGTGTCTTATCTGATTCAACTGCTCCCTATGAGTCTCTGTGACTTCCTGGAGCTTCAACAAGGCAAAGATGGTATCCGTCCTGCAGCTGTCCAGGGAGCCTGTCTTAAGCTCCACCTCTTTCTCATGGTCCTCTTGGTCACAGACACGCATGGCTTCCAGATCATACTTATGGCTAGGTAGAATCAAGCTAACTATTCTGTAGGATTCAATGTATCTTCATGGCACCAAAAAGTTGGTAATGGAAATAAACGCAGTGTGTACCCTACAGAGTTTGGGAGACTATGTTTAAACAAAGATCCTGGTGAGGAATCCTCTACTCTTTGTGAATTCCTGCTTAAAGGAACTGTTTCTTAATCTTTGCCCCTATATGTACTCTGCAGCAGAGTTCAAAAACCAGAGAGCCAAAAAAACTTGTGGTTTTCACAGGTAGGACCCAGATCTCTACACAACCAGTTAAAGCATTGCTTTGTTGAATGAGGTGGCTGAGTGTTCGATTACAACAGAAGGTAAAGGAGGCGGGCAGATATGCTCTCATTCCCCTCACCAAGGTGTACGGTAGATGGGTAGGACCAAAGGTGGTGTTGTCTGCTTCTGTATCTATTACTATTGTTGTAGTGGGGCTGTGGTTTCTCACCTCTATGGCTATGGCAAGCGATTGGATCAGAGTTTATGTGGTTTAATGACTGTTTGAGTCATGTTACATGACAGCCAGTTGAGGTTTGATCTTTGGACCTGTCTTGTTTCCTACTACTGTCCTCTAGTAGTAACATTACCAAACTAGAGAATACAAGGATAACCTTTGCCATATAATGATGACGTGCAATAAGTCAGTAAGTCCTTCCATCCTGGAAACTTTTCTTCGTTATAACTGGATTCTCTTGGTGACCCATAAAATCATCCAAGGGTATTAGGTGTTGCTTCTCATATCTCCTGAGTGTGATTATATATCAAAAGCAGAGGTCCCCCAAATAAATTGGATGTCTGCCATGCTACAGTAGCATATAACTTGCAGGGGGTTTAGAGCTGCAGAGGTTGATGGGCGCACATCAAAAGTTTGAGCATTGTGACCATACTGCTATGGGATTATGTGGTGCACACAATATGCTGCCTGTATACACATACATACACCCACATCCATGTTGCGCTCAGTGGCCAACATGAGGCAGAAAATGAGAGATGGTTCAGGTAGAGGGTCTGTCTAAGATAGCAATGAGGTGAAAGATGCTGACATCTGGACAAACTAATAATTTATTGCCTCTATCCACAAATGAGGTTTCCGCACACAATGCTACCTCAACAATCTTGCCACCATAGGCAGCACCCTAATATGCCCATTGATTTTTGCTGGCCATGAGTGAAGAGATGCTTGCCAGGTGCAGATCAGACCATATGCATGAATCACTGGTGCCTTCACAGTTATCTGGATTCCAGTATGGGGCGCCAGTGCATGGTAAGTAACCTCCTCCTATGAAGAGTTCTAGGGGAGGTTAGCATCAATCTTTGTCCAAACATTTGGTGCCAAGTATGAGGTGGGCCTCAACATGGCTAAGCTGGTCTAAAAGCTGACAGTGAACACTTTTGAATGTTAGCCCCATAAATCACTAAACACGAAAATCAGACTCCCCTCCTAAGCCTTGGGGCAGATTCCTGAAGGATTATTCCAATACAGCAGCTACTCGTGTATGTGTTGATAAAAACTTTTATCCAGAATAAAAAATTCCTTAATATTGCAAATGTAAGCATATAGGGATAAACATAGGTCTACAATTCTTTCTCCATATATATGTACCTTAATAGTATGTATATCATCATGTAACCTAAAGGTGGAATCAAGAATATGAAATATATACCTGACTACATAAACCTACCTTCTTGATATTGTTGTAGCAGATATTGAGCTGTGATATTTTTGTAGAACCATATTTTTGTACTGAATATTCTGATATACTACCTGTGAAAGATGTAAAGGTTTTCCTTGTGTTAAGGATGTGCTAAATTACAAAGTTTTTCTTCCTCAAATGGCTGTGGATTATAAATTTGGGGTAAATGTTCTGGAAAAAGTACATTTTGCAGGAAATCCATTTTAGCAGAATCCCACTCTCTGTCAGAGAACACAATGGCAAAAAAAGGTTTTGACTGAACAAATATTCCCCGAGAAACTTTTGTGTAAGAAATTTCACCCACAGACTAACTTCTGCAAAGCTCACAAAACTTTGCAACCGTTGCAAAGTGCAGAATATCTCAACTTCACAAAACTTTGCAGGAGAAATCCACATTTCTTCCACTCATGCCTGAATCTGTAGTGGATGGTGTAAGAAACTGGATATTTATTGGGGTGGGTGACTACTCACAAACCTGAGCTCGACCCCCTGGTAGCTATGGCACAGGGCTGATGGGCTTAACTTAGACACTGTGTGAAGTATTTATGCAGTACCAAAATAGTAATAAAGTTGAAATGCAAAACAATAAAAATCCCATACTGAAATTTAAAAAAAGAGTACAATTTGATAAACAAAATGGCACCAAAATGACAAAAATCCAATAGGCGGATCCAGAGATATGAACTTTTAAAGGTTTAAGTAGGTATGGCGCCAAGAAGTATAAAGCGCAAATGATAGTCAATGATTGTGGTAGACTGGGGCCTGGGCACAATTTGACACTATATACAGTATCAAAGGTGGCCGGAAACCATTTGGTATTCTAGTTTGTCTGCAGCCATTTAGAAAGATTTGGATAGGTCACCTCACCCACTATTTATCGTGGCATGCTTCATCAACGGTGACCTCTCCACAGCAGTGTAGGTGAATACCACCCTGGCTGACTCAACCATTAATCAGGAGTTCAAATAAATTATGCTGGATATAGCGAGGCTCCAGATATTAATGTTAAAATATCTCAGAGTATACCTATCCTTTTTAATGGTTGGGTATCCTGGATATGATTTAAATGATTATTAATCATGGCTGTAGCATGAAATATAATGTTACATCAATTCACCTTTACCTTGCCAACGTATTTCGGCCTTACTCTCTACCAATACTTTTTATTGGCCTTCATCAGGGATGCATTCAATTAGTGGCCCTGCCTAATGTACACTCATCCCATGCATCATGCTAAGGAATGCAAGATTTAAACATACTTTGTTGTATTTGCTACTCTGATATTGGGTTAGCTCTGTGCCCTGGACAAGATGAGGGGGCACCACCCTATAGTTACACACTCTTCAAGAGTAAGGAGCCACCATGCACTTACTGGTCATGAACAGGTCCTGACCTGGATGTCCGACAGAGGCCAACACTAGGGTCAAGTCCAGGTCCAGTTGCCACAGGTCAGCTGGGCAGTTGCAGAAAAGACCTTTTGTCGCTTGTTGTATGCCTCTAGCTTGAACAGGAGGTCAGCCAGTTGACCCATAGAGTCAATTTCATTGTCCTGTATACAAAAGAGAGTGGTCCAGTCCTTCAGGGCTTTTCTCAGGTGCAGGCAGAAGGTTCAGTGCTCTTCTGATCTTCCACAGATACAGAGGTGTTCTGAAGTGAGTGCCTGGAGACACCACATTTATGTCTGGCATGAGCTAGTGGGTGGGAATGACTCCTGGGAACACCCTAACCAATGAGGTAAATGTTCCTGAGGCCAACCTTACCCACTTTGGTCATTTTCAAGATAGAGTAAGTCTTCAGTCAGCCACACTAAACTAGGGCTTTGAGGGCTGGGAGTGTGTGTGTGGGAAGTATACTGTGACAATCCTAGTGTCCTTCCCCATCTAATACTAAACTCCAGTTTTGCGGAAGTAACTGTACTCCAAATAAACCCAGAGAGAGAAGTCTGGTAGAACAAAGCAGGGTTGTCCAGCAACCAGACAGTTGGATACACAGGATGCAATTGCATCTTGTGTCCACCCTTTGAAGTGTGCCACAAGTGTAATATTTAAAACCCCAGCAGACCTGTCCAGTACGATTTGACACTCCAGCAGGTTTTGACACTGAAATGTCAAAAAGAGCCCATTGTGATTGGAGCCTGCCTGGCTCAGGAAGACAAAGGAAGTGCCCTGCCCAGGTGACAACTAACTTTTGCCTGTGACAGGGATGGCCTCTTTGAAGTACGCCTCAAGTGTTATATGTAAAACCCCAGCAGACCTGTCAAGCAGGATTTTACATTCAAGCAGCAGGATTTATTTGACACTGTAGTGTCAAATAGAATGATCACAGCCCCATCCTACATATTCTGTCAGGTTCAGAGGGATCACCTCTGTCCATACAGGTCAGCCTATTGTTTGCTCTTGGGAGGAATTTCACACCCATTCACTCCTATTCAAATGCTAATTACTGGCTGGCAGAAGTGGGAAAGTAAACTTAAATGGGCTGCCAGTGGCTTTAGGCAGGGAAAAGGTAACTTTCTTACGGTACCTTTTCCTAAATATTGATCAAAAATCCAACTCCACCATTGAATTGGATTTTTACTAACTATTCTAAATTGTTGTTTATGTACTTTTCTAGCTGTTTCCTAACCAAAATTAACACTATTTACTGTAACCCAATGTTTTCCTATGGAACAGCCAACCTTGCTACAGTGGAAATAGCTTTTGGGACTTTTTACTGTAAGGATATGTTTAATATTAAATTCCTACATGTCCTACTTTTAAATACCATGCACCCTGCCTTATGGGGAATGAGGTTTACATAGGGGTGACTTAAATATGTAAAAGGAAGGAAATATGTGTCACAATGAGTGCTGCAGTCCACTAGTGGCATTTAACTTCAAGATTGTGGGTACATTTTGCACCAAATACTAGAGACTTGGGGGTTAGTTAAATACGCCTATTAGGGGTATGCCAATTTCACCATGTTGAAGGGCAGAGCACAAGCATTTTAACACTGGCTGCCGGGGTAAAGTGCACAGAGTTCTACAGCCAGCAAAAATATAGGGTCCTGCAAAAGGCCGGAAATCCGGGGGGTCGAAGGGGGTCCTGCAGAAATGGCAAATTTACTACATACAGGAGTCAGCTTATATACTATTTCAACCTCCACATGCACTTGGTCCAACATGGCAATGGATTTGTTATGTAGGCGTAGACCTTTTAACTATGATTGTCATTAGTCTGCAGTGTGACAGCGTGTAGGAAACTGGGCAGTCCTTTTCTGTCCTTAATGTCTGTGATTATGGATGGCTCTAAACATTCTGCTTTCCCCACAGATGATGATTATAATGGGAGTAATTTGTGCCCTTGTGGTGGTGGTGATAATAGGTGAGTATTGATGTTCCTTGTATGGGGAGGGAGGAGGTAAGACACAAGCAGACAGACACTCGGGCTGTGGGCCAGAGGGAGCTCTGGGTGAGAGAAATAGCCACCCCACTCAGTCCCTGCCTCCTGTTGTCCTAATGTGGGTCTGAGAGGGAGCCATAGATAGATCTGAGGTGACTGTGATAGTGAATGAAGGATGGAGGGAGGTCTGTGGTGACAGAGATAGCCCCCCCCCAATATGGGACAGAGAGAAGGAGCTCTGGGGTGAGACAATATAGACAGCCATCTTTGCTATGAGCCAGAAAGGAGCTCAGGAGTGAGAGAGGTATGCAGTTTGAGTGAAGGGGAGCTCTTAGGTGATCGCGATAGTCAGTGTGGGATGGAGGGAGCAGTGGGGTGACATAGATAGTCCTCCCCAACGTGGGACAGATGGAGGCAGTGAAAACTATACAGACATCACCTTCACTGTGTGCCAGAGGGACCTCTGGGATGAGAAAAATGGTAGAGATTGCTTCCCTCCCCTATAGAATCCCTTCTTGTATGAGACAGAGGTAGCTTTGGGGTAAGAGGTGAAGAGACAAAGGGAGCTTGTGACAGAGGGAGTTCTGGGGTAATAGAAATCGAGACCTCCCCCAATAGTATCAGTCAGAGGGGACTCTCTTTGAGCGATAGAGACTGTCCCTCTAGCATGGGTCAGAGGAAGCTCTGGTGTGAGAGTAGGGTTGGCATCAGACCGCTATTTCACCCCTCCAGCAGGTGTTTAAAGGTTTTAGGCAGATGCCGTTAATGATGAAATATTGGCAATAGATGTGCAGTATTTTACATGCCATTATATTGTTTACTTGGGAATTACATAGCAGAAACAGGAAATTCTTGTGTGAAATATGTATGTGTAAGTATTATGAAACATTTATGGGGGGGTGTCATGAGATTTAAAGGACGGACTATATCTTCGAATTACAGGAGATTTGCCAGTATTTTCAAGATTTTAAATGCCAATGTGGGGTTGGAACCCATGACCAGAGGTTCAAAGTTGGCAGCTTTCCCCCAGACACCATCTCTAGTTGTGCAGAGCTGCCTAAGCCTTTACATAAGTAACAGCAGCAACACCAACTTTGAAAGGCGCCTGCTGGCCCCAGCTCATCAGTATTCTCTTCATTAAATTACTGCGGCTGCTTTGAAACTTAAATACCAGCAGCTCTATTTGTTTCAGTGTCTCTGAGTGTGACTAGAATTGGAGGTGAATGAGGGCACGTGTCTGTGTCAACTACAATGGCAGATGAAACACGCTGCAGTGCCATTTAATTTGTGATTGAGAACTGCATGCATGCCAACATTTTAGAACAGGCAAGTGGGAGATTTAAAATAAAAAGTCAGGAGGAAGTATTTTTCTCATTGACTTAGATTAAAGCAGAGACAATCTGTCTGAATCGGGTCTATGGATATGTATTGCAGCCGACAATCAGCATTTCATTTTCAGTAGTTTAATAACATAGTGCAAAGAAAAACAGAGGGGCAGATTTACAAGCCCCTTGTGCCACTTTTGCGTCCCTTTTCCCATGTTAAAAATGACACACAAGTAGCGCAAGGGCCTTGTAAATAAGCCCCAGAGTTTTTGTATGCGCTATGTAAAACTGCCAAAAATAAAATGTCAAGGCCTGTCACACCCTCTAAACTCCCCCTCCAAGATTCAAGGGAAAGTGTTCTGGCTCAGGATAAATATTTCTGAGCTCAAGCTGCCTTGTTTCCCGCAGATCATGATTCAGGAATCCGAATCGGGTTTCTGCATGCAGGAATGGGGAGGCGGGAGACTAGCCTTGAAATCGGTAGTCTTCCGTCTGAATCGGGAGGGTTGGCATGTGTGGGACTGGGACATTAGGTATTGCCAGTCAGTGCCCTGCCAAGTTTCGCAGGTCCATGCGTGATGGGCTGCACTAGTCTGGGTTTTTCTTTGAATTCTGGGACTTGTAGTCTTGTTTATTGCATTATGAAACAGGACAACAAGTCCCACAATTCAAAGAGAAAAAAAACCTGAACTGGAGCAGCACATCATGCATAGACCTGGAAACTTGGCAGCTACACCAGTGTAGGCAACCTTATGTGAAAGGGGTAGAGACAGCACTACTAGCATGTGTCAGGGGAATCTCTGCAGTGAGAGTGATAGAGGCAGTCCCCTCTAGTATGGGACTGAGAGAGAGCCGTAGAGTGAAAGGGATTAAGACAGCAGCCATGGCACAGAGAGATCTCTAGAGTGGAGTGGTAGGGAGAGGTGTGGCGCAGCGGCCCGAGCAGCTGACTCCAGAGCGCGTGGTTCACGGTTCGATCCCTGGTGCCAGCGGCAGCTCAGCTCAGCATTCTGTGACTCTGGGCAATAGCTCAATTAATCTCCCTAACGACCCCCAGCGCCTTAAAACCCTTAATGGGTGATATGTTTATGTTTTACAAATAGGAATTATTATTATTATTTTTAGAGTGAGAGCGATATGAGACAGTCCCCTCCTGAATGGGTGGGACAGAGGAAGCTCTCTGATGAGAGGGGTAGAGACAAACACCTTGTACATGGGAAAAAGGGTGGACTAGAATGAGAAGGGTGAGATATTCTTCCACATAGTAGGACATGAGAAGCTCTGACTGACAGGCATAGAGACATCTCTCTCCTCCTGAATGTGAGACAGAGAGGGGCTTAGGGTGAGGGCGACAGAAATAGCTTCATCTTCCATTGGAGAAAGGGAGCTCTCTGGGATGGCTAATTAATTATATAAACAAGCTATGTATTATTTGTTCATTTCTCTAGAGCTGACTTGTTCTTTTATCTGTTTTTTCTTCCATCTACAACCCACAGTATACTTTTTCACTTGAAGCCCTTCTGGAGCACTCCTTCTGTTGGTACGATGTCCTTCCCTCTTTTGTCTGACGTCACTTCCTGTCCAGCAATACACACCTTCCTTCTTGTCTCCTCCTCGTGTCGCTGTTAACCTGCCGCGCCTTCTCATAGAATGTATTGTCATTGTTTCTCTGTGTAAATTCCTTGCACCCCCTTATTTCATGGGTGTGCCTAGGCAACCCAATAGTGTATGCGCATGTGCAACTCGGCAATCATTGAATGTGTAAGTGTTTGGCAAAGCAAAACCCTGTCTGGCTACAACCGGTACAGGGAACACCAAAATGGCAGAGTTCTTTGAATGCGATGATGGGGACAAGCAATACAAAGAAAGTCGCCATCTGCAGTGCAGTGCCTCCATAAAGAAACTACCGGGATCCGCCCCAACAAGTACTGTTGTCTGATGTATATGCACCCTGACTGACAGCGCGTCGGCGACACCGCCCATGTACATAGTCCATATAACACGCCAGTGCTTCCAGACAAGCAAAGTGAATGTCCCAAGAAACGCGTCATTCCAGGCGCCGAATCTATAAGTCCCTTATGCAGGATGCAATGAATAAACATATCCTTCCTACAAAATGGCTGCTCTCCTTTAATTGATGATCACGGTGATGTCTCAAAGATCCAGATTTGCAGGAATATCTGCGGTAATAACACTGATGCAATGTAACACACACATTCAAGCATACACTGGTGCTTTAACCACATGTTTTAACATGGCTGCAAAGATTAAATTAACTCTTGCAGGAAGAATCCTGTTAAGTCAGGGCCTTTACCCGAGAGGAAGAACCAGATCAGAGGGGACGTAGGGGCTGGGGGACCAGGCACTATATCTCATCGCGCCTCAGCAGGCAGATTCCTCGTGACTTTTTGTGTCATTACCCTACTAAGGCTCAAAGAAGAGTTGCAAGACATACACCTGCCAATTTTTCATGTAGCCATTAAGTGGGTGACGCTAAAGCGAGTCACCACTAAGTACTACCAAGACACTGGGTGAGATACAGGACACCGGGTGGTGACTTTGGTTTTCCAGAAAGATAAACATCATTTCCCTGCTCACAGACATGGGTCTACAGCTGTTGCCATATGCCAATATCTCCCAGGCAAGAATTTAAGCAAACAGTATGTAACCTGAGTGGAATTTAGGGTGGACTGAACTCACTCTTGCTTGCATGATGTAGCTATCGCTTAACAATTTACTGAACTACCACCCCTCAGGTTGTCTAGAAAATTTATGGGCATTATGCCATCAGGGAGGGAGAAGGTGTCACTTCCCAGGATGCATTGGAAAGAAAGATTGTCGCCTCACGATTGTGCATAAGCCACTAGGGCCCAAGAGACTGAGACGCAGTGCAAATGTCTCCTTACGCAAGTGAATGTGTTAACTTCACTTTCTGGAAGGCCAGAGTTGTTCTCTTTTATATTTACTTTGCTGCATCAGGAGGCTTCTATGGATTCAGTCACGGGTACCTTTAGTGGCATAGCAGGGATGCTATGGATCCTAATGAAACCAAAGTGAAGGATCACCCTACTCCCTGATTGGATAGCATCATTTGGGTGCAAAGATCCCTTTGGAACTGGTCCCGCTGCAATGATTGCATAATGATAGCTATGCTCCTGACACCGACATAGAAAGTCTTTGCAGGGATCCCACCCAGCCCACCTCAGTCATCCAGTGACTCCTGTCACATACAGCTGAATAAAGCAAGCATATGTGCAGTGTTAGGTGTAAAAGCATGCAAACGGAGCCAGAAGAAAGGATTGTGATGGTGCAGATGTCCATGTGGTTGTACGCAAAGTACAAAATATTGACTGTAAAAATAAGGAAGACCAAAATATTGTTAGAAAATATGTAAATATATTGAATTTCAAATACTAAACATTATATTAAACATAAAAAATATATTAACTTTAATATATATAAATAAATATATATATATATATATATATATATATATATGAAAAAATAAAACATACTAATAATAATTAAAAAAAATACAAAAAGTTTAAACAACCATACACTATAAAATTCTTTAAAAAAAAGAAAAATATTTAATAAAAATAATATTACTCCAAAAACACATAATTATAGATAGAATGACTTTTAAAATTAAAACACAAAAAAGAAATCTTAGAACACCTAAAAAACTAAAAATGATATAAAAAAAATGTAGACTTGTAGCATTCACGTTCACTACTCCCACTCCAAACAATGCAACAGTGGGGAAAGATGCTGGACTTTCAAGGGGGCTGATTTACTATTCCCACTCCAACGTAGGCAACAGTAGGGAAAAGGTTGGAATTTTAAAAGTTCAGATTTACTATTCCCACTCCAATGTAAGCAACTGTAAGGAAAAGTGTTGAACTTTCAAAGGTACCATTTACTAGTCCAACACCAACCTGAGCAGAAGTAGGAAATGTGTTGGACTTTGGAGAGGTCAGATTTACTATTCCCACTCCAGCGAAAGCAAAAGTAGGGAAAGTGTTAGAATTGGGAAGGCTCAGATTTACTATTGCCACTCGGAAATTAATAGAAAACCTACATGCACATAAAAAATAACCAAATATATTTGATCAAATATCTGAAAAATATATTAATTTTAACATTACATAAAAATTATTACAAATTAAAAATACATTAACAATTATGATTATAAATAGAAAGACAAATATTTACCAATTAAAAGCATTATATATATATATATATCGAAGCAAATAGTGTTGTCCACGCTTTGTGCTGCACTCCCAACAATCTTTATTGGCACAGGACAACTTCGTAACAAGACAGTGCACGGCAGGAATCACCAACGCGTTTTGGGTCTCACGCCCTTCTCCATAGGCTGCATCTGCGGAAAAAGGCGAACAAGACTCACCACAAAACTCCAGCACCCACCCACGAAAACAAATTAAATTAATGCTTGAAAGAAATTAACAATACACATTAATTAAAAATGAATAGTAATACAAATAATTAGTAAATATGAAACAAAAACATACTATAATTAATTTACAAATTATGAAAAACAAATCATTTACAAAATTAATAATCGACCTAATTTATAAGTACAATAATTACCATTTTCTTTAAACTTGCCCATTAAATAGTTAAAAAATATATATATTTACATAATTAATAATCAAATTAACAAATTAAAAATGTAAAAATAAACTTTAAAAATAAAAATAAAATAAATGTCAAAAAACTGTCCGCATTCTTCCCTTACAAACCCAACAGCCTGCTAATAAATAAAAACATCCACATACAAAATCTTTAAAGATGTCACCAAATCAAAAATAAATATATTTAAAAAATGGCACAAACTTAATATTAAAATAATAAACAAAAAATAATACAGCACAATATAATAAAAAATGATATTATAGATAACTACGATATTAAGTACCCAAAAAATTATATTCTTACCTGCAATAGTAGCACAATATCTTTGACAAAATATTTCTGTCAATCCAAATTTTTGAAATGATGGTAAGGTCACACACCACACAGGCACTACAATACAGAAACTATGATTTAAGATGTGTGTGAGGCAGATGTGTGAGGAAGACAGAAATCCAAACACCAGAACTTAGAAACTATATGTTAAGAACGATGTGTGCCAGGGGGAGAGAAGCCTTTCATATTTATTTTCCAAACATTCAGGAAAATAATACAGTCAGTGCCGGTCGATGCTTTCAGATTATTTTTGGTCACTGTTATAAGAAACATTAAAATGACTTTTCACAGTTGGTATTAATTTACTTATTTTTGGGGCACAAATGTAAAAATTGTCCTGCAGATTTTCCCAGATGTTTCCCAGATCTGGACCGTATCTAACCAAGAGTTCCTGAAGTGAGCTATCTCTCTCTCTGTATTTCCCTTTGGATACCCGACTTTATAGGACTAAGTTGTATTCCTAAAGGTATAGTACATTGTGTAGTGTTAAATCACATGTTGTGAACAGTGGGGTCTTCCACATCATGGTGGCATGCAGCTCAAACATGTTTGGATGTTTGATCTTTTATGGCACTGATTACAAAGCCTATATGCTCTGATTCATAGCTACCAGAGGGTTGAGGTCAGGTTAATTTAGGGACTTTGAGCTTTAACCTGACAAGGGTTGTCATTATCCCTTGAGGTTGGTAGTCACCCACCCCAAACAGTAATCCATTTTCTTACACAGTGGTTTTGGAGATTGCATTTCTCAGAAAAGAGTTCTAACTGTGACTTATTTTATTTTATTCACTGTGCTGAATTCATTGGCAGCATAGTTATCTCCCCTAAACAAATAAAGTTAAATACAGCTTATCCTCTTTTTCATTGTTTTTATTAATGCTTTCACAATTACATTGCTGCTGTTAGACCAGCACTTTATTTCCTTTTTTTATATGTGTCATGATAAACCTACACCACAATGACAATGTACTACAAAAGAAAAGTACTTTTTCGAATGCATGTTTTTAATTTCTTTACAATGCCTTTAAAATGTAATTTATAATAATAAACATTGGTGCAGAAAGAGGTTTAAAATATTAGCAGATTCTGACCAACAAAAATACACATTTCTAGATATATCTGCTGTATCAGGCAAACAATGACTACTAAATGGATGGTGCTCAAATGCTTTACATTATTCAAAAAATTATAATCAAGTAATAGTTCATGTAATATTTGACCTTGTGGTTTGTAAATGTTGCCAGAATTTCTCTATGGCATAAAGTCACACATCACACAGTTAACACTAATATTCATTTCAATGGTTACTTTACTAATTCACTTATTTCTCGGCTTCAGGTACTGTAAAATACATCACGTCCAGGTTAGCATGTCGCAAACTGGAATATGAATGATGCAAGGACCACGACTACCACAATGCTATGGGGCCTTACTGAAGGCATCCTTCCCGAAAGCAATATACATGTGAAACATTTTGTGCTGTTCGAGTGTTACCAAAATCTGTGATTATATCATTGAAATGAGTGGCTTTCAGGGTCATTGGTCTCCCCCAACAGGCACTAGGACATTTTACCATTTTAATTGTTCAGCAAAACTCTGCGGGCCTGATTCACAAAGGTAAACTTGCACTTTTGTGTAAGTTTACAATTGTTTGGTATTCACAAAGGTATTTTACTAGTAGTATCTTTACGACTGCGGAGTCCCCACAAATAAAAAGATAGGACAGTCCTATCGATTTATATGCAGAGACTCAGCCATTGTAAAGATACTACTAGTAAAATACCTATGTGAATACCAAACAATCATAAACTTACACAAAAGAGTAAGTATACCTTTGTGTCTCTGGCTCAAAGTCTGCACCACCCAACAAGGTTGAATTCCTCTTAAGAGCATCAATGGAAGTGAAAGGTCATGATGGTGTCAGAAGAGTTCCTTTCTCAAAATGGAACTGTGCTAAGTGTTTAAATCAAGCATCATCTCAATGAAAATTAGAATATATTTTAGGGCTAAATGAAGACTGAAACACTAAATGAAGGATGCATGAACTACATGCACAACATGCTATTGGGCTTTCGTGAAGGCAGCTTTACTGAAGCCACCGTTTTTGCTGCTTTGTCTGAGGAATGTCACAATCTAAGTTGATGTCTTTAAAATGCGTGGCTTCCGGAGCTTGTGGTCTATCTTTGAGATGTTGCTCGCTTGCTGAAACATGTACTGGATATTTTACAATTTTGAATATTCTGCAACATTCAGTGGCACCGTGACCAAACAAGGTTAAGCTCCTCTCAACGCATTAATGGATGCTAATTGTCATGATGATAGAAGAGTACATCAGTGAATGTTGAAGTATACACACTTTTTTGGTCAAAGAAGATAACCTCATTGAAATTTGATCAGAACTTAAAAAAAGACTGAAAACGAAATGAAAGATGCAAGGACTACATTTACCACAATGCTATGGGACCTTAGTGATGGCCGCCTTGCCGAAGGCCCTCACTCACCTATCCCTGCCACAATCTATGTTTATTTCTGTGTCACAATCAGTGTCTGAGTCAATATGCCACATAATTTGCATAAGTCTGAGGAGACCCTATATAGCTGAGCCAATGTGGCTTTCAGATCTTTATGGCTTCTGGACCTGTAACAATCTGAGAAAACTGCTTCAGTTGTCCATCTGCATAAATATTTCACAGTGATTTCATGACCTTCCTCGCTTTATGCACCAGTTCTGTGGCCATTAATGAGGGATTGAACTTACTCTAGTTCTCTATGGATCCTTTGAATTTATCACACTCACTTTCCACTTCCTCAGTGGTCCATCAAGGTCATGCAATACTTAAAAACTAAAAGCCCTCTACCCCCCACCCCTTTAATTCTCCTTCTAAGCTCTGCTGATGCTGGGCAGTAGGTCATTTGTCTAGGCGTCAAACAGGCTGGACTGTATCCACACTACTATTCCTGAAAGGCACTATGGGACTTCTTCCACAATTACCGCATTATTCGCTGATGAAATAGCAGATATTTCTTTTCCTCGCCAGTCTCCCTGTCAATTGTGTGGCTTCTTCCCAGCACAGAGACGAGCATAAGCAAACTCCAATGCTGATAAAGAGTCATACTGCTCCTCCACAAGAGCAGCCACTGCTGTGAAACTTCTGTCAGATCCTTACTTTTCTAGTGTAGGGTTCATTGAGGGTGCAAAACATTTCCTATTAGCAATCCAGGTTTGCTTTAGGTTAAGTTCAGGGTTGTTTTGCCATTGGGTCTATCTTGGCAAAACCTCTTCATGATGTATACACATTGTTGTCAGCATAGCAAAAGGTGGAGAGTAGAGGAAGTGATCTCATACACTCTTTGACCCCAGGGAACATCACAGGATTTAACCTTTGCCCCTCCTTTAGCAGGCCGACAGCCTCCAATTTGCTGTTGAGAGATTGGATGACCTATATTGCCTCTGTCACCGTGGGTACCAAAGGCAATGCCAAGGGTCGATAGGGGCAGCCAGGGGAAGCAAGGGTATTGCCAAGAGTAGCAAAGGGAAGGACAAACTAACAAGGTCAGTACCAATGTTCCCAAAGGCAAGATAAGGATAGCAAAGGCAAATCCAGGGGTACCAAAGGACAAGTTACAGGTAGCTGGTGCAACCCCTGGAAATGCATTTTGGCATCCATGCATCTGCACCTGTTGGTTGAGAAGCAGTTACATCCTCGCGGAGTAGCCAACTCCTCCTTTGTACCGGCTTGTACCCATCCTTGTTTATGTTCATGTTTCACTTGCACTTTTGCATGCCACGTGATACATATTGGAAGATTCAGGATGTGGATAAGACGTTATCCATTTTATTGATTTTGATAACATATTTTCATTTTTGAGTACTTGTCAAAAAACCTTTGTGTCAATATTGTTGCTTGGTCTCTCCTAACTTGCACTTGTAGCAGACTACACACAATATAATGCAAATTATTTTTGATATGAATGAATTGACAGATTCACATTTATTATTTTACACTTAGTTTCATACATCATAGTAAGTGAAGAATTTGACATGATTTAAAATTAATTGTTCATTATTGAGAAGAAAATGTTCTGAATACATGTAGTCTTTTTTTATGTTCATGGATTGTTTGTTATTTATCTTGATGGGTGGATGGCCACACCCAGCTTGACAAAGGCTTCTGTGAGCCAAAACGCATCAGAACCACTGTCCCATATTAAATTACTTGCAGATATCACACCCTGGGGTAGCCATCTTTTTCTTCGGCAACGAAATACTTAACCAGCATGTCACCTATGTGTTTCAACCATTGCGGTCTTGATCACGGTGGTTGGATCGGATGAATACAAAAGAACAATTGATGGACATAATGCAGAACAATGTCATACATTCCCCCCAGTACAGAGATCTGGGCCTAAGTCCATAGTTTTTTTTTGCTCGCTATTCCAGTTTGAACCCAGCCATATGCAAATCAGTCTTGACCCTGTGCCCAATGGGAACAGTCCAGCCCGAACTGCCAGGCCAGGTCCTCCCTGGACTGGAACCAAGCATCCTAGGACCGGTTTCAGGGTTTCACCCCTCATCGGCCAGGATAGCTTGACTCCAGTTGCATGAAGAGCACGGGACACACGTCTGGGCATACGTGTCCCACTCGGGTGACGAATGCAAAAAGAACAATTGATGGACAGAATGCAGAACAATGTCATACATTCACCCCAGTACAGAGATCTGGGCCTAAATCCATTGTTTTTTTGCTCCCCATGCCATTCCAGTTTGAACCCCGCCATATGCAAATCAGCCTTGGCCCTGTGCCCATTGGGAACAGTCCAGCATATATATATATATATATATTCACTGAAAAAACCATAGGTTTCAGGGACGTTATAGTTAGTTGGACATTTCACTCATACAAAACCAGAGAAATTTAGCCGTTATAGTTAGTTGAGCTAACTATAACTCACGCCCCCGCAATGCACTGCTGATGACGTCACATATTACATCACTCATGACATGGTCAGTGACATCACTGATGACATCACTGATGACATCGCAAATGACATCACTGATGACATCACTGATGAGATCATCCACGTGATAATCTGATGCACCTCCTCACACCCTAATATAACCTTTGATACACCCACTCTAAAATACAGACTGCCATTCTCGAAACCATAGACACACCAATACCAGTTACTACATACCCACTCACTGATTCATAGGTCTACACACACATCTACTCCCTCATCCATACAGTCACTCACAAATACAGTCACTCATCAATACAGCTACTATCATATGTACTCATACACCCATACAGACACTCACACACCGCCACTCACCCATAGAGTTACTCACACAGGTAGTCAATAATGCAAAGAATCAATCACACTCCCATTTACTCAAGTACACAGTTATACACACACCACCTCACTTATTTATACAGATACTAACACATACTTACTCTCTTATACAATCACTGACACAAGCACACACTCATCCATACAGCTACTCTCACAATCACTCACTCTCACATATAATCATTTATATACTCCAACACTCACATATACTGCCTTTCACATATGTAGTTACTCACAGATGTACCACTGAGACATCCATTCACTCACCAACACAGCTATACACACACTCACCCACCCATATAGCCCCTCACAGATGCACTCTTGAACCCATACACCCAATGAATCACCCACTCACACATCCATGCAGGGAGTCACACACACCCTGCCCACCCACACAGACTCTGACACACCCATTCAGGTACTCAGACAACCAATCAAAAACCGATATATAGATACTCATGTAGCTACTCACCAACCCAAACAGCCACTTATACACCAACTGACAGACTGATACAGACATTCATACAGATTAGTCAGTCACCCATATATTAGTAAGACACATTTAATCACTCACTTATACAGTCAGACATGCACCTAATAAATCATCCATTCAGACACTCATATACCCACTCATTCTTCAATACACCTTGGCATATATATGTATAAAACATATTTAAACTCTTTAGAAACACTCAGTCACTGGATGATGTCATCAGTGATGTCATCAGTGATGTCATTTGAGATGTCATCAGTGATGTCACTGACCATGTCATGGGTGATGTAATATGTGATGTCATCAGCAGTGCATTGCGGGGGCGCGAGTTATAGTTAGCTCAACTAACTATAACGGCCAAATTTCTCTGGTTTTGTACGTGTGAAATGTCCAACTAACTATAACGTCCCTGAAACCTATGGTTTTTTCAGTGAATTTCTAAGGTTTTTTAAATGCTAATTTCTAACTATAACGTGCCTGAAACCTATGTTTTTTTCAGTGAATTTCAAAGGTTTTTTAAATGCTAATTTCTAACTATAACGTCTATGAAACCTATTCCAACAACCTTTCACCTGCACCTGGACTCTGCCATCTGGGAGTCTACCCTGCCAAGTGGTGCTACCTGAGTCCTGGACCTTTGGAAGTGAGCCTAAGGTGCCTGCCAGCCCCGGTTGATTTGCGAAACCGATCCATTTTGTCTGCTGAGTGGCGCATCCCCGAGGAGAACTGATGCATCTTCTCTGCTGAGCGGTGCATCCCCGAGCAGAACTGATGCATTTTCTTTAATGAGCGGCGCATCCCCAAGCAGAACCAACGCATCGCCACCACACCGTGACTTGGACCCGCCGCAAATACCCACATCACCACCACAATACTCGGAACTGATGAATCACCTGACTGCATGTTGCAACTTCGGTGCAGGTCCTCGCATCTCCTGTCAATGGCAGCCTCGACAACAACGCCGGACTCTATATCTCAGCCTTGCAGCTATTCTGAACCGACGCATCGCCCCGACTGCACACCGCACCCTTGACACCAGACTTTGCATCACAAGCCCTCGTCAACAGGATCCTCAACAACATCGAAAGTTTTTTTTTTTTTCTATTTCTCAGGAACTACTAAACGGATTTACACCATTTAACAAAAAGGGCTCTTTCTGAACCAAGACCTACCTTTTTGCCAAATTTGGTGTAATTCCGTTCAGCAGTTCGGGCTGTAGCTTTGTCTAAAGTTTCCTATGGAAATTTACATAGGGAAAACGCGTTTTGGGACCCCCTTTTTTCTCGGCCCCCGCTTGACACATCACCCCGAAACTTTCAAGTCAGGAGCTGCCTGGAGCGCCCCACTAGTTTTGAAAATTTCGCGAAGATTCGTCAAACGACGCCAAAGTTATTGGGAAAAGAAAAAACGCTATTCCTATGGAAACTAGGTCCTAACTATAACTACCTACTGGCGACCGCCAGTAGGTAATATATTGTGGAAGAGGTGTGGCACAGCAGCCAGGGTGCCTGACTCCGGACCACGGGGTTCATGGTTTGATCCCTGGTGCCGGCAGCAGGTTTGCCCAGCACCATGTGACTCTGGGCAGGAGCTCACTTAATCTTCCCGAAGGCCCCCAGTGCCGGGACACCTCTCCGAAGGTAGCTGTGCGCTTTGCAAATGCTGGTGTTTCATATATGCGAAGCAATCAGGAAAGGGGCGCACTTTTACTGCTGATGCGAGCATTGGGATGTGACCACTAGCCCCCAAAAATTACTGCAAGCAACAAAGTACAATGCTGCACTCCCAGGGGGCTTCAAAATCAGGGATTTTATTTGGCAACCTTAACCAGCATGTCACCTATGGGTTTCAACCTTTGCGGTCTTGATCACGGTGGTTGGATCAGATGTACAATTACATCCTGTGCTCACATGCCTTATATTGTTCACAGGCATTATGGTACTTGAAGTCCAATAGTTATTCTCCTTTAAATTGTTGCTGGATTCACGCAGTTTTTTGTTATAACTAAGGTTCTCGATTGATGATTGATTACCCAAATGTCACTCTGGGAAGTTAGCCTGATGTCTTCTTGCACAGTGCAAATATCATCTTCTTAAAACGCCCCATTCAGTTTTCATTTTCTTAGGCTTCTTTGCGTGCGTGTTAACTTTCCACCAGTAATACAGATATAAAAATTTGAAACGGATTTCCTTTAAAGTCGCCAGTTTCTCCAATTAGGCACTGTAATTGATAGAGCTGCCAATGTGAATTCTGAAACCCCCGGACCTCAAACACTACTGTGGTCTCACCGACAGGAAAGCAATTCAGCTACAGGCACGCACTCACCATACTTCACGAGGCTGTATATATATATATATATTACTGGCCCTGGAGACCGGCCATGTCTGCTGCGTGCCCCCAGGACACCCAGGGGTCGATTCCGATTCGGGCCGGAAAAAGCACCGACCGACTCGGAGCCGGAAAAATTACCGACCGACACGTACCAGTGGCGCCCGACACGCCAAGTACGATGCAAGCCGCGATAAATCCGACCGACACGTCAGGAAACCAAGCCGACCGACCGAGCCGCTCGGAAAATAGCAATCCGGCCGGAAAAACACGCGAATCCAACCGACCGACACGCACCCGGAACAAATCCGACCGAATCGTACCCGCCAACTCCAACCCGCAAAGTACGATGCAAGGCGCGAAAAACCCGACCGAGTCGGACGGAGGACAAGCCGTACGACCGACACGCATACAAAACCGAGCCGAAGCAACACAATACACCGCGACCGACGCGTACGCAGCATACAAAACTGCACAAACACAGCGTGAACGAAACGGAGAACACCGTACGAGACCAATGCAGGGTCCGACTCGGTCACAAGAACGTTTCCAACATACACAAACAGCACAAAGGAAAAATCACCCAAAAAAAGGCCAAACAAGCAATTAGCAAGCCAATAAATACTGGGGGGGGTGGGGACAGAGAACAAAGACACACCCACAACTCCACCTATATAAAGGACACAAATCACTACCATGAGCCTTTGCAAATGCCATTCCACTGCCAGCACCCAAGAGAAAGCAACCACACACCCACAGCTCACCCCTCACACAAGCCACACACCATCAGCACACCAACAAATACCTACCTCACATACACCCAGCAAAACACACACTCACACACCCTCACCTGCACACCAACACACACATCACTCACCATCACCACCCATCACCATGCCCCCCAAGAAGAATCCCAAGTTCCTAGATTGTGAATTGGAAGTCCTGGTAGACGAGATCCTCAGGGTGGAGCCACAGCTGTTTGGCACTCTGGTCCAACAGACCCCCATGTCGCAGAAAACCAAGATGTGGGAGAGGATCATCAACAGGGTGAACGCCCAATCACCATGTCGGCGCACAAAGACGGACATCCAGAACAGGTGGTATGACGTGCGCAGGAGGGTACGGGACCTGCTGAAGATAGACTACATCAACAGCCAACATACCGGCAGTGGCCCTCCTGCCAAGCCAATATACCTCAGGCCCTGGGAGGAGAAGGTGCGGGCCATCCTTCCGCCAGTGAGCGTATATGGACTAGAGAACATCCCAGAGCCTGGTGAGTACACAACAAATGTACACAATAAACTGCCACAAAACACACACATCACTTTCAAGGGGAGAGTCAAACCATGCACACATAGCAATTACACAGCAACTAGAACAGAATCATCCCAAAATGTGTATGTCAGTCAGATAAACACAACACATGCCATCAAAAAAGTCACATCCAACTGTGCCAACACATGTACAAACACAACCACAACTACAGCTAGGCAGTGGCACAAATAGAACTAACACACACATCCACACATGTAGCCACCACAACAACACCAACACACAGTGAAGACCACTCAAAGGAAGGAATTCTGTGTATGCTGGCCAAGTCAGTGTAGCCAATAGCATCATGGGAGTCGCAGTCACACATATTGCCCCCCACAACTGTCCCATCAACACCACCCTGAACCATGCTCACATCACAGGGAGTGGAGAAGGACTCACAAGATGGCTGACACTGGCTACTGCTGTGGGGAGCACAAGGCCCTGCTGCCAACTGTGCACCAACAAACAGCAGGACACCACTGACTGACATCCTGAGAGACAACTTACACTCCCTGCAATGCAAGCACGTTCCATGGTGGGATATCTGGCTGGCTGGGTGGGAAGGGGGACTTGCAGCACTGACCATAGTCACCAGCACCTCCCCTCACACCCCCCCAACACAAACTCCACAGTACCCACCTGGTAGAATGCAATGCCCTCCATCCTAACACAAGATCCCACAAAGCACCACCACCCTGGGTTATGTTGTGTGAAGAACAGGGACACTCTTGGGACTCTTAGCCAAACAACTGCCAGGACAACACTCCCAGCCATCCTGTCAGCACAGCCAGCCCACCCCACAGGGAAGCAGAGTCAAAAGGAAGGAAGCATGGGCATGCTGGGAAGGGGGGTGGAGGCAATAGCATGATGGGAGTCGTAGTCACAGACATTGCTCAGCCTCACAACTGGCCCATCAACACCACCCTGAACCATGCTCACATCACAGGGAGTGGAGAAGGACTCACAAGATGGCTGACACTGGCTACTGCTGTGGGGAGCACAAGGCCCTGCTGCCAACTGTGCACCAACAAACAGCAGGACACCACTGACTGACATCCTGAGAGACAACTTACACTCCCTGCAATGCAAGCACGTTCCATGGTGGGATATCTGGCTGGCTGGGTGGGAAGGGGGACTTGCAGCACTGACCATAGTCACCAGCACCTCCCCTCACACCCCCCAACACAAACTCCACAGTACCCACCTGGTAGAATGCAATGCCCTCCATCCTAACACAAGATCCCACAAAGCACCACCACCCTGGGTTATGTTGTGTGAAGCACAGGGACACTCTTGGGACTCTTAGCCAAACAACTGCCAGGACAACACTCCCAGCCATCCTGTCAGCACAGCCAGCCCACCCCACAGGGAAGCAGAGTCAAAAGGAAGGAAGCATGGGCATGCTGGGAAGGGGGTGGAGGCAATAGCATGATGGGAGTCGTAGTCACAGACATTGCTCAGCCTCACAACTGGCCCATCAACACCACCCTGAACCATGCTCACATCACAGGGAGTGGAGAAGGACTCACAAGATGGCTGACACTGGCTACTGCTGTGGGGAGCACAAGGCCCTGCTGCCAACTGTGCACCAACAAACAGCAGGACACCACTGACTGACATCCTGAGAGACAACTTACACTCCCTGCAATGCAAGCACGTTCCATGGTGGGATATCTGGCTGGCTGGGTGGGAAGGGGGACTTGCAGCACTGACCATAGTCACCAGCACCTCCCCTCACACCCCCCAACACAAACTCCACAGTACCCACCTGGTAGAATGCAATGCCCTCCATCCTAACACAAGATCCCACAAAGCACCACCACCCTGGGTTATGTTGTGTGAAGCACAGGGACACTCTTGGGACTCTTAGCCAAACAACTGCCAGGACAACACTCCCAGCCATCCTGTCAGCACAGCCAGCCCACCCCACAGGGAAGCAGAGTCAAAAGGAAGGAAGCATGGGCATGCTGGGAAGGGGGTGGAGGCAATAGCATGATGGGAGTCGTAGTCACAGACATTGCTCAGCCTCACAACTGGCCCATCAACACCACCCTGAACCATGCTCACATCACAGGGAGTGGAGAAGGACTCACAAGATGGCTGACACTGGCTACTGCTGTGGGGAGCACAAGGCCCTGCTGCCAACTGTGCACCAACAAACAGCAGGACACCACTGACTGACATCCTGAGAGACAACTTACACTCCCTGCAATGCAAGCACGTTCCATGGTGGGATATCTGGCTGGCTGGGTGGGAAGGGGGACTTGCAGCACTGACCATAGTCACCAGCACCTCCCCTCACACCCCCCAACACAAACTCCACAGTACCCACCTGGTAGAATGCAATGCCCTCCATCCTAACACAAGATCCCACAAAGCACCACCACCCTGGGTTATGTTGTGTGAAGCACAGGGACACTCTTGGGACTCTTAGCCAAACAACTGCCAGGACAACACTCCCAGCCATCCTGTCAGCACAGCCAGCCCACCCCACAGGGAAGCAGAGTCAAAAGGAAGGAAGCATGGGCATGCTGGGAAGGGGGTGGAGGCAATAGCATGATGGGAGTCGTAGTCACAGACATTGCTCAGCCTCACAACTGGCCCATCAACACCACCCTGAACCATGCTCACATCACAGGGAGTGGAGAAGGACTCACAAGATGGCTGACATTGGCTACTGCTGTGGGGAGCACAAGGCCCTGCTGGCAACTGTGCACCAACAAACAGCAGGACACCACTGACTGACATCCTGAGAGACAACTTACACTCCTTGCAATGCAAGCACGTTCCATGGTGGGATATCTGGCTGGCTGGGTGGGAAGGGGGACTTGCAGCACTGACCATAGTCACCAGCACCTCCCCTCACACCCCCCAACACAAACTCCACAGTACCCACCTGGTAGAATGCAATGCCCTCCATCCTAACACAAGATCCCACAAAGCACCACCACCCTGGGTTATGTTGTGTGAAGCACAGGGACACTCTTGGGACTCTTAGCCAAACAACTGCCAGGACAACACTCCCAGCCATCCTGTCAGCACAGCCAGCCCACCCCACAGGGAAGCAGAGTCAAAAGGAAGGAAGCATGGGCATGCTGGGAAGGGGGTGGAGGCAATAGCATGATGGGAGTCGTAGTCACAGACATTGCTCAGCCTCACAACTGGCCCATCAACACCACCCTGAACCATGCTCACATCACAGGGAGTGGAGAAGGACTCACAAGATGGCTGACACTGGCTACTGCTGTGGGGAGCACAAGGCCCTGCTGCCAACTGTGCACCAACAAACAGCAGGACACCACTGACTGACATCCTGAGAGACAACTTACACTCCCTGCAATGCAAGCACGTTCCATGGTGGGATAACTGACTGGGTGGGTGGGTGGGTGGGAAGGAGGTCTGGCTGTCAACCAAACACAATCAATGCAGACCATGTTCACACCCCAGAGAATACATAGAAATGCCCAAATAATGCAGGACAATGTGCCACACCAATATCAACCCCTGACTGTGACGACTTAGGACAATACAATGTACAGGCCCGCACCCCGAGGCACAGTCACAACTGTCAGGTGTGTCAACCACTGATGCCTGCAGAAACATGACATACATTGTTTGTGTCTCCCAAAAACAGGTGATGATAGGGACACAGCAGCAGACGCTGAGGAGTCCCAGTCCCAGGCTCAAGAGGATGCCGAGCTCACTGGCGTCGTACAGCCTCTGTCCTCCTCGGACGATGAACAACCTGGCACATCCGGTGCAAGTCAACATGCTGCACCAGCAGGACCACCAGCTGCAGCACCAGCAGGTCCACCAGCTGCACCCCTGCACCCACCCCTCCAACGACTGTCACCACGAATACCATCCCTGCCGACATGGACAGAATAAGGAACAACACCAGCGCAGTGACCCTGGACCAACCTGGGGCCATGGACACCACCACCACCACCACCCCCAAGGTGGACCAGGGTTATCTGTGCGTGCAACTGCACACACTGCACATGTCAGCAGGGGTGGTGGGAGGGGTGGGAGACAGAGGTCGCTGCTTGCAGACGTTGCTGGTGTGCATGAAGACCCACAACTGGTACGCATAGCTGATGCGTACCAGTCCAGCACCGGAGAGCTCAGCCAGGTAGTGGGGCTCCTCAGAGACATCAAACAGCAGCAGGCTGCCCATCATGCCCGCTTGGACTCCCACATGTCCCGCGTGGAGTCCAAGTGGGATGTACTACATGAGATGACGGCGGTGCACAGGGACATTTTACAATGCCTCCGCCAGATGAACAGCAACCAGTCCACACCTCCCTGTGTGCCAACAACATCTGGTACCGAACAAACTGCAACTGCCACAGGGAGGGAGGAGGACTCTGGCGGAGAGTCCCCTGCACCGCAGCAGCCTGCACTTGAGGGCCCCCCCCAAGAAGAGGGGTCGTCCGAGGAGGGGAAAGTGAGAGGCTGATGGCCAAGCGCAACTCCCAGGAAGCCTGAACCTGTTCTGGATTTTCGCCTTTGTGCACAGACTGTTCACCCTGTTGATGGCAACACTACTCCCACACATTGCATGGGGAGTACAAGTTGGAACAATGTGTCAGACAACTGTGGCCCCGATACTGGGGATCCTGTCTACCTGGACTTTCTATTCATCTAGGAACTTGGGATTGCAAGATTCATGTACAGCACAATCCATCCTATGCACTATTATCACAGATGTATCACAATAAACACACTAATACACCATACTTGCCTCTGTCGTGATTCCAACGTGGGTGCTGTTATGGGGATGATGAACTGCAAAATTACACTGTGTATGCGAACTGCAACAGCAAGGACAACACAGGCATGTGAGTACAGGCAACGTGACACATATGAGGGAGACACACCACCAGGGCTACACAACACATACACACCTAGGCCATCTGACTCATTGCCTACACTGATGTTGCCAGGGAAGACGGTGCAATGCACAGACACCACACCCATTCCCAGTTGTAGTCAAGTAGCCCACAGGTGCAGTAAGCAAATGGCAGTCAAATGTGTGACCACAGACAACGCACATCACTAAGTGAAGCACAGGTTTATTACACAGTAGCAACATGCCGTAACCACTACAGATGCAAGGTAACCCCACCTGGTAGCGGGCACACAGTCAACAACTGTAGACAGAAGGAAGTCCATGGGTGTGGCGCACATCACCTGTAGGGACACAACAGCTACCAGCCTGGATGTGCAATCACGTCGTCGGTGGACACAGTTGACCAAACGAATCTGAAAGTACCCTGTGAAGGACAGAAATGACACACAGTCAAAAGCAATGCAGTACAGGACAGAACAGCAAAACTCATGCACAATACATGTTACAAGATACCCACCCAGAACCAAGTTAGCATGTCAACGCTGTTGGGGAGTACAGCCCACCTGTCACCACACATCGCAACACACATCCTGTCAAGTAGCCCATGGACACACTCCAACAGCACCAGAGCACCACCCACACATCATGCCAACTCACATCATTCACATGACACCTCAGGATACTCACATTCAGCTAAAGAAGTTGGTGATGAGCTGTGTGCGGACATCACCATCACCATCATCATCATCATCGTCACTGGCATCGTGGTCCAGGCCAGGATCCTCCACAGGTGGCGGATGTTGGTCATCGTCATCCTGGATGAGAGGCAACTCCTTCCGCACTGCCAGGTTGTGGAGCATGCAGCAGACGATGATAATCTTGCACACTTTCGCAGGGGCATATGGGAGGGACCAGGCAGCGGAAGCGGCTCTTCAGGAGACCAAAGGTCCGCTCAATCACTCTCCTGGTCCGACCATGTGCCTCATTGTAGCGCATCTGGGCAGGTGTCACAGGGTTCCTGAGGGGTGTCAGCAACCACGGCATGTTGGGGTATCCCGAGTCACCTACGGACAGACAAGTGCACATCAGCTGACTTGGAAAAGTGGGCGGAATACTACAGATCAGATCACACACAATGGCACAAAGTCAGTACACACCGACAAGCCAGGCACGCTGGTTCTGCATCTGTGCCATCAACCTGGGGATGCGACTACTCCTCATCACAAAGGCATCGTGTGCTGAACCAGGGAAACGGGCACACACGTGTGTGATGGTCATGTCTGCAAGACACACCACCAGTGCATTGACCGAGTGGTAGTGCTTGCGGTTCCTGTAGGCCTGCTCCTGGGCCTGTGGTGGTACCAAAGCCACATGTGTCCCATCAATGGAGCCAATGACATGCGGCATCCTCCCCAGGGCATAAAAGTCACTCTTCACGTCAGTGAGTCGTCGCAGTCTAGGGAAATAGATGTACCGGTTCAGGAAGAGCAACATTGCCGCCAAGAAATCGCGGAGCACACGGCTGAACATGGTCTGTGACATCCCACCAGCAGACGCCACAGTATGTTGGAAGGTACCGGTGGCAAAGAAGTGTAGGGCTGCCATCACCTTCACCTTGGGGGTCAGCGCTGTAGGATACGGCCGGCCAGGCTGCAAATGTGGGGACAACTGCACTGCAAAATCCTCAATCAGCTGCCTGGTGAAGCGGTACCGTCGGATGCTGTCCCGTTCCACCATCGTTGCCAGGTCTGGGAATGGCCGATGGACAGCAGGAGCCCTGCAGTGCAGAGGAGAAGTAAGCAAGATCGTCAGTCACCCCACATATGCGGCATTGAACACACTCAAGATCCCAACATACATCATCATGAGGCACAACTACATGAAGTGTGCAGTACCGGAACGACATGTATGGTACATACATGGCCAACATCTGTCAACACGGTCCTACAGGTGGCATCAATTTGTCCCAGGTTGGCCCATTGGATATCATGATGCTGTGTCACAGTCACCCCCCAGTGACATGTGAGGACAGATGTGCCCCAGGCACCACAGCTCAACGACAGGCACATTCCCAGGGACCCTGTAATGCCACATGGACACTGGCATCACCTGGAGTATCATGTGTACACCACAACAAAACAAACATGACCCCCGCAGGTAGTGGCCACACTTGCCATGGCAGGAGAGCCATGGACGTCTGTGACACACACGCACAACATCAGAGTCCATGCACACACAACGTGGATGTGGAGACTGTCTCCCATTGTGCACATGAAATCAGAGACATTGTAAACACTACATGCACAAAGACTGTGGAGGGCCATCACTATTGTGCCACTGGGACACCCTGGCTCAAACATACCGTCCCACATGGGACTCACGGGGTATGTGACATGACATACACAAACACCACTGTGAAATGTGACCATGACACATGCACAGATATGAACAGTTGCACATCACAGTGGTCACGTACACGTAACACCCAGGATCCTGTCCCCATTAACACGTGCACAGCCTGGGGGTGGCTGCCCACAGGTGACACCCACAGGACAACATGTACACCAACATACACACAATAGGAAATGCAGCCTTACATGCCTTATGATAAGGTTTGGACAGGCTGTCGTGATGTAGGTGTGCCCCTCACTCCCTGGGAGCTATCTGTGGCTGGCACATGTCCATCTGAGACAGGCATGCTGACCTATGCCAGTCACATATACAGTGATGCGTTGAACAGCAATGGACCGATCGGTGCCTCCGGCCGGCCCATTGCATTCAATGTGTGCGGGTACGCGTTGTACCCCTGTGCGCGTTGAACTGCAATGGACCGATCGGTGCCTCCGGCCGGCCCATTGCATTCAATGTGTGCGGGTACGCGTTGTACCCCTGTACGCGTTGAACTGCAATGGACCGATCGGTGCCTCCGGCCGGCCCATTGCATTCAATGTGTGCGGGTACGCGTTGTACCCCTGTGCGCGTTGAACTGCAATGGACCGATCGGTGCCTCCGGCCGGCCCATTGCATTCAATGTGTGCGGGTACGCGTTGTACCCCTGTGCGCGTTGAACAGCAATGGACCGATCGGTGCCTCCGGCCGGCCCATTGCTTTCAATGTGTGCGGGTACGCGTTGTACCCCTGTGCGCGTTGAACAGCAATGGACCGATCGGTGCCTCCGGCCGGCCCATTGCTTTCAATGTGTGCGGGTACGCGTTGTACCCCTGTGCGCGTTGAACAGCAATGGACCGATCGGTGCCTCCGGCCGGCCCATTGCATTCAATGTGTGCGGGTACGCGTTGTACCCCTGTGCGCGTTGAACTGCAATGGACCGATCGGTGCCTCCGGCCGGCCCATTGCATTCAATGTGTGCGGGTACGCGTTGTACCCCTGTGCGCGTTGAACTGCAATGGACCGATCGGTGCCTCCGGCCGGCCCATTGCATTCAATGTGTGCGGGTACGCGTTGTACCCCTGTGCGCGTTGAACTGCAATGGACCGATCGGTGCCTCCGGCCGGCCCATTGCATTCAATGTGTGCGGGTACGCGTTGTACCCCTGTGCGCGTTGAACAGCAATGGACCGATCGGTGCCTCCGGCCGGCCCATTGCTTTCAATGTGTGCGGGTACGCGTTGTACCCCTGTGCGCGTTGAACAGCAATGGACCGATCGGTGCCTCCGGCCCGGCCCATTGCTTTCAATGTGTGCGGGTACGCGTTGTACCCCTGTGCGCGTTGAACAGCATTGGACCGATCGGTGCCTCCGGCCGGCCCATTGCTTTCAATGTGTGCAGGTACGCGTTGTACCCCTGTGCGCGTTGAACAGCATTGGACCGATCGGTGCCTCCGGCCGGCCCATTGCTTTCAATGTGTGCGGGTACGCGTTGTACCCCTGTGCGCGTTGAACAGCAATGGACCGATCGGTGCCTCCGGCCGGCCCATTGCTTTCAATGTGTGCGGGTACGCGTTGTACCCCTGTGCGCGTTGAACAGCAATGGACCGATCGGTGCCTCCGGCCGGCCCATTGCTTTCAATGTGTGCGGGTACGCGTTGTACCCCTGTGCGCGTTGTACCTCAATGGACCGATCGGTGCGCACCCATTGACAATGGGCTTGCCTGGCAACGGACGCGTTTTCGAATTTCGTACGAGTTGGTTGCTGGAAAATCAGTTGGTCACCCACAACAATGTTGCAAATTCATGTATGTCATGAAGTTGAAGTTTTGAAGGATGCTGTGGGCGTGTTTTGGTGCTGCTATTCCATGGATTGGCCAGATTCAGAAGATGCAAACGACTTGGACCTATCACTTTGGACACAAGGGACAGTATCTGCCTCTCCAGCACATATATATTGCTGCCTGTTCCCCTGAGAGCCCACTTGCCTGCACTACATGCTCCAGGACGACATCTGCCACTGCACTGCTGCTGTCTCTGCCCCTCTGGACCCTGCAATGGCACGTACTGTGGAGAGAGCCCCAGCCTTCAGCCTTGAGGAGAACCAGGCCCTGCTGGACATCCTACTTCCACAGTACAGCAAGCTGTATGGGACACCAGGGGAGCAGGTGAGTGTTCTGTGCACTGCCTTTCTGAATGTGCATTTTGTCTGACTAGCAAGGCTGAGAGTCAGCACACCACTGGCTAGCAGGCTCACTGAGTAGTTGTCACCCCCCATAGTGTGTAGTGACTTGCACTGGACAGGTATGGTGCAGTGACAGTGCTTCTGAACAGGGTTTTACTCCCCATGCAATGATACCATGTAGTGACTTCTGGAAAACTGTCCATGGGCAGCCGTGCACTGCCTGTGTACACCATGTGCCCCTGTGATTGCGACATGTATATGCAACTGTGTCATGCACGGATATGTTGCATGTGTAGTAATGGCCTTATCACTTTGTCATCCTGACAGGCTTCTGCCCATCGGAAGCATGAGATATGGAAGGACATCGTCCGGGCTGTCCGGTCCGTGGGGGTCTACAAGCGCCGGATCCGCAACTGCCAAAAGAGGTGGCAGGACCTTCGGGGCTGGACCCGGAGGATTGCACGGGTCCAGCTGAAGCTGTCGCCTCCTCGCAGGAGGGGCGGAACACGGACCCTGACCCCCACATGCTCAGGATCCTGGCGGTGGTCTTTCCAGACCTGGATGGGCAGCTGAAGGCCAGAGAGCAGCAAGGAGGGGGTGAGTCAAAGACTGCACTGTGTACTCTGTCTAACATGCTATGTGCCCTCCTCGGGCCTGGTTAAACTGCCACAGTACAGCAGTCATGTTGTCCAGGAGCCATGTCCCTCTATTGTGCACTGCCCACTCCTCATCTGATACCCAGGTGTGGCCCTTACATGCAGGGAATTCTGTCACTTAGGACTGTGTCCTTGCAGTTTGCTTGACTCAAGGTGGGAGACAGCATCTGTTTCCCTGACTCTGTGGTGGGCATCATGGGTGGGTCCATTGCTTACACAATGCCTGTATTCTGACATGTATTCAGCGTGTTACTTTGATCTGTGGTCCAATTGCTGAGCTGATCCACCACATGTGGCTGGGGTACCTGGCACACACCCATGCTGCGGGTGGGAACAATGTTTGGGCCCCAGGAGTATGTATATGACGTGTGTCACACATACTTAGCCAGCTGCCTACAGTCCAGGGCTCATCCCTCATTCATGTGGGGCTGGACAGTCATGCCTACTCCAGGCCATACAATACACTCTGTACTCCCACTCCCGTGTATCAGCGGACACATTGTGCACAGTGATTTGACCCCTCAGGTGTCTGCCTCTGTGTCAGTGTGCTGTGGATTAGTCGCCAGGACTGCTGTGGAGTTTCTTGGTAGGGGCTCAGCATGCCACTGGAGATGTGACCATAGGAGACGATACTTGTGTGACACATAGGTGTCTGATCAGCTGCCCATGCAGACTGGGGCATGTAAATGTGAAGTTCAGGCAGCTGTTCCCCATGCACAGCAGAGTGTGAGGGGCTCAGGTTCAGAGGGTAGTGTCACAGGTCTCCCATATGTCCAATAGGTATGACCTGGACAGATGAGGGTTAAGAGGATGTGTTGTGGGGGGATGTACATGTGCACTTGTGCAGCTCCAGGACTTGCATTCCCCATGACCTACTATTGTGACACAGTGCAGAGTGTTGTTGTCTGGCTGCAAAGTCATACATCACTGAGCCAGTGATGTATGACTTTGCAGTCATGCCTCCGCCATGGCATGTGTCTACTGATTGGTGAGCCTGCAGGGGAGTGACATGTGCTACATGCACACCATAGTGGCGCTGGCTATCAGGACATGGGTGCATCATGGTGTCTGTCGCTGGTATGCATCACATGCATTTCCTATTTGACTCTGGGCATCCCTTACATCCGGAAACCTGTACTGACTCAGTGGCAAGAGCTGTGATGTGTCCACACCGTGTCCTCTGCACTGTCCAACTACTGTGTACTTGGTGCATGTGTCAACACTGGGGTGTTGCAATCCAACAGACACCAGACAGATGGGTGCAAGGCCATGTGGGATGTGAGTGCCATGCTTGGCATCAGACTGACAATTGACTTCTCCTGTTCAATTAGTGCACTTTTAGCAATGTACAACTAATGATGCCAGGGCTTGCTCTGTGATGTGCTGTGCTCACAGTGGTGTGTGCGTTATGTGCAGGTGACTGATGTCTGTCTGTTTCCCCATTGTTTGCAGATACATCCACGGCCACGGAAGGGGACAGCTCCACGGACCAGGAGGAGCCGGAGAGCCAGACTGGGTCAGCAGCCGAGGAGTGGTCGGAGGGACCCAGTGGCACGGAGGGCGAGGGGAGCCACACCGAGGAGTCCTCAGCAGCATCCACCTCAGCTGAGGACCAGAGCAACTCGGAGGATGACTCCCTTGTGGAGGCGGGTGTCAGCAGCCACCACACCCCAGCTAGTGTTGCTGTCCCCGCCACCACCAGCACCACCACCGCCCTCCCATCGGCTCCCATTCCCCAGGTCCGTGGAGGCTCCCATGTCCGGGAGCGTGTCTCCTTTGGGCCAGGCACCGCACCCCCTGCCCCTGTGTCCCCTGCTGCCCTGAGTGATGAGTCTGTGTACCTCCTTCGCCAGCTCCATGTAGGGCAGACAGCCATGCTGAGTGTCCTCCATGCGCACACCGCGCTGTTGACTCAGCTGGTGTCGTTCATGGAGGGCATCTCATCGGGCATGTCTGACCTACAGAGGGGCAATAGGTCCATAGACTCCTCCCTGACGGCAGCAGTGTCCCTCCTCAAACGGTCCCTCACCCCTCCTGCCTCTGCTCCATCCACACTCCCCAGCACCTTACCCATCCCAGGCACACACACACCGGCACAGGCACACACCAGCACACACACATCCAGCACACTGACACACACGCCAATGACAAAACGCACACGCACGCACATTCAGGGGACTGAAGCCAGACTCACAGGGGATGGGGCCCTGGAACACACACACGCATCCACATGCACTGCGCAGTCCTCAGTTCCCTCTCCCTCCAAAGCACCCTCCCTTGCCTCACCTGCAACCCCAAAGTCACAGCAGCTCTTCCTCTGTGACCTCGGCCTCTTCCCCACCGATGAAGCTGCTCCAGCATCCCGGGG